>CAWUFW010002275.1:1800000-2313274 GCA_963921515.1 Calotriton arnoldi | reverse complement strand
CACTACTTTGCCACACATGAGTTTTTGGTTCTGTGACCAGGAATGATCCATGCAGTTTGGCAGTTGCAGCTCTTTCTTTGTCAACAATTACCTTTTGGTCACTGTGATGATGGGGGTTTAGACCTCATTGCCACAATGGTCAAAATGTGCTTCAGCTATGGACCCCACACTTGCCTTTTGGTCACTGTGATGATGGGGGTTTAGACCCCATTGCCACAATGGTCAAAATGTGCTTCAGCTATGGACCCCACACTTGCCTTTTGGTCACTGTGATGATGGGGGTTTAGACCCCATTGCCACAATGGTCAAAATGTGCTTCAGCTATGGACCCCACACTTACCTTTTGGTCACTGTGATGATGGGGGTTTAGGCCCCATTGCCACAATGGTCATGGGCTGCTTGCATTGTGGGTGCCACACACATATATGTGTGGCACATGTGCTAGGGGGTCACATTGTATGTTCAAAGTCATGTTCGGTGTTGTAGGCATTTGACACAGCCTACACACGCTTGTCATGGTGGTGGGGGATGTCTTTATCTTGCATTCCCTAGGTTGTGGTTTGCTGGTTGTGTCATGCATTGTCCATCCTATGAGTGGGGTGGTAGTAGGGGTAGGCATCCTGCCCCCTGGCTAAGGGTGGTAGTAGTGGTGGGCATCCTGCCCCCTGGCTAAGGGTGGTAGTAGTGGTAGGCATCCTGCCCCCTGGCTAAGGGTGGTAGTAGTGGTAGGCATCCTGCCCCCTGGCTAAGGGTGGTAGTAGTGGTAGGCATCCTGCCCCCTGGCTAAGGGTGGTAGTAGTGGTGGGCATCCTGCCCCCTGGCTAAGGGTGGTAGTAGTGGTAGGCATCCTGCCCCCCTGGGTGAGGGTGGTAGTAGTGGTAGGCATCCTGCCCCCTGGCTAAGGGTGGTAGTAGTGGTAGGCATCCTGCCCCCTGGCTAAGGGTGGTAGTAGTGGTAGGCATCCTGCCCCCTGGGTGAGGGTGGTAGTAGTGGTGGGCATCCTGCCCCCTGGCTAAGGGTGGTAGTAGTGGTGGGCATCCTGCCCCCTGGCTAAGGGTGGTAGTAGTGGTAGGCATCCTGCCCCCTGGGTGAGGGTGGTAGTAGTGGTGGGCATCCTGCCCCCTGCCTAAGGGTGGTAGTGGTGGTGGGCATCCTGCCCCCTGGCTAAGGGTGGTAGTAGTGGTGGGCATCCTGCCCCCTGGCTAAGGGTGGTAGTAGTGGTAGGCATCCTGCCCCCCTGGGTCAGGGTGGTAGTAGTGGTAGGCATCCAGCCCCCTGGGTTGGGGTGGTGGCGCGCATTCAGGCCCCTGTGTGCATATGTGGCATTGGTGATGGGCATCCCGCCCCTATGGTGCTGCTGTTGCTGGTGTAAGTATATTCAGATTCCCAGTGTATGTGTGTGATGTGTCGTGTACGTGTTGTATGTGTTTTGCGGTTGGTGTCTGACTTACCTTCTGCGCCGTACGCGTCCGTGCCTGTTCCGGTAGTAGATGTAGAATATTGGTATGATCGGGACGAAGGGATTCATGGTTGGTTCGTGTCGTTCGTCCTTCTCGTTGCTTCGCGTCGTCCTCGTCGCTTCGCTTCGTCCTCGTCGCTTCGCGTCGTCCTCGTCGGTGCCGTGTTCGTCTCGTAGCCGTGGATCGTGTTGTGGCGCGATTCGGAGCTTATGTGCGCCTCTCCCGGATGCTTTGACGTGCCGTGTGTAGCGACGGGTTTGGCGCGTACGGGAAGCGCATCGTACTTGTCCGGCCGGACGGGGCTGCATTTTCCCTTCCGTGCGACTCGATTCGGCGTTTCCGGATTCGCCTCGGTCGGAGAACAGGACCTGGTTTGGGTGAGTACGGCTCGGCCGGAATTTTTGCTGTTGTGCGCATCGTACTTGCTCGTTCGGTGTGCTGTACGGATCGGTCGGGAAACAGGCTTTCGCATGGCTTTTTTCCCGACCGAATGGTATGGGGTGCGCCTCCGACCGAGATTGGAATCGGCCCCTATGTATTTAAAAGACGCTTGTTTTCACATTCCAGTTCATCCAAGCAGCCAGAAGCTTCTGAGATTCGCTGTAGGGAGGCATTATTACCAGTTCTGTGTCCTCCTATTCAGACTTGCTACTGCTCCAAGAGGATTGACAAAGATATTGGCTCCTTTTTTGGGTTTCTATCAGCCATAAGGTGTTCTTATCTTTCCTTACTTGAATGATTGGTAATTTCTTCTTTTACAAAGTGGTATCCAAAACTCAGAAATTCTGCAACTGCCTGGTGGTGCTGATTTTTTTTTTACAGTCCAGGGTCTTGTTTGATGCTAGCATAGGAGGGACAATTCACTGGAGCTCTGTTCAGGACTGATGGGAGTCTGTATTTATGTCGGAAAATGGAAGACTGAGGCTGAAATTCAGCCTAAAGTCACTAGTGTCTCACAGGTAGACTCACCAGCATATGGATTAGGGGCTAAAATCTGCCACAGCAGCTCTTGTTTCATGCTCAAGGTTTCATATTAAACCTTGGTTGTAAACCTCCTCTCTCATTGGTGTCCTGGATCTGTGGACTAGGGGACTCCTACACCAGATTCCCAGAGTGTAGCTAAAGTTCTGCAATAGTGGTTGATACAAGAAAATATACATAAAAGAGTCCAGTCCAAGCTTTCCAGTCCCTGTTGTCCTTACCACAAATACCAGTCTTTGGGTTTGAGAAGCTACCTTGGGAAATGTCAACTTGTTGTAAGAGGCGACTCACTCCTCAAATTTTGATCACTCAGCAGTTCTTCTGGCCCTTCATAGGTTTGCTCCTCACCTCCTGGGTTCGTCAGTCCTGGTTCGTACTGACAACCAGGTAGCAAAGATATATGTCAACTGACACGGAAGGGGGGGGCAAGATTGGTGTTCTGGTCCAGGACACCCAAGTGCTTTGTTCTTAAACAGAGATAAATCTTCTGTCTCTAGAAGCTTCCTACCTTACAGGGAAGAATAATTTAGAGGTGGATAATAGGTTAGCCACATTTTTTCCTGCCTCAATAGAAAAACACTGGCCAGGCCGGTAAAAACTGGCTGAGGTGGCAACACTGGTGGGCAGTATCAGCAGAGGGTTTCCTTCCTCAATGACTCACCACCTATCTTAAGAAATGTTACAGATAGGTCGTCACTGGCTAGACCCTTTTCCCTGCCCATTATGTTGAGACTTATGGTGTCCAGAAGCATGGAGAGAGTGGGATACTTGTCCCTGGCCTGGCCTTGGGGGCTTTGTTATGCTTCTTCCTGCTAATTCCCCTACTCCCACGGGTGCTGGAGAAGTTTCGGGGGGAAGCAGTGACCTGATTGATCCATTTTGACCACTTCCGCCTTGGTTTCTAGTAATAGTCCAGTTATCCAGTTAGACATCTCTTCCGTCTTTCATCTTCTTCTTTGTTCTTCTTCTCTGCATTCTCCACCTCTGACCCATCAGGTTCTTTATATATTTAGATTGTCTCACAGCTTGGAGGTTAAGGGGTGGGGCTCTAGTAGCAGGGTTGCTATGGAGGAATAGGTGAATGTAGCCGCCCTTCTACAATGGAGTGTTTTGTCAAGCAATAGACTCATTTTGAATCTTGGTGTAATAAGCACATACTTCCACCTCACTTTTGTGACCACTACATCATTATGGATTTCCTTAGGGATAGTTTTTTTAAAGGTTGGACTCCTTCTTCTTTAGGAGCCCAGGGAGCTGCTATTTGTGTTTTCAGAGAACGCAAGGGTTAAGTTTCTTTGGTGGCTCCCTTGGCTATTTCACTCGTTAACAGTATCCACAGCCAATGCCTTTGATTCCTTACCCTATTTTCAACTGGGATCTAACTACAGTTCTGTGGGGTTTGCAGGATCCACCGTTTCAGCCTTTATCTTTTACCCCTTTGTGCTAGCTCATGGCTAAAGTTGTTTTTCTGGTGGCTATCACTTCAGCACGAAGGTTGGCGAAGTTGAATCTTTGGTGGTTTCTTCCCCACCTTCAAATTTTACCTGATGGAGTAATGTTGCAGCTTGGTCCTAGGTTCGCTCGCAAGATTTATTCACAATTCCATGATTCTCAGGACATTGTGTTACTAGCTTTTCATTCTGAGAAGAGGATGATTTGGGTTCTCTTCATTCCTTAGATGTGCAGTGAGTATTTGTTCATGCATCTGGACTGAACAAAGGATTTTCATTCGTCAGAATCAATGTCTGTGTTTTTCAGTTCTGCCTTTCACAATGGAAAGCCAACTACTGCCACATTCAGTCGTTGGGCTAGGTTGGCAATTTTTCAGGCTATTTCTCCATAAGAAAGTCTGTTCTAGAGACAGTCCAGAGTATATCTACCCGGGGCTTGGCAGCTTGCTAGGTCCAGGTCGTTGGGGTTCCCTTGACTGAGTTTTGTACAGCTGCCACTTAGATTCATACACATACCTTTGCTTCACACTACCATCTTGACTTTTTTAATCCGGTGGTAGTAAATTTAGTTCTGAGGTGTTACATGACCATTCAGCTTTCTTCTCAGCTTATAGCTCCAGTGCTAACTGTCTCTGTGAGGCGTGGTAGCCTCACGTTGTAAGGACTGGAACAAGGAAGACTAGGAGCAATGAAGGTTACCGGTAAGTAATCAGGACATCAGTGTGAATGACAGATTCTGAATCTTGTTATTCACTACTATGAGGCAGCAACAGTGGAATACAAAAAAAAATTCTGCTGTTGCTATTTCATGAGGAGAAGTGGTCACTTCCCTTGTGTTCGCTACCCCACCTGGATCACCGGATACCAGACCGTAGGGACAGCTAGTCATCTCACCCACGTTCTCCTGCCTCTCTCATAACTCATCATGTTTTTTCCACTTAGAAGAAAAAAACAGAGCAGTGGAACCTCCTTCTCTGTATAGACAGCAAAATGATTGAACTTACTCTCAGCAAAGACGAGAAACCTCCACAACCATATGGAATTCAGGAACGCAGACCTGCTCGTTTCCAGTAGATGAGTAAGAGAGAACGCCACCATCCATTAGAAAGAACCATTTGTCATCACAAGGACAGCCTGGAAGGGGACTGCTCAATGCTTTCTCCAGCCTCCACATTTCCTGTCAACTACAGGTGTCTGTAGACCCACACTGACTGGAATTTTAAACCTGTACTGATTGATAATGGTTTTCTGAGAGCCTGACAGCAGAGCTCCAGCTCTCTGGTCCATTGAGAGCTTGGCTGTGGCGGGGAGGTAAGGCACCAAGGATGTTGGGTAGCAGGAGGGCAGGCATTACTTTTCTATATTTGAGCAGGGAACAGCAAACAGAGTATGATGTGAGTGGGATGGCAGGACACCATTTGTTTAAAAAAATTGGGCAGGAAGAATATATCATACAGAGGGTGGTGGGTGTGAGAGGCAGGACACAAAGTTTTCTTTTAATGTTGGGTGCGGGTGGGAGAGTAGCAGGATCTCAGGTGTGTTTTCTTTTTCAATTTGTCTGAGGGGGAATGTGATGATCAGTGTTAGGACACCAGGTGTAAGACATAGAATGCTGCGGAGGCAGGTGTGCTCATTACGACTCCCCCATGTTTTCTCTCCCCCTGCATAACTGAGGCAAGCAGGCGGAGTTGACACGGATAGCCATACGTAACATAAAACTGTAGATGAGGTTACTGTGAATAACAGAAATGTATTTCACTTCAGATGCTGGATGAGATTATTGTTGTCCATATGATGTCACTCAGAACCTTTCAGTGAAAAATATTCCCTTAGTCATCATTGACGATCTATAAATCTACATGCTGTTTAGCTAGACAAGAACATTTGCTAGGACCACTGAAGAGCAGTTGTCCAGCAATACCTTGAGCAGGATTATATTAAATTACATATTCATTTTTATTTTTAACTGACCAGGTTTGAGGTCACTGAACGTATTAAAACCAAAAAATAATATATTAAATGAGCTATTGCATGATAATAACACAATACAAAATTCCATAGTATAAAGGAATCCATAGACAGATGTTCAGAGGAGTTTGGTATTTCACCAGCAGCTAGTTACTGCAGCATGCCCATAGTCCCAGATGACTGGAATACTCTTTTCTGATGAGTGGCAAGTACCATTAAAGATGTGTCAGCAGATTTCCAGCACTAAGTGCACAAATACCTGGCTGCAAAAATGATTGAAATGTGAGTAAAAAACATAAATCATCTGGTTAAACCGCATGCAGGTCTGGTGCAACTGCATGCGCCACACAAAGTGCAAAATCCCATAATAGAAGTGTTATCACTCGTTCCTGAAACTGAGAAGGTGATGAACTTAGCTTAAGTGTAGTAGAACTTTGCACATATTAGGAGTGCAAAAAAGATTGCCGGGTTTGGGTTCTGGCAAACAGGAATTCATGTAAAGAGACACCAAATCTCCTTGAGTAGGAGGTGTAAAAAAACAACTTTAAGCAAGGTCAGCTCTGTAAACTGTGCATAAACAATGGCACTAACTTGAACCGGTGACCAGTGCAGTTTACAATACAACTAAAAAGAAAGTTGCCCCCTTCCCAGAGGTCAGCACGGTAGCCCTGCTTGAAATGAATGGACGGACAGAAGAAGGCACTTTGCAAGACCATTAAGGAAATGGTCGGCCCGTAATCTAGACCCTACAGATACAGCACTTGAGACACACTTCTGAATTCTACATAAGGAGGAATAGATTTTTCTTCATTAACTAAGGGGGATGAAAAGAGCAGTATTGGACATTGCCTGACACATTCTTTTGTGAGGACGAACTAACAAATTGATAATTAAGACATGAATTAGAATTTGGGTACCTGACATGGCTGTATTTAAAAGTAAGTGTATTACAGGGGGTTTTATTGCTTATTTATAGGCTTCTGAGACGCATATTTTGATGTATTTGCAAGCCGTGTAAGTAGGCTGCAGATAAGGCAAGTTTTGTCATGGGACACAGGGACAGATTATAGTGTAGATTAGAAAGTTTAGTATAACTGGTTTCGTTTATGTTTTTTCATTAGGGGTGCGGCAAAAGTTTATTTCAGAATTGCTCAGTAACAGACTAAATTATTCACAGGACACCGGGTCACACAACACTTTTGACCCGCACTGTTTCATGTCCTTGGTGATAAATCAGTGCTTGGTCCAAACTCCTTTTAGCACCATATTATAAAGGCAGATTTCTGGAAGAGGGATCTGTGACAAGGATATTTGTTGTGTAGCATTTTGTTGTGGTGATGATGCGTCATGTTGCTTCTTGTGATGTGTCGTTTTTGTGCTGCATTATTGCAATGTAATATTTTTGTGTGGTACTTTGATTGCTATCTTGTGTTCTGTTGTTTACTTTAGCGACATCAACAAATGCTGCTGCAATTCAAGCCAAATGCACCTTTAAAGTTCCCAAGGCAAGCAAGCATTTACTACTGTCTAAGGTGGCAAAGTGTCACTACTCCAGCCTTTCCCCTATTTAAGACAGGGAGGGCCTTAAACGAGCACTTCAGTGTTTCACTTTATGTTATATAGCCGTGTGACAAAATATGAGAAGCTAAGCCCTAGCTCAGTATACAAAATGTATCCAAAAAATATCCTTCACACCAAACAGGTAGTTCAGACAATGTGCTGTTGTGTATTTCATGCTGCAGCTGTTAGGAAAAAAACACTAAAACATCTGGTAAAACAGCTTATCACAAGTTTGGATAATGGATTGTCCACTTGGCCTCTCATTTTTCATAGCTTGATGAAACAAATGCCACTGAAAGCGGTAACTGGAGTCGTATATACTTCTGGTGAAAGAAGGCGGTCCCTAACTGCCTGGACATGGTCCATGCCTGCCATTGTTTTTAGGCCTGAACGTTCCCACGGTTTATTTGCTTTTTTGGCTTCGTTTGAGGAGCCCCTAATCCCAATACACCCTTCAAACAGTAGCTATAGTATTCTTCATGAATACTTTTTGTGTGCCCTGAGTTTTTGGAAGCCATTCATCATGTCATGCCATCCTGAGGTTTCAAGGGTGGTAGACCCTCCTGGTGCCTGTGTCCATGTCCTGGCTGGTAGCAGCAATTAACAGCATGTAACAGTTTACAGGGTGCTACAGCAAAGGATGAAAACATCTTGCATTCCCATTGCGCCCTTACAGGAACAGATTTTTAGTATGAATGGTAAGTGAAAGATGGCCGGTGGCTTCTTCCCAGAGTAAAACAACAAAGTTAGTCTTATCCCCATTGCCTCTTTCTCCCTAAGCTTCCTGTCTCTCCAGCTTCTGTCTGAGAAGAATGCATCCGGTTTCCTGCCACTGCTAGCCACGGGGCATTTTGCCTGCCTGGTGCCACATAGGCTTTGGCTCCTACAGTGCATTATGGGAATGGTATAAGCACTTCTCTTCCTACGAAGGCCCTCTGAGGAAGGAAACTCTACTCCAAAGTAATTGGTTGGTATTGCAAACATTATGAATGAACTCACATTGATAGATGCCTGCTCTGCAATTTACTGAAAAGCTCCAGCAACACAGACCCACGCGGACCATGTCGCGATGCTTCATGAATGTATCGCAGCATACTATTGGTTCACTGAAGGCTGGGAGGATGCTTGATGTCCTGCTGCAGCCGTACCCGCTGACGTGCCTGCTGCAGCTCCTGGGTGAAAGCCCCCAGCCAACCAGAGGCGGATTCACCGCTAAGGCGGAGGAGCGTTGTCCCACTGCACAAAAAGGAAAAATAAAATGACAATAACGTATCGTTATTGTCATTTTATTTTTCCTTTTGCATGCAGTCAGTGTGCAGTGTGGGGCTGGCCAGAGCAGGGGAGAAGTGGTTTGCACTCCCAAAGTGAGCATGAACTGATTGACCGGCCTTCTTGGGCCGTCCAAACAGTTCATGTGCACTTTGAATGTTCCTAAAAGGCTGCATTACACAGCCTGGTCAGGAACATGCACAGGCTCCCTGTTCCAGTCTGAGTGCCGATCTACGGCGCTCAGACCAATCACAAAGCTGCGTTGTAGCGTTGTGATTGGCTCAGGGGAGCCTGTGTGCCGGGTGCTTCCTGCTGCCGGCCGGACTGCGACATGAAGAAGGAAGAGGACGCAGGGGAGGCGGCGGCCAGCCAGCCATTTTAAGGTAAGTTTTTTTTGTTTAATTAACCCCGTCCCCCTTTCGCTGCTAACCCCCCCACTACCACCGTCTGGTAGCAGCCGCTACTGCCAGAAACAAGAACACTGAGCATCAAGAAACCCTCTTTACCCATCACTGAAGATTGAAAAAACACTGCTGAAGAACCATCTATCCTTAACTGCAGGTGAACTCAATGGTGACTCTGCCTAGCCAATGCACTCACGCCATGTGCCAGGATACTGCTTGCTACTATGTTTAAATTTATGGTACCCATTTAGTGATACCCATCAGCCTCCGTGTCACATGGTGTGAGTACCAGCTCATCACCAGTAGCATAAGTGGTCTGGTTGCTGGAAGAAGTATCCCTGGGCCACACATGGGGCTGTGGGGATTCCCCGACTCTGCTTTGTGTCCCAAAGGGGCAACACCTGATTAACTGGATACAGTAAACTTCAAGAAGTCCAGTACAGTGATATAGTGTGTCTAGTTTGTGGCAGTGTGTTTGCAAACATAGAGAAACATTATTCCAAAGTTTTAGTATTCTTGATTCCACTCTGCCAAGGGCGGGACCGTCCACACCCGTCAGAGCCAGGAGGAGACTGGACTGGGCCTACTCTCTGTCATTTGTGATCTGGGACCTCATAAACATACTCATTAAGGTATATTATTGTAGTTTGGTTGGATTGTGTGTCCTTCTCATCCTTATATATTCCTTAAGTGTATGAGTTATGGCTAAAAGGAAGGCCCGTATTGAACAGACAGGCGGGAGTATAGCAGGAACACTAGATGCGTTTTTAACAAGGGCAGAGTCGGTCTTGACCCATGAGATCACAATAACCGAGACACGTCTTTCTCTGGTCTTTCTCTGGACTCTTTGATGGCCCAGAAGCGCTCCTCGCTTGGTTGCAAAGTGGGGGTCAGTGCTTTGCTAACCCCCCTATTAGCATAACCGCCCCCCATAAGTACCGCCTGCATTATCATCACATTGGTGCTGGATTGGTGGCCCCCCACTCTCTTGATGAGCCTATAACTAGATCAAAGACATCAACAATGGGTCGGGTTCCAACAGCCGCACTTGATAAGAACAGTGAGCCTCCAGAGAAACGAAGAAGGGGTAGTGGCCCGGGGAAGCAGCCGGTGATGCAGCAGTCTCATCCTAAAAGACGTAGAGGAAAGGAAGGAACTGAAAGAACTAAACTTGGCCCAAATTCTATCTTATCTCCTGTGATAACTGAGGACCTTGCTTCTTTGTTTCCCAAAGGGGGCGACGATATGTGGAAGAGACTCGAGACATTATTTACTGTATTGTTGAACCCATTGCAAGTCCAATTAGCAAGAATTGAGGAGCGATTGTCATATATTGAGGGTTTGGCTACTCCATCTCCACATCAATCCACTGGGCCTCCGCCATGCTTACGTAGTGGAACTGCTCCTGGGACTCAATCAACCCATGTGGGAGGGGAAGGACTCGTGACCCTTAACACGAAAGAGGGGAATATGAATAGGCCCACCAATATGACTAGTCTGCCATTCACTGCTCAAGCTGAGCCTCAAATTCCACTAGCTCATCCAGTACACCAACATCAACTCCAGGGCAGAGACAAGATCCCCTTGTTGCAATACTTCACTGCCACTAATGACTTAGGCAATAACACTTGTCTAACCGTACAGGAACATGGGGGAAGGCCTCTTATCTTAACCAACCTAGACCGCTTAGGGGGGCCAAAGCTTACCAGTCCTTGCACCTCCCTAGGACCTCAGACCCCTTCGTCCTGATCCTGGCTAATGTTCCAACTTTAAGGAAGGATCAGACGGAAAATACCATCCAATTGATGGACAAAACTTTGCATTGGTTGTCTTGTCAGGTTCCCAGTGGGGGAAATGGGGTTGTCCCACTTGCTAAACAAATTATCATGGCTAGAAAGGTGGAGTGGTTAGGTTCAACAAATAAAACAATGGATGGGGATTGTGTGATTGTGAATTTTAACAACTACCACACTCCAAGAGCTCTTCTGGATTATCTATGTAGGGATCCCCCTAGGGGTACACAGATAAAAGCATTACCCTACGGGTTCTTTTTTTCTAGATACCCTTTGACACTGGTAAATGAATTTAGCCTCTGTCGGGGCGGGGGACAAATGGGAACCACTGCTCCAATTGAGAAGGGTAATATAGGGGTAACCCTCGAGAATAGATTTGCCCCCCTCAGTGACCTGGAACAATGTGATTGACTGAAATCACCGGTAAATCAAGACCCAGGCATAGCAATGGTAAATACTCCTGAACCCAATGAACCCCTTAAAAATATTGCTAATGGGAATTGGTCAAACAAAATATTCAAGATACTAACGTGGAACATCACAGGAATTACAAATAAGCTGAAAAACTCCACTTGGTTAAAAGAGTGGGAAGGTCAAGACATTACTTGTTTTCAAGAGACATGGGCAACTGAGCCCATTTTTATAAATGGCTACCGCTCATTTCAAACAAAGGCTGTACCTTCAGTGTCAGGGAGGGCCAAGGGGGGACTCCTAACGTTAATTCCTAATATGGCGGAAATACAAGTAAAGACATTTGAGGCTGTAAGCCAGATTTCCACCTCCTTACCTTAGAATTGAGAAAGGAAGGGATCTGGCTCCTAATCAACTACCATAATAACAATTAAGGACCAAACATGTATTTAGTAGTTGAGGAAGTAAACAGGTCAGTCAATAAGATCTGTAATGAGATAGGAAAAAATAAATCCCCATGTATCATCTGGATGGGTGATTTTAACCTCCACCCTTGTAAGTTTACCGAACACCGAATTTGTGGCCTAGTAGATCTGTTGGGATATCCAACATATCATTTTTCACACAATAGTTATGGTTGTACCTTAAATAGGTTTCTTTTCACTAGAGATATTACTTTAATCAGTAATTCAAATGGCCTGAAGGATCCCCCACAGAAAACCTTTTCTCGAGAACTTTGTGAGTCAACCATTGATTACATAATGATCTCTAATTCCCTTATAGGCAGGGTTACAGACCTGGCTGTCCGGTTTACCCCCTTAAGGGATCATGCCAGATTATCGTGTGGGGTACTCTTACCCTCCGGGAAGGAGAAAAAGTACCAGACAATGCAATCCCCCGTACTGGCCAGGATAAATGGTTATCAGTTAAAGTGGACTCAAATAGACAAACATAAATTGGTACCGGAGGTGATACGCAATTCGCAACAAAGTATTATTAATTGTCTAGACCAAGAATTACCATCAGTAGACTTAGCTTCTTCCTTTGAAGACCTCTTAAATCAAATAAAAAGGACGCTTACCCGTCAGAAGGAATCTAATTCAAGGAAAACTAAAGGTTGGTTTGATACTCCATGCATACAAGCAAGGAGGGCTCTTTACAAAGCATTAAATAACCAACCTAGAATCAGGGCTCAAATTTCTTCAGCCCGGAAGGTGTACAAAGAAGCAAGAAAGAAAAGGGAAAGATTTCTGAGGGAGGAAATATGGGCCAAGCTTCAGCAGGCCTCCAAAAACGGTAATAGTAGAGAGTTTTGGGAATTAATTAACTCACCTGATTTCAATCCTAAGGGAGAGGCTTCTCTGGATACTACTGTGGGCGAAGAAGATTGGGTGGCCCACTTTTTGAGTATTTTCTCCCCCCAATACTCTGCCTGCTACATCCTTTCCCATTACCTATTCTACTGACCAAGAAAGGCTATCCTTCTCGCTTGGAGAGGTAAGGGAGGGGTTGGGAGCCTGTTCTCGAAGGAAAGCACCAGGCTCAGATGGGGTCCCAATAGACTTCTTTCAGGACAACCTAGATCTTTGGGTACCCTTACTAACTAATGTTTTCAATAACATAGTCCTGACAGGCCCACCAGTGTCCTGGAAATCTAGTATAATTGTTCCTATATATAAGAAGGGTGACAGGGGGAGCCCTAAGAATTATAGGCCAATTTCTTTCTTAGACACAACTGCAAAGTTAATGGGTCGACTCCTCCTATCTAGGCTGGAGCTATGGGTAAAGAAGAAAATCCTCATGCAAGCCCAGTACAGGTTCCTGCAAGGAAAAGGAACTGTTGATCAGTGTCTGAACCTCTCCTTGATTGTGGATAAATATACTAGGGCAAAGGGTGGGAAACTTTATCTTGCCTTTATGGATCTCTCACAAGCGTTTCATTGTGTTTCCCACTCCAAGTACTGGCGCATAATGGAGGAGATGGGTTGTGAACCAGCGTTTATCAACTTTATACGCCAGCTATATTCAGACGCTACTGCATCGGTGCGTTACGAGAAAAACGGGGAATGTACCCGCCCTTTTAAGATCTTAAGGGGGGTAAGGCAGGGCTGTGTCCTGGCTCCTTTCCTTTTCTCGATCTATATGAACGGAGTGGAAAAGGCGCTTGTGACTACAACTCTGGATAAATCTATGGTTGATTCCCTCCCAGTGCCCATTCTGGCTTATGCAGATGATGCTGTACTCATTGCCCGAACAGGGTTAGGCCACCAGACTCTCATCTCAGCCTATACGTCCTTTATGGTTTCACTGGACCTCCAAGTTAATCAAACTAAGTCCTTTGTAATTGCGGCAGGGGCAGGAAGACGTGACAAAATACCTAGTTTCTACATGGAATCGGGGAAAATTGGGTTAGTGGACTCCTTTCCTTACTTGGGGGTCCTTTTTGATAAAAATCAGACGTGGCAACAACTGGTGGAGGGAAGAGCGCTGGGTCTTGAGAGAAGTCTGACGGCGATTAAGGCTTTCTCACAGAAACTGGGCTCCAAGCCACTAAACCCCATCAAGAAGATTTACCAGGCCAAAGCAAAGTCTGCGGCAACCTATGGGGCAGGGGTGTGGGGGACGGCCCCCATTGACTCCCTACAAGCTATTGAAAACAAGTTTTCTAAGACTTTGGTGTCCCTACCTCAATCCTATTCGAATTACCTTGTGCACATTGAGTTGGATTTACCTTATATTACCGACTCGATTAAGTTGGCCCCAATTCTCCTCTGGCGCGCCATCTGAAAGCGGGACACTTTGACCCTAACCCAAAATATTATCAAAGATTGCCTAAAATTGGAGAATTGTGGTAAAATTAGATGGCTAACTTACGTAGAGCGGGAATTGATAAATATGGGTCAAATAGAATTATTTAAAGATCTACTATCTTGCAAAAGAATATCCAGGGGAAAACTGGTGGATATTTTCATTAAGAGGGCCCAATATTTTAGAGCAGAGATGAACTATACTAAACAGTCGGTTCTTGCTTACCAATTGGTCCCTTCCTTGGTAGGGGGTGGCTACTCGTATCTAGTGGATATCCCGTTCCCGCAACACAAGTTTATTTTAACTCGTTTTCGTCTGAACCTCCTCCCATTAATGTTGGGTTTCCCGTCAAAAAGATTTAAACACTCTATCACACTGCCCTTGTGACGGGAAGTCGCCTCAGTCTGATCTACACTTAACGTTTTTCTGTGGTTTCTATAAAAAAGAACGTATGGAATATATTGTCCCGATTTTAAAACGGTTTAATTTGAGACAGTGTCGAGTAGCATTATATTTTTTTAAGTCATTGCCCGATCCTTTAGTTTGCTATGCAGTGGCTCGCTACTGGTGGGCGTGCATGGGCACGAGGAAGCAGCTGGATCTGGATCTTAGATGATTAATTTATATATTTTAAGTAATCTGCATTTTAATCAAAAATTTATATGTTTTGATGTATTCGTTACTGTCTATTTTGGGACACTCAAAATGTTTACTGTTCTGATATCTGATTGAGGACGAATTTGGGAATGAATTGTTGTCTATTTATTGGCTTTGACTAAATTCTTTTTTATGTACTTTTATGATCTTAATTGTAAAGATCGAATAAAGTTTCTAAAGGTAAAGATTCCACTCTGCTAGTATTCAGTGAATTCAGAAGATTCCACGGGCTGCATTACACAAAGTGCCCTGCGGCGCAACGGGCATGTGAACCCGATTTGTGCGCCCCCATGGCACACTCTTATTACAGAAGGGTCCTCAGACGCTTGGCAGCATCTTCAGTAATACTGATAGCGCTGTCGCACATGTAGCGCCAGCGCTGTCCAAAGAGGGCATTCCCTCATTTACATGGGGGGGTGGCCTCATGTAAACAGGGGAATATCTTTGTCTCTGTGCCCACGACATATAATGGATTGGGTGCAAAGGCAAAGAAACAGACAAAAGGTGCACAGACAGTGTGTCACAAATGTTGGCGCACTGTCAGTGTGCCCCCTGATGGCAGCCCTCTGGAGCAGACAAAGGGAGTTCCATAGACCCCCCCCCCCAGATATTCCCCTGCAAGCAGGTGCGATCACTCACTGCATTGGCCTCCAGGGTGATCTCTGTCCCCTCTCTAAAGTGCAGTCGGGTGCTGCCTACACAGAGCGGCTAATTAAAGCAGCTCCTCTGTATTTTACTGAATGCGCTGCCCTTAGGGCAGCCCCAAGTTTGCGGCTGTCCTGAGGGCAGTATCTCCATTATAATCCTGCGCACTGTTTATGTTTGCATCCAGCACAGTTGTTTAAAGGTACACCATGGCGCAAACATTAACAGTGTGCTGGTTACATAACATGGCCCTGGTGTTTGTGATCGGTTATCAGCCATAAACAATTGCTTTAACGTGAATGTATTTTGCAAACAGGATCACAATGCTCTGACTTCTCTTTGCGTTGGGAACAGAACAGCATTTGGAATTATATAGTGACTACCAACAGCCTATATTTTGTGAAACTCAGAGGATCAATTTTGCAACTACATGTCTATGTGTGAGTGTGTTGTTTCCTTTCATTTTTATGATTTACATTGTTGAGTTACTATTTTCACTGGGGAACTGTGTTTTCATATATTTGTGGAATTATTGTATTATAGGTGCTGCTCTCTATACCAAATAACAATTTGCTTGACTTCCATCTTTATTCTAATTGTAAAAGGTGTTTCCTAAACCTCAGATCAACCTTCACACCACCTCCTTTGAACTAGGCCTTAGCTTTTCAGCCTACTAGGAGTCAAGGAGGCCTGGAAGTCCAACTTTCTGTTACTGACCGAGTATCTTGTGTCCTGATTAGTAGGGAGCACTTGCAATCTAACTTTTAATACTGCTATGTCTTTATCCTTGTGACTGCGGAGATCTGGAAAAGTCCGGACATCTACTGTTACAGTGCTTTCAATCTTGGGTGCTAAAGTCCAAGTAAAAGACTGCTATTCCAAAAGACTGTGTCCTGTTTTCTGCTATTAATCTCAGATACCCATAATCATGAGACTGTAATCGACAAACCGACTCAGTCTCCCATCGAGTTAATTTGCTCCATAAAAAAATTAAATTCAAAACTATCCCAATAATGTGTTTTGTGCACAAATTGTCAAAGACCATACTACATGAGACATTATTTATCACTAAAGTTTTGCATTAACCAAAAACGGGTAAAGGCTTCAAAAGCATTTCCTTTACGGCCACACATCCCTGAACAACATTTTTATTCTCAAAAATTCCAAGACATTTGTTGTTAGCATCACCTAGGTCTTTTTATAGTGTTTCATGTTTTCGGTCTGCAATGTAAAATTTTCTGTAAAATGCACAAACTATTTTCACTGTAACCAATGGACCATGCACTGCTGTTTTCTCGCCTCCTTTTGCTGCACGTGTAGCAGATTTATCCATGAAAGCCCAGTCAAACACACTCTGCCCCTTTTCAATTTTGTAATCTTCAGTTCTCTCAGTAAATCAGTGGTCTTCAAACTGTGGACCTGGCTCCCTTGGGTAGGCACAAAGGGAGGTTCAAACTGTGGATCTGGCCTCCCTTGGGTAGGCACAAAGGGATGTCCAAACTGTGGATTTGGCCTCCCTTGGGTAGGCACAAAGGGATGTCCAAACTGTGGATCTGGCCTACCTTGGGTAAGCACAAAGGGATGTCCAAACTGTGGATCTGGCCTACCTTGGGTAAGCACAAAGGGATGTCCAAACTGTGGACCTGGCCTCCCTTGGTAGGCACAAAGGTATGTCCAAACTGTGGATCTGGGCTACCTTGGGTAAGCACAAAGGGATGTCCAAACTGTGGATCTGGCCTACCTTGGGTAGGCACAAAGGGATGGCCAAACTGTGGACCTGTCCTCCCTTGGGTAAGCACAATGGGATGTCCAAACTGTGGACCCGGCCTCCCTTGGGTAGGCACAAAGGGATGTCCAAACTGTGGATCTGGCCTACCTTGGGTAAGCACAAAGGGATGTCCAAACTGTGGACCTGGCCTCCCTTGGTAGGCACAAAGGTAAGTCCAAACTGTGGATCTGGGCTACCTTGGGTAAGCACAAAGGGATGTCCAAACTGTGGATCTGGCCTACCTTGGGTAGGCACAATGGGATGTCCAAACTGTGGACCTGTCCTCTCTTGGGTAAGCACAAAGGGATGTCCAAACTGTGGATCTGCACTCACTTGGGTAGGCACAAAGGGAGTCCAAACTGTGGATCTGGCCTACCTTGGGTAGGCACAAAGGGATGTCCAAGCTGTGGACCTGTCCTCCCTTGGGTAGACACAAAGGGATGTCCAAACTGTGGATCTGGCCTACCTGGGGTAGGCACAAAGGGATGTCCTGCAGGGCACGAGGCTTTGACAAGAAATATAATATTTTACATTTTAAGCATTTAGTGTGAAAACCATTAGCAGTTGAATCATTTGGCACAGTCTGGAGGCCGTCGAATAATTTTCCTGCTTCACTCAGAAGGGGTCATCATACTTAATAATGTAAAGAAAACTCTTCTCATATAATCTGGACCTCCTTTAGATCTTACATAGCATTTTATAATGTCACATTGTCTTTCAGTAATCCTATATCTCATTGCTTTAATCTACATCTTCTGATTTTGTCTTTTAAAATAATTATAGGATTTATTTACATGTGCTTGTATCTCCTCTGCTACTACTGTTCTTCTTGCATGGAGTTCATTTTATTCCTAGTTCTATGTGAAGAGCTCCAAAACCTATGTTGCTACGCTGGTATTATGCAAATACATCTAATAAGCATATAAATATATAACCATAGAAATAAATACACTGCTTTCCCCATGTCCCTCAGAGTTGGTTTGCCTGCTTCGTGACAAGGCCAATTCCAGATGCCCCTAGATGTTATCAGCATCTTGTCAACCAAGAAAATCCCTCTTTGAGGCATTTTTCTGCTCCACCTCTTAGGAACCTCTTATTCTTTCTTATAAAATGGGCTTTCATAAAATAATATTCAAGGCCTAGAAGAATCCCTCCTGCCCTGATTTAGGTGTAGGTATCTCCTCTGGTCTATTTATGCCGGATCTGACCTGTTTGGACAAATTCCCTGCATTTCTCTATGCACATTCCCCCAGCCCTATATATCGCTGCTGACATGAAAGATCCCTTCCAAATTGTCTTCTGCACGAGCTCTGTCAGATGATGTGTGTACCAGATGACAACCTCTTAATCTAATGTAAGTCTTTCTCATTGACTTCAGAAAATTGGTGCTCATATGCTGTACCAGGTCATTCTCTCCCAGATGGTTAACTAGTACGTATGGACAGCTCTGCCCTTTAAAAACCCTGTCAAAGATAGAAGCAAATACCCCTCCCTCATATCATTTTACTCACCATTGTATTCAAATCCACCTTCCATCCATTCTCAGCTGCTTGGTCTCTTGCTGCCAATTTATAAAGGAAAGGCTGATAACCAAACCCCAATGAATCTATCCTTATTGTCAAGATCCACTAACCTGTATCCTTGGCTCTGCAGCAGTAACAATGGGAAACCTGCCTGTACCCCGTTGTGTCATAAACCCTGTACACCTGAAACACAAGGGAGCCATGTGACGGGAGAACCTGGGATGGGCAACAGGGTTTGAGAGGAAGAGCAGCTCTTCTTATTGTTCATGCGGGAACTTCACAGCTGTATTTCTTGGTCTTTGTCACCTGGGTAAGTGTGGCATCATGGTGAGTTTGGTGTTCCTTGGTAACTAAAAAGAAGTACTGTCTTAACACAAACATACTCTTGTAGATGTTCTAGTTACATTGGTAGATACACTGTCCGACTACTGGTGCAATCTCAGTCTTTGCTTATACTATATACAAGAGCAAGGATTTTGTGCATTTAATGAATGTAGAACAGCTCTAGTCACAATTGTTCCTGTTCCAAACTTGTTTTCTAAATCTGAGTTTTTGGGGCAATACGTCTGTTTTTTATTTACAACTTAAGCCACAGCTTTCTTGGATTGGATTCAGGTTTACAGATGAAAACCCACATATCTGTCATGTCCCTGCTGTGTAAGTAGTTAAGTGTGTGATCAAAAGGTTAGGGACTCTCCATGATCAAATTCATGTTTTATTTGACACACATATTAGTTTACATTCACAACGTATCTCTAGGAAAGAGTATTATATTTCCTTTTATTAGCCCAGATGACCCCCATATGTTATAAATCACCACTTTAATTTCACTTGCAGTCGTTGTAATAACCTGGAAGGCGATCCACAACATAGAACACATTAATGGCAGAGAAGTAGCATAACATTAATAATTGATCGATCCTGTAATTTACAATTGCTTTAAATGAGTAGAAAATGGACAATCAATAACTCTTTTAATTTGAATGATTTTAAATTATAAATGAGCATCAGTACAACGGGTCTAGAATAGGAACTCCCTGATGAGAATAACTAACCTGCCCTGTGCTTTTGAAGCATATCTATCTTCAAATGTTTTTCTTTCAAAATGCCAACTATGTTCACGCAGTTCACATCAGAACCCAAGGACTTCATCTGCAGAGTCCCACAGGGACCATCATTCAGCACCACACTTTTCAACATGTACATGACTCCTCTGCCTAACATCATCAGATCCCACAGAATCAACATTGTCTCCTATGCAGACATCACCCAGCTCATTTGTTCTCCGTCACCACCAAGACAAACTTCATACCATGCATGACCAGCATGGCCAATTGGATGAAAGAAAGATGCCTCGAGCTCAACACGACAAACCTTAAGTGGTGATCTTCGGGAATAAGAGCCCACCTTGGGACTCGACCTGGTGGCCCGCCGAACTTGGAGCCACACACACTCCAACCGACCAATCTAGGAACCTAAGCCTCATCCTAGACACCAACCTCACCATGAAGTCCCAGGTCAGCGCCGTCACCTCCTCTTGCTTCCACATCCTATGTATGTTACATAAAACCTTCAAGTGGCTCCCATTGGACACCAGGCATTCCATCACGCTGTCCCTAATTACAAGCAGATTGTACTATGGCTGCACATTCTACGCCAGCATCCAAACCCATCTACTTCACAGACTTCAACCATCCAGAACGCCACCGCCAGACCCGTCCTCCCCCTCCCGCGCCAAACTCAAACCACACCATTCCTCAGAGAGCTCCACTGGCTCCCTATCCAAAAGCTATGCCAGCTCAAACTTCTCACACACGCATTCAAGCCACTTTACAGCTTCACCAGCTTAACTTCCACCAACCAACCAGACAACTTCGCTCAGCATCACTCTCACTCGCACACACACCCCGCATCCACAGAAGCAGAACAGGAGGTGAATCATTCTCCTACCAAGCTGCAAATCCTAGAACGACCTCCCCAACACATCAGGGCATCCTCCTCACTTCTTGAATTCTGCAAGAACCTGAAGATCTGGCTTTTCAATTAGTCTACATGCGGGACCATCAAAACAGCCTATACTCAGGGGCAGCCTCACCACACGCCTACACTCGCCTACTCAGTGGCTGGATACCCTCACAGGTGACGTGCATCACTCTACTATCCCACATTACATTATATTTACATATTTCTCTGATTTAATTCAGTTATTAGCTCCTCTTTGAACATTGGAGTGTTTAACTCAAGACAACAGAGTGTAACAGGGCAAATAATGGCTGGCATAGTGTAGTATCCTGCATTTGTTAATGTAATGTATTTTACACCTCCTGCTCAGCCAGTGCTTGTGCTCTGTGCTCAATAGAATGTTGGAGTCTTGATGTGCCTCGGAATGTTGGGACACAGAGAGGTGAAGTGACAGTTGAGCATGGGCTGAGCAGCAGGCAGGCTGCTCCTGGTGGGGCTCCTCTTCTCATCTCATCTACCTGTTGTACTGGAACTACTCAACATGTTACCTGCTTGAAATAAACATCTTTAACTACAACCTTCCTGCGTGGATTTCGTTACTACATTTATTTGGCGAAGAGTTGATGACGAACCTACGTGTTACAAGCGGATCACAGGAACCTGGCGAACAAAAGAGGACCTGGAGTTGGCGCAACCTACAGAAACTACAGTGGCAACAACCACAATTTACACAAGAGGAGGTATCCACAGGAAAGGAAAAACTGCGAACAAGAAACATGAGTGTTCCACACAGAACAACAAAGACGACAAAATGGAAGAAACAAGTCCTACACAGAAAAGAAAAGAAAACAACAAGATTAGAAAAGATGAAGCACTACGCCTCTCAGCCCCACCAGTGTCCTCACCATCGGACAGCCCTCGCCCAGGCGTGATGTGCTCATCTGCATTACAGAATTTTGGACTTTGGTGAAACATCTACTAACTGTGCTTTCAAGCACATCAACTTTACAGGTAGAAAATTCATCTCGGTCACGCTGGTGCATTCCTGGCACATACTTCTACGACCTTTTGGAAATACAAATACATCTTGGCCCATGGAGTAACATAAAGAAAAGGAACCACGACCAGTCTAGTCTTTAAATGCGGCATGTAATGGAGTCATGTTGTTGCCTACGTTGTATGATCTTGGGCGCTTCTACCCCACTTCACCTCGGATTTTTCATGTAACTTTAAGGTGGTGCTTAAAGGAGGCAACATGTTTGTCTGGCATCCCCACGACGTATTGGTTTTGTATGCGCATTACATTGTGCGCATTACCGTCTCAGGGACATGTGCTGCATTCATTATGTATTTTATGGTCTCTTTCCTGCCAGCTGGATCGTGCCGTTTGTGGAAGACAAACACTGTGGTGAGGTATTTTTTTTATTTCCCATCATCACTAATTTTCTCTTCAGAGACCCCGCTTCTGCTGCCGTTTACCCGCTGCGTTGCGGTTTGGAATTGTGCCAGCATTGCGTCACTTGCACCAACTTTGCACATCACCAACGGCATGTGTAGGAATTTTTTGGGCTGTGTCGGGACTCATGTCTGTGGTGAGTACCAACCAACGTTTATTCTTTTGGTCCACCACATCTAATTGCCATTTTTGTGGCCATTGCAACCGTTGTTTCGGTTGCCTGTCTTTTTACCTGCCGCTTACCTCACACATTGAAGCGCGCGGAACTTCGGCACTACCACAGCCAATTATGTCGACACGTCATCCAACGGCGTTTCTTCTTGTTCAGTGACAAGGTTTGGGGCACGAGCGCGCTGGGAGCCACCCGGCGCTGCGTAAGTTACGTGCTGCCATTTTTGCATTATTTGCAGAGGACTTCTGTTATTATTGGTGCCGACGAGAAGCACGGCCGCGTTCTGTGCCTTCCACTGACATCGGATTCAATGTTATGCGTTTTTCCTAAGTGTATGCACCTTAGGCTTCTTTGCCCCCATGCTGTTTGGTGTTTGTACCGCGCTCACTGTACTGTGGAAACCTGGCGTTATTACTCTGTATTCCTGTGACAAGCTCACCACTTACTCTCTCATGCACCGGATATAGCGCCATTCTCCAGCGGCATCTTGCCAATTTTCGGTGTTCTCCCCAAGATTGTTTCCTGTGGGACTCTGCCTTACTTCTGGAACACGACAATTGTGCTTTCTTGGACGTGGGGTGAATTTCGTGAGTACACTATGAACTCGGTTTTGTCAGCCCTAACCTGGTTAATCAGCTGATTATCCTTCCACATTGGATTCTTCCTGCCTGTACACATCAATCCCACTAATCTTAGTCCATTTAGGGCGATATCTTCAATGTAGGCTTGCTCAAACACTGGTGTGTGTCACAAGCCAACGGTGACACGCACACCCTAAACTCTCAGTCAGCAAATTAAATCCTAATGTGTTTCGTAATTTAAGCCTTTTATAAGCGTGCCTGTGATTTCACCATAGGCTTACTTGTTTTGGCTTGTGGTACATAACATAAGGAAATGTCTATCTCCACCCTTATCCTACAGGGGATTGTATGGTGGGTTTTACGTTCATTGACTCTGGGTACACACCTTCAAAGGGGTTCATTTGTACATTTCACATGCGTACACCTTACACTTCTTTCTTCCCTACACAGGGATGGCAATGGGTTCTAGCCCCATTTGCTCAATATACACGTGCCTACATGGGCTTCTTACGGTTTTCACCCTTTCACAGGGCACCGTTTCATGGGTACTAGCCCCTTTGGTCACAGTACATTTGCCTACATGGGCTACTTACGGTTTTCACCCTTACACAGGGCACCGTTGCATGGGTCACAGTCCCATTTAAATTTACACAGTTACCCTCACACAGGGCGTCTTATGGGTTACAGTCCCATCACTACATGGCACTACTGTTTACCTCTACATGGGGGTTGTCCTTACACGGGCTGCTATGTCATGGGCCTTAGTCCCATTCACAGTGCTCCTCACCCTTTTGCATTGGGGTAGAGGACGGTCATGGGTATCAGTCCCATTGGCTGTTATTTCCTTTCTATGTAATTTCTATGATGTTACACTACAGTTTTTATATCCGCAAAGTTACACTCATAGCTTATTTGAATTGTCTATTTGGAAATGGGGAGGAGGATAGTGATACTGTTTGTGTCTCTTCGCTTCCTCTCTGTTTTCTCCAGTTCAGCTTTCCTATTGATGTTCACTTTCTTTTCATCTTTGGAATCTGGACCATACACATTCGCTGTTATTCTTCCTGGGTCTTCTGCCTTTCCTTGTCTGTAGAGTTCTTCTCGTTCTCCATTGTTCAGGAGGAGTTCCTTCCTTCTCTTCTCCTTGTGCTTGGGTATGTCTTCTGTTCTGTTCGCGTCGCGCCTTGTCCTTCCTTCTTTGCTTGCCTGCCTGGCCAGTGGGTGTGCGTAGGGGTAGTCTTGGGTGCGTCTATGTCTCTCCATTATACTGGTTTCTGCGTTTCACTGTCTCCTTCTTTCTATTTCATTTATGTAGTGGTTGGGTTATTTCTATTTGTATACTTACACTTTGCCTCCTCCCTGTCTTCTCCCATCTTTCTCTTCGCTCTGCCTTGCTTTCTCTTTTCCTTGACATTTATTCTGTCACACCGTTGTTCCTCCCATGCATTCTGTTCATTGTTTACTCTCGTTACATTTTATTCATAAATAGGACTTGTGCTTCTGTTGTTAGGAAAGGGGATATGTAGTATCCTGCATTTGTTAATGTAATGTATTTTACACCTCCTGCTCAGCCAGTGCTTGTGCTCTGTGCTCAATAGAATGTTGGAGTCTTGATGTGCCTCGGAATGTTGGGACACAGAGAGGTGAAGTGACAGTTGAGCATGGGCTGAGCAGCAGGCAGGCTGCTCCTGGTGGGGCTCCTCTTCTCATCTCATCTACCTGTTGTACTGGAACTACTCAACATGTTACCTGCTTGAAATAAGCATCTTTAACTACAACCTTCCTGCGTGGATTTCGTTACTACACATAGTCTTTCTGCTTCAACATTCCGAAGTCTGTTTTTGTGTTTCTCCCTGTGAAATTTAGAACATTCTATCCTCTGTGGGTGGAATGTTCTAATGGTATTATAGCCCTTCTGTCTCCAACTATGTCCTTCGTTAAAGGAGCTCTCACTCATTATAGAACCTCATGTGTGTCTTGGACCTGCAACTCAAGTAGAGGGCCTTTAATGAATGATATAGTCATCTCCACTGGGCTATAAAGCTACATTGCACATGACACTCAGCCAGCCATCTATTTATTATGACATGACTCTTATTAATTTCTGCGTTAACTAAGGATTAAGTGTTTTTTCATAGTGTTAGTCCTCACATTGGCCCTCATCACGAGCCAACCTTTATTACAGAAAGCCTGAGTGCTTTTAATTTGCTTTGTGACGCAGTTTCATATCATTACGTTTAATATGAATCCACAGTTGCATGGTGCTCTTGAAGCAGTGGCGCACTAAAAGAATTTCTCGGATCAGCACTTTGTCTGACTCAAACTACAGACTGCTCTGTCCAAAAGCATGGCCCATCAGGGCTTCGAAGAAAGATGTCACTTAATTCGGCTGCTACTGTCAGAATGTCACTGATGTCCCCTTCATACCAGGAAGATTTTGGGTGGAACAAAAGCAATCTGATTTGACTTAACAAAAAATCAAAGGCCACTGGAATGCAGTGGATGAATAATTCACGAGTCTCAAACTCTAGCAATTTCCTATTACCATGCACATGCCATGTGTGATCGTTAACCAACCAATTTCACGGCCTCCACCCATGTCCCTGCTGCCAGCTGACCTCAAATCCAAGTGTGATTTGTGACTCCTCCAGCGTGTCCTGTTTAAGCAGATTGCATTCTGAGGCATGCAGGTCTGCTTTTATCATTGTAAGGATGTGTACAAAAATGTCTGCATGGAAAGTGCTGTTGGCTAAAATGCCTTATGATGGGCTTGGGCGTGTTCTACTGTGTTCCAAATACAACAGAACAGGCATTGGCAAAGTCAGTAGGTCTGGCTTTAATATGCTATTGCATGCAAACATCTACACAGAAATGCTGTGTGCATTTCCTGACACCCAGTGCTAAACTTAGCTCAACTCAACTGATCTAATGATTTTCCTCCTGTGGCCATTTAATTTTGCCTTCATCTTTGGAAGTATAGATACACAAAATGCCTGCATGCAAAGTACTGTTCACTAAATCCAACGTGCACTTTCAGACATGCAAATTGTCGTTTTGTTATACCTGTAATGGTGTGGGGCCCTAGGCCCCATGCATAAATAGTAAGGACACGGACACTGTTAGTTAGTTGGTAGAACTGGCCCAGGGCACGTGCACCCGGCCCCTTTTATTGCCAGGGTCACATGTCCTGTGATGCCTGTGGTGGATGGGTGTGGGGTGGGGTGTAAGCTAGCCCTCCCGGAGTGGCTGGTACCAAGA
Organism: Calotriton arnoldi; assembly: GCA_963921515.1. Lineage (NCBI taxonomy): Eukaryota > Metazoa > Chordata > Amphibia > Caudata > Salamandridae > Calotriton > Calotriton arnoldi. The sequence goes on along the minus strand of CAWUFW010002275.1, from coordinate 2,287,147 downwards.
AACACTAGACCAGTGACCAGCAGGTCACTGCATCCCTCCCAAACTTTATTCAAACTGGAACAACAAATTCCAAACTATGGGAGAGAGTAAAACAAAGACAGAAAACTTCCACTGAGTCTGTTCAGCTGCTTGCAGAAACAAGACGATGGTACAACTGCAGCTCGGACCACCAGTTCGGCTTGGCACAATTCTGTGGTGCCCTGCGGGTCCGGTCCTCCTCGGACTCAAGGTGTGGAAGTTGACACCTAAGTCTCTCTCTGTACAGTTCTCTGTGACGGTGCAGGTGGAGTGTTAGTGAATCTGGTAGATGTCAAGTTTTCACCAATCAGTCCTAGTTGTTGCATCTTCATCAAGGCAGCAGTGCTTCTAGCTACAGAATGGCGGAGTAGTTACAAACATCCCTCTCTCACCAAGATGCCCCTCTCGCGAGTGTTCCCCTCTCATGGGATGTGCTGGAGGCCCTCTTCACCAGGCTTCCACTGGACTGGGTGTACTTCGACGTGTCACTCCAACACCACCTTGTAGGTTTGTGGAGGAAGCACTACGAGTCCCAACTTCCAGTCCTTCGTTCCACCTGAAGGGTAGTTGTTTCTTGATAGGATTACTCCTGCCACCTAACACAAGATCTTCATCTTCCTGGGACCTGCGGAAGAGAGGCTGAAGACTCATCTCTCCTGGTGGGACCTGCTCGCCACGGTCTGGTGTGGAGTGGTCGGATCCTCTTCTTCAGGACGTCCGAGCAGTCTCACTGTCCAGCCTCCCGTGCGACCCCAAAGGTGGATGTCACAAATGGTCCAGCTTGCTCGCCTCTGCCGTCCCCAGGTTTGCTTGGCCGTACGAAGACTCCTGGACAGCTAGCTTCTCATGCTGCCACCGATGTTACCAAGTTACTGTGCTCCCTTTCAGATGTTCTTGCACTCAGTCATCCTCCACCTTGCGGTGTGCGAGTTGTCTGATCACACACTCCTCGTTTCTTTTGTTTCTCTTCTTTTCTCTGAACTTCTGCGGTGGCCTCATGCCACACAATTTCCTCTTTCTGGTTCTTTCACTTAGCGACGAGGTCTAGTCCCCTCCGGTCTTGCACTTCTTCTCTGACCAGGCCTCTCCATGTGACGTGCACTTCACACGGGTCTCCCTGGTCCTATCCTACCCCCAGGACAATGCATTCTCTTCTTTCGGTGACCAGACCTGTCGTTGCGACATTCTTCCTTTCCCTACTTCTCATAGGCTTTCAGATCTTGACCTCTGGTCAGTCTTGTCAGACCTCTCCTCGGTCATCTTCTCCATGACCTTCTGGCAGGTCATCTTCTCCGTGACCTTCTGGCAGGTGACCTTCTGGCAGGTCATCTTCTCCGTGATCTTCTGGCAGGTCATCCTCTCCGTCCTCTGGCAGGTCATTCTCTCCGACCTCTGGCAGGTCATCCTCGCTGACCTCTTGCAGGTCATCCTCTCTGACCTCTTGTAGGTCCTCCTCTCTGACCTCTTGCAGGCCATCCTCTCCAACCTCTTGCAGGTCATCCTCGCAGACCTCTTGCAGGTCATCTTCACTGACCTCTTGCAGGTCATCTTCACTGACCTCTTGCAGGTCATCTTTGCTGACCTCTTGCAGGCCAGCTTCACTGACCTCTTACAGGCTATCTTCGCTGACCTTCTCGCTCTCTGGCTCCAGCCCATACCATCAGTTTCTAGGGTACGATCTTTTGCGCACTTGTGTCCTTGCGCTCTCCTTTCTTCATCGGATGGTACTCCTACATCGGGCAACTTGCGCACTCACTTCTTCCCCTTGCGGTGGCGTCCTTTCGCCACTGGGCGCGCATGCCGCGCACTTTCCTCAGTCCTTCAGGGGCTTGCTGCCTAGGGCTGTTGTCCTGTACCACACCTTCTCTCCTGGTAGCATAACTTCCTGTGTCCTTGCCACTACAGTAACCACCTATGGCCACTAGGCGTCACTGCATCTCTCCTTCACACCCTGGCAGCCTTTCCGCATAAGGTTCTTTCAGTGCTCACTTGCTGACTGAGGCTGTAGTCCTTTCTTCACCCACAGCAAAACAGAGTCTTAGGGGGTCTGCCACTTCAGTTTGGGTTTATTGCCCATCTTCCCCCATCAGCTTTAAACCACAGCACCTGTACCTAAGCTGCTGTGCATGCGCCTTGCCCTGTCACTTTAAAGTGTTTAATTTAAAAAATATATATATTTTCAGGCACGGTGCCTTTCGCGACCTGTAGGTGGTGCTGCCACCGTTTCTGATCTCTCGGCCTCCAGGCCACAACCTCCACCTGGCTGGGCTGTCGCTGGCGTACTTTCATTCCTTCACAGCGCTCTCTAAATCTTCACAGGCCGCGCGGGAGCCTTGCCCTACGCTGGCACAGCAGGAAGTGTTCAACTCCACGGAAGCACCTCTTCAGGACTCCTCACGCTGCCAGTAGCGCTCCCGCTGTCTGGGTAAGTGTCTACTCTTTTCTTTTTTTTTTTCATTTGGGAGCGGGACCCTCCCTGCATCGTGCTCGGCAGCGGCCCTCCCACTCACTTCAGCTTCGCCGTCCTCTTGGTACGGCCGCACACGCGGCACTCCTCCAGGCCCACATCGCGGGACGTCCTCCGCCAGCCAACAGCTCTGTTCTCTTGCGCTGAGCTCACCAACATGAGGGAGGCCACGCCAGTGCTCCATCTGCACCTACCCTCACTCACATATGCTTCTCTGCACTTCTGCACCGCCCACTAGCGGTGCCGCCAACAGCTACTCGCACCACAATAGTTCTCTTTCCACTGCAGCAGCCTCTCACCATACAGGCTGCCGCCGTCGGGTAGATTTTGGTACTTGGTGTCGCCACTCTGCAGGCCCAGACATCGGTCAGAGAGACGTTCCCTTTTCGGGCCAGCGCGGCCTCATTTCATGAGGCGCTCCAACCCAATGCTGCTGGCCGACACAACTCCCTCTTCTTTGGCCGCCACCCCTCCTCACGCCCGCTGTCCTCCTCCACAGCTGGCACTTCTGACGCGGGGTGGGCTCCCAGTCAGCTTCATATTCAGGGTCCGTATATCGTACCAAGTGCTCCACCCCTTATTGCCTGGGGGAAACACCACTGCTCACTGCACATACTCCTCCACCGGGGCTCACCTTACGCCCGTCAGGCAGGCTGGTGCTTCACCGGCTCCTCACTAGCTTTTCTGGGGTCGCGACAGACTGCATACTTCTCCTACCTGTCCCTCCTCGAAACCGGGGACATTATTCTTGGTGCAGGCGCCAGTTCATGGCAATAGTCTGCGGCCGGGTCCTGCGCAGGCGGGCACCATCTGCTTCGCTCCCGTCCTGCAGCATGTTGGCAGGGGGGCCCTCGACCGGGGCACTGCTTTCCTCCTTTTCCACCCACTCGGCAGCTGCACAACGGGGTCCAACTCGCTCGTCGCCAATGTAATGGTCTGGGGCCCTAGGCCCCCATGCATAAATAGTAAGGACACAAACACTGTTAGTTAGTTGGTAGAACTGGCCCAGAGCACGTTCACCCGGCCCCTTTTATTGCCAGGGTCACATGTCCTGTGACGCCTGTGGTGGATGGGTGTGGGGTGGGGTGTAAGCCAGCCCTTGGGGAGTGGCTGGTACCAAGAAACACTAGACCAGTGACCAGCAGGTCACTACAATACCCAGTGCTCAATTATGCAGATTAGCAGAACTCTACATGTTTACTGAATACACGAGCAAAACTGTTGTGTACAACCATGTTAGAAGGAGGTAAATCTGAGGACTGGAGTATCCCAAATATCTCATTATTTCCCCTTTCTGCAAGCACTCACCAGTTTTGCTTTAAAACGTAATAATCAAAGTAAACAAATAACAGCAATGCCATCATATTCTTGCTGCAAAAGATTGAAACCTAGTTCTCATTTAAAAGCATTAGCGCATGGCATCTCTTCCATGATTCCTGTCCAGAGGTGAAGAGATAAATCACAGGCATCGCCCACTACACCTTCCAAAGCTCTGCGGTAAGCGTGTATGATGCTGCTGACCATTGGCTCCTGCCCTGTAGTCATTCTCTTGTGGTCTGTGGGAGCATATTCAGGTCAATCCACCTGCTGAGTTAGCATCAGAATAGGACCAGTTGGGGGACCCAATCATTTCAAAATGCTGTGAACAAAGAAAAAGGACAACAGGCACACTTAGTTTCACCTGTAAGGACATTGCTGAAGTGACATAATAATGGAAACCAGGCAAGGACTACTATGATTCCGAGAAAAGCGTGGAAATAGAAATTAAAATGAAAGCAGTTTATGGTAAGACATAGATCAATGCATGTGTAATGAACTGTAGACACATCAGAGTTTTTTTTTCTTCCTTTATGTCCCCTCTTCACAGAAAATGGAAACAGCTGTGTTCCAGCCTCGAAAGCCAATTAAGTCCATTTCTCCATGCACCACCCTTAATGTGTGACATTATAAATTAAATTAAAGTCCAATTTAAAATCACCAGAATGTTCAGCTATTGGCTTGCTTTAATGGAGTCTAGATCTGTTGCGTTCACTCTTAAGATGGCTGCCATCATGTCCCCTTTAAACCATTTAGAGGTGCCGCAAAAGGAGACAACGCGCATAGCGGCTCCCCAGGTTCCTGGCCATGAGTTGTCTTTTAAAAAAAAAAAAAAATGTATTATTATTATTTACTGCAATGATGCTAGAGGACAGACAACCATCAGGAGAGCCAGCGGAAGCACGTCACAGGACTGCGGGAGCAGAAAGGGTGAAAGAAACAGCTGTCCTATGCAGACAACATTGTGCTTGAGATGAAATATTTTTTTTGTTCCTCGCCAACAGGATGCATATAGGAACAACTATGAGCATCAACAAAATGCAGTGGGCTGATTTAAAGGGTAATAGACAGCTTATTGAGCTAGTGTGAGAAATGAGGACTAACCAATGACTGTAGAGATTAGACCTAAAGGCCCTTTCTCTCTTGTATTTTGTATGATGTGTGTTGTATATTCTGTAGGGTGTGTAGTGATGACAAGGGGTCTTCTTTTCAGTCAACTAAAGTGGTTTGGCCAGACCTAAAAAAGGAGTAACACAGCATATGATGCAGTCATTGTCCCAGTGCTGCTCTTTCTGCACAAAAAAGTACCGAACTCAAAAAAGGAATTAACAGACATTTTAGTTTTTTATTTAAAGGGAAAAACCATGTAACAATATTTAAAATATTCTGAATCAATGAAGCAATTTCTATTAGCAGTTGAAATGAGCTGTGTTCTCTATCTTAAGGTAAGGGATGTAATACTCTAAGGACCTGATTTAGAGTGTGGTTACTTCATTAGGACGATGGGGTATTTTATCGGATGTAACCACACTACAAATTTCGATGTGTCTGATGTCCCAACGGACATCTCCTACATTAGCAGGAACCAACATGCACTGAAAGTGTGCCGTACAGCTCCATCCACATAACGGGGCATATGTCACACTTTCAATTTTTTAATTTTTTTTTTTTTTTAAATAGAAAATCCCAAAGCAAGATTTTCATTTTGAAAATAAAAAAGCAATGTCACCTCATCATGGGAGTTCTTTCCCATGGCGTGGGGGTCAGTCAAATGTTTTTACTTTCACTTACTCCCACGTTTTGAATGGTGGCAAGCAAAAGTAAAAACTTGCCACTTGTCTGCCCACTCTAAATAGAGCGGGTGGACAAATGGTTAAACCTCCGACGGCCCTTACTCCGATTGCCCGTTGGAGGTATATGTCAGCGGCGAGAAACAGAGTAGTCTCCAGCATTGACATAGTGAAGGTATGCCTAACTGTAAATGAAGCGATACCAAAGGGGATGATGGACGGAGCGTTAGAGCAAATCAAACACTCATCCCCAGTCAACTGATCTGGGTTTAATCCATCATCATTCTTTAGCTCACTCCACCACCCCAGTTCAGACATGGCCATATGCAAATCAGTCTGACCCTGTGCCCCATGGGAACAGTCCAGCCCGAACTGCCAAGCCATGTCTTCCCTGGACCGGAAACAAGCATCCTGGGACCGGTTTCGGGTTGAAAACCCTCATCAGCCAGGCTATCTTGAATCCAGTGGCAAAGTGAGCAAGGGACCCACGTCTGGGCATACCCTGCCAACTTAGGGCGAACAAAGCGATACCAAAGGGGATGATGGACGGAGCGTTTGAGCAAATCAAACACTCATCCCCAGTCAACTGATCTGGGTTTAATCCATCATCATTCTTTAGCTCACTCCACCACCCCAGTTCAGACATGGCCATATGCAAATCAGTCTGACCCTGTGCCCCATGGGAACAGTCCAGCCCGAACTGCCAAGCCATGTCTTCCCTGGACCGGAAACAAGCATCCTGGGACCGGTTTTGGGTTGAAAACCCTCATCAGCCAGGCTATTTTGAATCCAGTGGCAAAGTGAGCAAGGGACCCACGTCTGGGCATACCCTGCCAACTTAGGGCGAACAAAGCGATACCAAAGGGGATGATGAACGGAGCGTTAGAGCAAATCAAACACTTATCCCCAGTCAACTGATCTGGGTTTAATCCATCATCATTCTTTAGCTCACTCCACCACCCCAGTTCAGACATGGCCATATGCAAATCAGTCTGACCCTGTGCCCCATGGGAACAGTCCAGCCCGAACTGCCAAGCCATGTCTTCCCTGGACCGGAAACAAGCATCCTGGGACCGGTTTCGGGTTGAAAACCCTCATCAGCCAGGCTATCTTGAATCCAGTGGCAAAGTGAGCAAGGGACCCACGTCTGGGCATACCCTGCCAACTTAGGGCGAACAAAGCGATACCAAAGGGGATGATGGACGGAGCGTTAGAGCAAATCAAACACTCATCCCCAGTCAACTGATCTGGGTTTAATCCATCATCATTCTTTAGCTCACTCCACCACCCCAGTTCAGACATGGCCATATACAAATCAGTCTGACCCTGTGCCCCATGGGAACAGTCCAGCCCGAACTGCCAAGCCATGTCTTCCCTGGACCGGAAACAAGCATCCTGGGACCGGTTTCGGGTTGAAAACCCTCATCAGCCAGGCTATCTTGAATCCAGTGGCAAAGTGAGCAAGGGACCCACGTCTGGGCATACCCTGCCAACTCAGGGCGAACAAAGCGATACCAAAGGGGATGATGGACGGAGCGTTAGAGCAAATCAAACACTCATCCCCAGTCAACTGATCTGGGTTTAATCCATCATCATTCTTTAGCTCACTCCACCACCCCAGTTCAGACATGGCCATATGCAAATCAGTCTGACCCTGTGCACCATGGGAACAGTCCAGCCCGAACTGCCAAGCCATGTCTTCGCTGGACCGGAAACAAGCATCCTGGGACCGGTTTCGGGTTGAAAACCCTCATCAGCCAGGCTATCTTGAATCCAGTGGCAAAGTGAGCAAGGGACCCATGTCTGAGCATACCCTGCCAACTTAGGGCGAACAAAGCGATACCAAAGGAGATGATGGACGGAGCGTTAGAGCAAATCAAACACTCATCCCCAGTCAACTGATCTGGGTTTAATCCATCATCATTCTTTAGCTCACTCCACCACCCCAGTTCAGACATGGCCATATGCAAATCGTCTGACCCTGTGCCCCATGGGAACAGTCCAGCCCGAACTGCCAAGCCATGTCTTCCCTGGACCGGAAACAAGCATCCTGGGACCGGTTTTGGGTTGAAAACCCTCATCAGCCAGGCTATCTTGAATCCAGTGGCAAAGTGAGCAAGGGACCCACGTCTGGGCATACCCTGCCAACTTAGGGCGAACAAAGCGATACCAAAGGGGATGATGGACGGAGCGTTAGAGCAAATCAAACACTCATCCCCAGTCAACTGATGTGGGTTTAATCCATCATCATTCTTTAGCTCACTCCACCACCCCAGTTCAGACATGGCCATATGCAAATCAGTCTGACCCTGTGCCCCATGGGAACAGTCCAGCCCGAACTGCCAAGCCATGTCTTCCCTGGACCGGAAACAAGCATCCTGGGACCGGTTTCGGGTTGAAAACCCTCATCAGCCAGGCTATCTTGAATCCAGTGGCAAAGTGAGCAAGGGACCCACGTCTGGGCATACCCTGCCAACTTAGGGCGAACAAAGCGATACCAAAGGGGATGATGGATTAAACCCAGATCAGTTGACTGGGGGTGAGTGTTTGATTTGCCCTAACGCTCCGTCCATCATCCCCTTTGGTATCAGCTTGTTCGCCCTGCTGGCAGGGTATGCCCAGACGTGGGTCCCTGCTCACTTTGCCACTGGATTCAAGATAGCCTGGCTGATGAGGGTTTGAACCCAAAACCGGTCCCAGGATGCTTGTTTCCGGTCCAGGGAAGACACGGCTTGGCAGTTCGGGCTGGACTGTTCCCATGAGGCACAGGGTCAGACTGATTTGCATATGGCCATGTCTGAACTGGGGTGGTGGAGTGAGCTAAAGAATGATGATGGATTAAACCAAGATCAGTTGACTGGGGGTGAGTGTTTGATTTGCCCTAACGCTCCGTCCATCATCCCCTTTGGTATAACTGTAAATGAAGCAGACGGAAAGGGTATTCCATCGCTGTTGCGATGGAGTACGCTGTTGCGATGGAGTACCCTTTCCGTAGCATTCTAAATCAGGCCCTTACATATGTGTATAGAGAATAATACTCTTCATTTTATTCAAGCAGTGGGTGAATTTAGCTGCTTATTGAGATTTTTAATTTTGAGTGATGATTGAATGAGCCCCCAAAGTTGAAATTAATATCAACACTTATTGACCTGGGAAAATGTTTGTAAACTGTACCACTAATCCTAATTTTGAATTTTTGGGTTAGACTGTTAGAGCACACACTGCCCCCACAGCTGTTCCAAATATTTAAAAATGCCCCCTCCCATACTGTTTTAATTTGGGACAAGACCAAAACATCTGCCTCCAGTCTAACTCTCATCAAGGTCATGAGGCATTCTTTCTGCAAAAACTTGTTAAATTTAGGAGGATGGTAAATCTCCACAAATACTGAAATACTGACTCCTATGGCAGTTAGTTCCTCCAATGATAGAATGTGAGAGGAAATCCAGAATGTACAGCATAGATTTACCTTAGTAAGGTTTCGTATGAACTTGATCCCTTTGGTGGTGGGTTATCCCGCAGGAAGATTTAACCCTGCAGACTTGACTGTCTGTCCTTGTGACGGCGGATCAGAGCAATTAGAACTTCATATAATGTTATTTTGCAACTTATATAAAGCGGAAAGAGCAAGATACATTTTACCAATTTTAAGATATTACAATTATATACAATGTAGAGTGGCTTTTAGCTTTTTTAAAAACTCAGCAACCTGCATATAAGCTTTTCAATAGCTAGCTTCCTGTGGGATTGCATAAGGAAAAGGGAACTTACTTCTTCATTTTACGTACCAAAGTGATGGAGCTGTGTTATAAAAATTGTATTGCTTTTCTGTATATCCCCAACCCCCCCCCAGGAACACATCATGAGCGAAGGGATGTTGTAGAGTGGTATTGCATTGCATGGTATGGGCAGGTCTGGGTAAGATGCTCTATGTACTTGATTATGAAAGGCATGTACTCCCGTGGGGGATAAATACCTAGCACTATTGGTTTTATTTTTTTTAAGTACTAAATATTTTTATGCAGAATTAGAGAAAATGGTATTTGCTTAGGCTGTAAATTTAAATGGAATTTTATGTTCTTTTTTAGAAGCTGGGATATGATGTACTGTACTTTTATGATCTTTTTGTTTTTAGATCGAATAAAGTTTTATATGATATATATATGATATGACAGGATGTGTCAACTGGTGTAACTTACATCAAATTTAGACTGCTGTACTGAGTGTTCCAGATTTTAATGGGAGTAAAGACTTCTTTATCCTGGGATTTTCAGATATTGAAGCAAACATACAAATCCCTCTTCTTCTGATGTGCTCTCTGCTCTGGCAGCTGATAGGCTCTGTGAGAGCCCACCTAAAGCAGCCTTTTATTCTTTTGTGGCGTACCAACAATGGATAACAGCTTTGTTAACCACCGTTGCTACATCACAGCAGTGAATTACCAGATTTAGAATCTCCCATTCACGTTAGTGGGGCTCAGTGAGAGCCATGCATAACTTATAGAAATATAGATGAGTAACAGTGATTATTGGGAATGTTTTTCTTCGAGGAGTTCTGAGTGATATCAAATAGACAACAAGAATGAAGCTTGAGTTGTCTATCATGTCATTAAGAACCCGAGGTGAAAAACATCCCTTTTATTTATTTTTACTCATTTATAATTTTATGTTCTGAAAGCCTACCAATATCATTTGCACCTGTTGGGGTATAGCAGTAACTGGGAAACCATACATAACTTGGCCTCTCCTCTCAGCCCCAAATGTAAAACACAAATGGCCTCCTGACACCTACTACCACCAATGTCTGTGCTTTTTCGTCCCTCCCCTCCAGAACAGTGCTTAATTTGAGCCAGTGGTTTCCGGTGCTACGCACCACCCAAAGCTATACGAATAGCTTAGACGGCAGATGAAATCCATTTTGAATGTATATTAAAAGTCTGAATTGTCACACTTGTAGGAGTTTAATGGTTATTAGTTGTGTTGGTACTGTCATTGGCAATGGGTGGTGCAAACTGCAGCCTCCTGACAAGGGCCACGGCACTTATTTTTTTTTACAAATTACGCACTGCTCCAGAAGCCTATTCTCCAGAACTGCTCTCACAGGCGCTCAAAGAGCCTAGGGAGAGCAGCCTGGAGTTCCTTTATGAAGTAGCAACAGTGGATAACAAGTATGTTACCCACTGCTACTACATCATTGCAATTAATTACTGGATTTAGAATCCAGTTATTCACACTAATGGCTCCCATGCATAATAATATAATGGGAGTCTTGCTTCAAACATCCCACTTTTACTGACATTTATTCTTCCAAACCGAAATGAAGACACCATACAGTACCAATGGCAGAGAAAACTCAAGCATCTCAGTTCCCATATGGCTGCACCTTAGTAAGCGAAGGCGGCTGAGAGCTTCTGCACTCAAGTCCATTACTGATCTTCATGCTCTACTTATTTTCCTTGGCTCTTTTCTTCACCTCTCTCCAAATGCTTTTTGCATGCACCAAGGGACCAGGCTACAAATGCCCGTTTTCTAACATGTAAAAATAAGAGAGGTCAATTTTAAATTGCTATTTCCAGAATTATATATTTTCCTTGATAAGGGGTCTATTTTAGGGTTGTCTAGCGTCAATCTCTGAGGTCTAACTCCACGTCCACGAGTGTTGGATAAATCACAGACTCAAACGCAGCCCCTGCAGCCCCCGCAGCTCAGGCTTTTAGTACCACCAGTCAGGGATGTAACGCAGCCCCTGCAGCACAGGCTTATAGTACCACCAGTCAAGGGTGTAATGCAGTCCCTTGCAGCCCCCACAGCACAGGCTTTTAGTACCACCAGTCAGGGATGTAACGCTGCCCCTGCAGCACAGGCTTATAGTACCACCAGTCAAGGGTGTAATGCAGTCCCTTGCAGCCCCCACAGCAGAGGCTTTTAGTACCACCAGCCATGGGTGTAACGCAGTCCCCTGCAGCCCCCGCGGCAAGGCTTTTAGTACCACCAGTCAGGGGTGTAACGCAGCCCCCTGCAGCCCCCGTGGCTCAGGCTTTTAGTACCTCCAGTCAGGGATGTAACGCAGCCCCTGTAGCCCCCGCGGCTCAGGCTTTTAGTACCACCAGTCAGGGGTGTAATGCAGCCCCCGCGGCACAGGCTTTTAGTACCACCAGTCAGGGGTGTAATTCAGTCCCTTGCAGCCCCCACAGCACAGGCTTTTAGTACCACCAGTCAGGGGTGTAACGCAGCCCCCTGCAGCCCCCCGCGGCACAGGCTTATAGTACCACCAGTCAGGGGTGTAACGCAGCCCCTGCAGCCCCCACAGCACAGGCTTTTAGTACCACCTGTCAGGGGTGTAATTCAGTCCCTTGCAGCCCCCACAGCACAGGCTTTTAGTACCACCAGTCAGGGGTGTAACGCAGCACCCTGCAGCCCCCGCGGCACAGGCTTTTAGTACCACCAGCCAGGGGTGTAACGCAGTCCCCTGCAGCCCCCACAGCACAGGCTTTTAGTACCACCAGTCAGGGGTGTAACGCAGCCCCTGCAGCCCCCGCGGCTCAGGCTTTTAGTACCACCAGTCAGGGATGTAACGCAGCCCCTGTAGCCCCCGCGGCTCAGGCTTTTAGTACCACCAGTCAGGGGTGTAATGCAGCCCCCGCGGCACAGGCTTTTAGTACCACCAGTCAGGGGTGTAATTCAGTCCCTTGCAGCCCCCACAGCACAGGCTTTTAGTACCACCAGTCAGGGGTGTAACGCAGCCCCTGCAGCCCCCGCGGCACAGGCTTATAGTACCACCAGTCAGCGGTGTAATGTAGCCCCCTGCAGCCCCCGCGGCACAGGCTTTTAGTACCACCAGTCAGGGATGTAACGCAGCCCCTGTAGCCCCCGCGGCTCAGGCTTTTAGTCCCACCAGCCAGGGGTGTAACGCAGCCCCCTGCAGCGCCCGCGGCACAGACGTTTAGTACTACCAGCCAGGGGTGTAACGCAGCCCCCTGCAGCCCCTGCGGCACAGGCTTTTAGTACCACCAGCCAGGGGTTTAACGCAGTCCCTGCAGCCCCCGCGGCTCAGGCTTTTAGTACCACCAGTCAAGGATGTAACGCAGCCCCTGTAGCCCCCGCGGATCAGGCTTTTAGTCCCACCAGCCAGGGGTGTAACACGCTCCTGCGGCACAGGGGGGCTGCAAAAATTCAAGAGGGCCCATTCAGCACAATACCAGTGAATATTTGTGAGATATGGGAAACTCCGGGGGGGCGTCATCACATTCTGCGGTGGAGCCATCATTTTGCGTTACGCCACCTCCTCCAGTAACTAATGTAATCTATTCCAATTTAGATTTATAGTATGTACATTTGATTTTCTTATGTGGATATCCCGAATGTTTAGCCTTCGTGGACCAACGTTACCCACACCTAAAGTACTACACCAGGCTTTAACCAGTGTGTGCATCATCAGCCTCATCCCTGTAAATGAGCTGAGACATTATCACCTTAATGGGTGTACTCACACCTGACCGTTCAAGAACGAAGATGCTTCTCACGGAACCGAACACTAAGTGAATATGCACGGGTAATCACGACTGTCTGTTTCTACTTGTCACCGAGTGCACGGATTGATGACGGCTTGTGTAATTATCGAGGTTAAAGATAGGATCTCCCTTGGGCGACTCCAGGCCACGCTGCCCTCTTCCCTTTGTCAAGTAGGATTTTGCCTCAAATGCGCTTAATGCCCTTTTCTTACACACTCTCTAATTTACTTCCCGGATTCAGGGTCGGACTGGCACAGAACATCTTACCCCCGGGCACCAAAAGACTCCATTAGTGACTTTTTAAAGCTAAAAAAGTGGCCCATGTTTGCAAACTGGGGCAGTTTTGAACTCGTGAAGACACGCAGTATAAATGTCTTAATCTCCCTACGGCCCCCCAGCGCCTGGATACCCTTAGGGGTAATAGGTTCGCGCTTTACACATGTGGAATTTGTTTTTTATTTATTTATGGGTCAGACAATGCTTGGCAGTTCTGCCCTTTGTATTAACACCAGAGGCCAGACAGCAAAAACCTCTACTTTGCAGCCTTGTTTAAATGAGTGGAATCCCTTTTACAAATGTACATCGGGATGTTAGACCCCTCCTCGGGTAGGATTAGAGTCTGAGGTCATTGGCATCCTGGCTCAGCACACATACATGTCAGTGAGAGGCTGAATTACAACTAGTTGAAATTTAATAACAAAACCAACGCGATGACGGTGGATGAATGGACTAATGCTGGCCACATGGCTCACTGAGGTAAGCACTTACCTCCGAGCTACGTGATAACCTGCTGGTCATAAGTGTGGATTCCTACAAGACCGTCCAAGATTGTTGAACGGAGTGCCATTAAACTGGGTGATAGTAACAAATGGCATTTAAAGTGCTTAGAAACGGCAGAAGTGTTGTATGAAACGGTATATAAAAACATTATTTTCAGAATATTAAGCCACCTGTATTGTAGCTGCGATTAAAAGTCACTGGTGCTTCAGGTCAGGGTGATGGTGAATGCCAGTTTGTATCACCTGAAAATACTGTGGATGGTAAGTTCTTTACTGTGCCAACTTCCCATATGCTGTGCACGGATGGAGAGTTCTTTCAGTAATGGATCTCCATCTATGCCATTTCCAGCTCACCTTAAATCAGGGCCACCTGAAGGAAATACTGGGGAATTCATGTTTGAAAGGTTGTTCAGTGACTTCTACCCATAACACACCTTTAGAACATTGAAAAGGGAACCTTTACTTACCCCTGACAATAGGTTTGCACTTTGCCATTTGTTACAAATTAACATGATTTGCATTATCCTGCCTTCTAGGGGTTGCACCCAGAATGGCCTCAGATCGACTTTTAAATCGCAGTTAATGGGCTTGATTCAAACGTATGTCTTTAATAAACTGTCTTCTATTACGGCCATTGGAACACTACTATTTCCTCTTGCAGTTTCTGTCTTAGATTCACATGTTTATGAAGCAGGACATGGCTCACAGGTTGAAGCATCTTATTTATGACCACGTCATGTCAATGTGCCTTGACATATGTCGTCATTACATTCACGATGGAGGTGAGTTGTCTTATACGGGCTAATGTGGATGTTCTACAATCGTGGGGTGTGCTTTGGATGTACCAACCATCTGAATAACAGGCGCTAATGATGTGCAACAACTCATCTTGGTAGGGCAGCTTTGGCACAGCTCGTGAACAACAGTCATCTCTGCTGCAAACTGCGTCTGCAAGATGAACACTTGAAAAGAGATGGTTTAGTTTACATGAGCATTCAAGATGACCTTTGATACGAATATTGCCATTTTTTTGATTTGCTGTTTCTTAAGCTATATCGAAGTCGCTGGACACGCAGATAATTTGATAAAGAAACATATATTTCCAGATAGCAGGAGCAGACAAACCTTTCCACTTCAGTGGACGGGCGTTTCTAACTGTTCCTCCTAGAACACCAGTCACTATCTCGATCCCCCAAACATATAGCATTCTAGAAATTCATATAGAAGATACAACACACGTTTACCATTTAAAGCGAAATAAGACAAAAAAAACTAATAAACCATCACGCAGAAACAATAAAGTAATACATTTCCAACATTTCAAAACCTAATAAACCCTTGTAGTTTGTCTCACTCGACTAATGTGCCTTGTTCCAGTACATCCAGAAATAGATTGTAACTTAGGGCCTGATTCAGATCTTGGTGGACAGGTTGCTCCGTCACAACGGTGACGGATATCCCGTCCGCCAAAATATGAATCGCATTATATCCTATGGGATTTATATTTCGACGAACGGGACAACTGTCACTGTTGTGACGGAGTAACTCATCCACCCAGATCTGAATCAGGCCCTTGGTTTCGTCCTCATTACTAGTTTCCTGAATACCAGGGTTACAGAAGTTCCCCGTCATCAGCAGACCTAGTGTAGGATGTAACGTCTAGAAAAACATTATCCTCACACATATCCTCTTTGTGCATTTATCCTTCCTTACTTATGTGCAACTCCATACACGCATGTCTATTTGTACAGTCAAGCTGCAACAATACTGCCAATCAATCAATCAATCAGGGAGTTGTAAGCGCGCTACTCACTTGTGAGGGTCTCAAGGCGCTGAGGGGGGGGGGTCAGCTCCGTTCGATCGAACAGCCAGGGCTTGAGCGTCTTCCTGAAGATGTTCAGAGAAGGGGCGCGTCTGCCACAAGACCACACACGTGCATCAGCCATCACCACACATTCCTTATCTATTTCAAACGATTTTAAAAAATCAAGCCTCAACTAATTCATTCTTAAGCTCTGAAAATGCTCTGTTTTGCACCATATGCCAATTCAAACTGCACGTTTTTAATGAACCAAGGACTAATTCAATCTTTGTGGCATAACTACCAATAATTGTCATAAAATTCAGTTACGAGAAGGAAAGACAAAAGTTGTTGTTTAGTTCTGGGAACTAGAGCATTTAAAATCGCTTGAACATTGTTTTGTTTAGGACTAAAACAATCCATAGTAATCCTCAACACACTTCAATTTGCATTCAGCACCTTTAAATGTTAACCCTTTAATTTCCAATTTACGCAAGACTTTGGTCAAATTCTCATTATAATCATTTATATTTTTAACAAATACTAAAATGTCATCCTGGAAAGTCAGTGTGCCAGCTATACCTTCCAAAGTTTCTTTCATTAATCAGTGAAAGACTTACGCAGTGCTTGCCAGACCAAAAGGCATCTTGTGAAATTGAAACATGTACTCTAGCATTGCACAGGCTGTCACATGCTTAGCTTCTTCTTCTAAGTCCATCTGATGATAGGCATTTGCAAGATCTAGTGTGGAAAACACAGTGGCCCCAGATAATGTAGACTCCAACTCATGTAGGTTTGCCTAAGGAAGTCTGTCGACCCAGATTTCTCCACTCAAGCTTCACAAAAAAACACATAATCTCAGTTCCCCCGAACTTTTGAGGGAGATAACCGGAGAAACCCAAGGAGAAGATGATGTAGGCTGAACAATCTTCTTTGATGACAAATCTTTTAGTATCCCCTTGCGTTTTCCCCTAAAAGCTTGTCACAAATAGGAACAGAATTGTCTTTCAATATAATATTGTGTTGGAACCCTTTGAATTTTCTGAACATATTTTGAAATATTTGAAGAAGTCTGTGTTGTAAGATGGACATATATCGTTCATCAGCATTGACCTCTTCTACATCATAAACAGGTGGAATAGCATTAGGATCCAAACGAATACCCGATTCCTGCTGGTGTGGCACCCCAAAATAGAATCACTTTTCTCCGCAATATACATTTTTTCTTTAGTCCTTCTGTCTCAATATTCCACATTTGCCCAAAATATCCCAGCAAATCAATGTTGTTCCCTGTATAACCTACGAGTTGTATGTCAGGAGAAATTAAAACTCTCTCACCCCAAATCTTAATCAATAAGGTTTGGAATTGGAAACAAAAATACATTAGCAACAATAGAAATATTTTTCAGTAATGAACCATCAAATGAAATTATAGGGCCCACAGAAGGATTAATGCAGCAAATTTTTTATCGAAGGAGATATTTTTATTCAAATATAAACTTAATATATAAGATGTCAGTCTTGACCCTGCTCCAACAGGAACAGTCCAAACTGAACAGCCAAGCCATGTCCTATCTGAACTGGAACACAAGCAACCCAAGAACGGTTTCGCCCACACGTGGGTCCCTTGCTCACTGTGTCACTGGAACCAATATATATCCGACTGATGAGCTCTAATGAGGGTGAAGCCGGTCTTGTGTTCCGGTTAAGGGAGGACCTGGCTATGCAGTTCAGGCTGGACTGTTCCTTTTGGAGTAGGGTCAAGACTTATTTGCATATGGCTGGGTCCAAACTGAGGTGGCATGCTGAGCAAAAGAACGTTGGGTTGGGATGCTATCCCGAGCGATTGCCAATGATTAGACTAATTGCAAGCATCCCTCCCATCACTTTTTGTCTCTCTGACTTTACAAATTCACCTCCTCCAATTATTAAGTTAGGAACCACAGAATTAGAGGTAGAAGCTATATTGGACTCTGGAAGAGCGAGGGTCAAGTTTCAGTACCTGGTGGTTTGGGCCTGAGTGGAATGGCCCTGCTTACCATTCCTAGGAACCAGGTTCATATCTTCATGCTCTCATTCGATGTCTTCTTTCATCACAAGTTCCCATTTAATCCAGCACCATGAAAGGAGGTCCTAAGGAGGGAGTGTTGTTAGGAATAAGCAAGGGGCTTATCTTGGTTTGCTCCTGAGATGCGACAGGCAAGAACTGTGAGGCATTTCTCTGCAAGACTGAGACGAACCAGCCTATGGTGGCTAGGGCATCAAGTCTCCTAGGCTAAATAGAAGTTAAAGGGTGGGACTGCAGGGCAATGCTGGCAGCAGAAGTCTTTTAGATGCTGACTTTCACTGAGAAGATGCCTGGCAACTTAACTGCGTTGCACTGCCATTTTGTCTTGCCGACTTATTTTTCTCACAGTAGTTTCTTCCTTTACTGTTTACTTTTCTTCCCTTTTACTGTTTCCTCGGTTTCTGAATTCTGCCCACTCTAACGATCTTAATT
This sequence comes from Calotriton arnoldi, assembly GCA_963921515.1. Taxonomy (NCBI): domain Eukaryota; kingdom Metazoa; phylum Chordata; class Amphibia; order Caudata; family Salamandridae; genus Calotriton; species Calotriton arnoldi. The sequence goes on along the minus strand of CAWUFW010002275.1, from coordinate 2,268,965 downwards.
ACGGATTGTGTTTTGGCTTTGTTGTATCACTTTGTTTTGTTCCGTTGAACTAACTTAATTCCAGGATGTTGGTGACCTGGGCTTGTATCCTGCACTACACCAGCTTCCTCACGCATTGGGCCTAGCCTTCCAGAGGCCAAAATTTCAAAGCCGGCAAGCACATCCTATTATTATACCTGCTTAATGTGTGTGCATGTAGGTCCATCTGTGCTACTTTTAAAGTTTAGTGCATGCCTAAACTGTATGGGAATGCCAGCCTGTGAAAACCCCATTCTGCAATAATGGCCAAGGATATTTGCAGAAGATGGCCACTTACTAGTTACCAACCGGACAGCTGAAACCAAGCATGGCAATGCGCCAACTGAAATTCAGTCAGCAAAAACACAAGGTGCAAGCACTGCCCATCGTTGAAAGCACAACCTTTACAATATATCAGCCTACATATACCTCCACTTCATACACCTTAGCGTTAAGAGCCCTTCCTCTGCTTTTGATTACCCATTGCATCGTGGAGCTTCTAGTTGTGCAAAACAAAAAGAAATCTGGAGAACTAAGTGTAGCCCTGTTTGTATAGCTTTAACGAGCGTCCTTTACTGTTGATCCCACATATGTCCACATAGGTTCCAAGATCACCAATTAATTCATCAATGAATCTTGGAATACATGTTTAAAACCATATAGGACAATAAGAAAAATAGACTTTTTTATTCTCACCTGTTTTTATTTCACATGTATATAGTGTACTGTCCAATTCACTAATCACTATATGTCACTTTTTCACCAATGTCACTTATTATGTCTGTTGCAATTGAGTTTGCGTATGTGACAGCCCTCAGTATTTGATACTTAATCTAAATATACAAATTGAATTTTGTTTCGGTGTGTGTTCCTTTCTCTTCTTTGCACAATATTGTTATGTGTACCATAAATAAGTTTTCTGCTTTCAAATTCTAGAAAGCGGTCCTCAAAGCAATTGTTGATATCCCAACTGAACCAATTGTTTTATTGGAAATTTACTGTTGATCCCAGCACAAGTTCCAATCCTCATAGGTGGTGTGCCACACAACATTCTCCATGCTTTGGAGGCGGGATAGAACAATCTGAGATTTCAAAGGAGGCCCTAGAGATAACACGAGTGCGGGCCACTGGGGTGATAAAGGGTGTTAAAACGGTAAAGGTCTCAGGATCAATTATTACGATTCTCAAGGTGACGTTCCTATTTTGTTTTTTTGTATCTCAATTCTTTATTAAAGTATTTTTCAAAATTACATGAACAATGATGAACATTCAAATGTTCTCATCTAAACAAAAACAAAAGAAACTGTCAAGGATACATTAGAAGATGTGAGCAGAATAAAGCAAAACGAAATAAAAACAAATTAGTACCAGTCCCACAGTTAAATACATCGACAAAAGAATGACAACGTCTTTTACTGTAATTGTAATAGTGCATTTTATCTATATAGCGCTTACTACCCCTGGCGAGGTTTTGAAGCGTTTTGCGACGAGTAGCACGCTACTCCGGAACACAAGGTGAGAGGCAAGAGCTAGCTGATAAGTAAAAACTGTTTTTGTATGTTTAGTTATTAATGCAAGTTTCTTGGTCAAAGTAGTTGGCGCTGGTGTCACTGCCTATCTATGAGCAGTGTCATAGAGTAAAACACAAGTTATGTGGCTGCCCGCCGCCCCCAACGGGGGCCCCCCTAAAAGGGCGGCCCTTTAGTGCCATTGCGGCACAAGCCTACCCCTCGTCCTAGCTGCAGAGGGCTTCCGCCTGGAGCCTGCGGTTCAGGGGGTGTGGGCGTCACTTTCGGTACGCCCAGGGGGGGGGAGGGTATGTATACCCCTCTGACCCTCCCAGCGGCCTCTTTGCCGCCAGCCTCGCCGTCTTGCTGGTCGAGCTGTTGGTTCGGGATGCGCTGAGGTCATGTGGTCTCGCGTCTGATTGAGGTGAGTGCGGCCTAATCCCCTCCCAGGTGCCCCCCAATAGGTCCCGCCACGTTTGGTTATACCCATGTGGGACTCCCGCCTCAGTAATGCTTCCCCTGGTCTGGTCACCGCAGGGTGCACGCCGTTAGCTAAGGGGAAATGTGGCGAGGGTTCGGGACGGGGCCAGGGTTGGGGAGGTAGATCGTATGGGCCGCACGCAGCAGATGGTGTCTATCAACCAGCTCCAGCATCGACCAGCTCCCTGGTCACCGCCTCTCCAGGGGCCCTGTCCCCGGAGGTCTGGTCGCGCAGCAACAAAGGGCGAGGCTGGGAGTAGCCTCATTTGGCCCGTGGGCGGGTAGCCCCTCCCTCCCAGTAAGCCTTTACAGCCCGAGTAGTTGAGCTGGGTTGGTGCCTTCCTTCACGCCGTGTCCGTCATCGGCGGGAGCTCGTGGTCGCTTTGCTGTGCGGGGCGGGGGGGGGGTCGGAGCCTCGGGCAGAAACTTGCGGTGAGTCTGTGCCCTTTCCTCCAATACGACCCACCACTCCCCCCTAGCCACAAATGCGGCAGCCGCACAAGCTTTGCAGGGTCCTTGCGTGAATGGTGGGCAACGAGTCAGTCCAAACGGTTTCCCCGTCTGCCGGGGTAGGGGGCACCGGGGGTTGGCCCTCCACCCGGGGCTCGTAAGTCGTCCCGCCTACGGCCTGGCCATCCCCTCAAGGTGAGAGGTGGCCTTCCACAGCCAGCGTCGCTCGCTGCGGGTGCCCCTGGTCGAACTGGAAGTGCCAGGCCCCCTGGTGACTAGGGAGGGGCACCGGCCTCGAAGCCATGAGGTGCTCGGGACGTCCGGTTCGAATAGAGGCCGTAGTGGTTCCCAGGAGTAGCGACAGAGAAGGGTGAGTGCTTTGGTGCTCAGCAGTCGAGCGAACAGCGCCGTAGTGCGCTACCGGGCACTCCATTCTAGGAGCTGTATTCTAGGAGCTGTGCGGGATATGGGGGTATAGGATCTTGGGCACATGTACAACAGAAACCCAAGTGGCCCTAGTAAAACAGAACCATACGGGGGGGTGCAAGCACATGGGCCTCCGAATCTGACGCCCCCCCACTGACCCTCCTCTGAAATCCGAGATGGCATCCGGCAACAGCTGGCTTTGTGGCCATCCTGCTCGCCCTTTAGACGTGGGCAATCTGGCACGCGTTGCTGGTCTGGCGTCGGCGGGTGCGGGTGCGGGTTACATCCCCGGTCCCATGGTCGGCTTCTTAAGTTGTGGTGAGTCGTGTCCCTTTCCTCCCGGGTGTGCGGTCCTCTGGAGGATTGGTGAAAGGGGTTGGAAATGGATCTGTCGTATGGGCCAAGTACGGCCGATGTTGGGGCACCGCATTCGAGTAAATGGGTTGTGCTAGTACTGTAGAGTAGCCAGAGGCAGCATCTGTCTCGCGATTGGTGTCTGAGGACAAGTCAACACCAGCCCCCCACCACCACCGGCACAAACTCCGGTGTGCCCTGCCCGTCTCGCGTCGCGGCCCTGGGTCGGGACTGAAGTATCACCTCCTTTCTACTATCGAGAGCCCCTGAGCCGAGGCACCATATGGCATGGTGCAACCGCTCTCGGGGGCTTGCAGTTGTTTTGGTGCGGTCTTGGAGTTGTGTCGAGGTCACTGCACGTGGAGAGTGTGCGTTTTCTCATGGTACCGTGTTCCCGAGCGGAGGGGTCTCGCTGGTATGCGTGTACGGGATTCCATGTGCGGTTTGCTCCCCCCTCGGCAGCAAAGTCAGGAGGGAGCTCTGCGGCGTATATGAGTCCGAACTTTAAAGGCAAAGGCACTAGGAATTTTGCTATTCAACAGAAAACTAAAGCCAAAACGAGGGTGCGTTCCGGCCGTGATGCCGTCTTTGATTCGAGTCTCGGAGTCGGGTCACAATCCGGTGATTCGGGGTTAACCCTCTAATCTCCCGTGTCTACAAAAGTTTTCGTGTCTTTGTGTGAGGTAACTGGTCCACATGCAAAGCGCTCCTATACCTGCTGGGCGGGTTCGCGCTACATAACTGCAACAATCAGTGCACAAAGGATTGAGGGGGTGCCTCCCTGCTGCCCAGACTTGCAGTAAACCTTTAGTTCCACACAGCCAGAGACCATTCACCAGCCTCACATGATTTGGTGAGAACGTTTTGAACAGTCTGTCAGGAGCATGTTACCAGACTAGCATAAATTTGTGAGAGCATTGCACACTAACTGTTAAATGATTAAATTTTATAGAAAGGGTGCCTTAGTCCAGCACACAGTGCTACAGGCCCGCAGGCGTTGTTGTGGTTGTGCGGATCGGGTCCGGCGGGGGCGGGTCTCAAAAGCTGGGATCCGGACTGCACTTCGGCTGTTGTTCAGATTTGTGGCTCCGGATCGGGCACATGCCGGAATTCATAGTGTCAGCTGGGCCTCGAGGAGGCCGAGCGTTCGCAGCCCGCCTGGTGTGAGGATATCAGACCCGGTTTCGTGAACGGGCAATATCTGCACAACCGTACAACCGTACAACAGGCGCACGCCCTGCGCCAGCGTTTGTCGCGGACCCCCGGCAATTAGGCCAATAGTAATCATCCAGTCACTACCTCCCAGCCCGGATGAGGATCCTTAGCCCGCCCGCATTGAGTAATGTCTATAAATGTACTTGGGATATGGCAGGTAAGCCTGTCTAGTCCCATTGGCCAGTTACATCTAAGTTTTCATACTGCCGTTGCGTGGGCTCCACTGGTACGGCCAGTTTTATGAGAGGCTCTTGGGAGATTTGACTCATTGAGGAGGCAATTGTTTTCATTGAAGGGGGCATTGTGCACCCTGGCTCGGCCCGGACTGCGTGCGTCGGTCCTGGCGCTCCAACACGGTTTGAGTAGCTTGGCTGATGCGAGGCGGATGAGTTTTATTAAATTCAGCGCCTCCGCTGCCCCCCCCCCCTCGTTGATAATAATGCCAGGGGGGAGGGCGGTCCAAGCAGGTTGGTCATTGCAGCATTTAATATTTTGGACCCCTGGGTGCAGCACATTGTCTGCTTGGTGCTGTATCTCCGGGGAAGGGTTTGATTCATTAAGCGAATGGTGTCACTCTCGCAGAGCGGTGTGGTGCCTGGACAATATTTTGTGTCCATTCTATCTACCCTTTCTGGCATAAGCTGACTGCCGCAATCTTGGCCTGAAGTGTCAATTGTTGATTATATTATGGTTTCAAGTGCATACAATGACAAACGACACTGCGTTCCTTTCGACACTTTACCCTGGATGGTGCTTCATGTGGTAAATTCAAGCTATTGGTATTCGTAGGTATTATAGCTGAGCCGAAGGGGGATAGGAGTGGCTTTAAGACACCCCCTCACCCCCTTCCCCCTGAACTCGACTATTTAGTTCGCCTTACATTTTCAGAGACGGGTTTCAGGCCATTGTAGATAGGGGGAACCTTTTACCACTTAATTTCAAACAAGCAAAGCGCAGTGCCTAGGTGCTAGTGTGCCATGGCCTGCGTGGTGGTAGTTGCGGTTTGGACTGTGACTGTCAGGAGGACGGTACGAACCCCATAGGCCTCCTGCAGTGCCACAGGACAGGAGCTGGCCTGCACATGGCCCAAGCGGCACATGGCGATGCTATGTGGGCATACCAGGGTGGCAATTGGAACACTGTGGGCACGGCACTGCGTCTGGCAGGGTGCAACCACGTTGCATGGGCTCTGCCTCCCTGTCCTCGTCAGGGGTGCGCGCGCCTAATTAGAGCCAAAATCATTCTGGGCCTTGGGCCCGTTGATGCATGCGTCGGTTTGTGCAGCACAGTTCTTGTGTCAGGGCATTCGGGCGCAGCAGATTGTCGGCTTCACCATGCATTGATTAAAAAGTGAACGTAAAGCAAGCAGTTTGAGCATCAATAGGTTTGGGGTGAGCCAGTCCGTTTCCGGCGTAGGGGCTGTGACTCCTGATTTGAATTTTTGAGTCCATAGTCGACATGCTGCAAAACATTGCAATTAGGAGGGACGCTCCTGGATTGGTGAGCGTAGCACATTTCCACTGAAGGCCATGCTTTTCATTCGCTGTGAGCACAAGGATAGTTGTGCTGAATATGTAATGGAACTGGCGCTCATGTATAGCGTTTATACCTTGGCGTAGCGTCATTGCCCAACAGTTTAAAGGAGTGTGGTGCCAAACCTGTGCAAGGATCTTGCGCTGGTTGATTGTCTACAGCCTCTTCTAAATAAGGGGGCCCCTACCCCCACTGTTTTGTTAAGTGTAAAGGATTTCAGGGGCCCGCCCATGATCAGCATCAGCATGCTGCTCCTCAAACCGGGTTAGCAAGATGTTTGTCCCTGATGGAAGCGTTGTTAACTGTGCCCACTACACTATCCCTCTCCCAGCTTGAGAGCAGGGGCTTAATTTAAAAACCAGTATGTTGCACAAGAGTAATTCATACTCGGGTGTCTAGTCTGCTCTTCTATGTATGTACGGAGCAGGGAGTGCACTGCAGTTTGCTAGTTCCCCTGTGGTGAACCCCCCTCGATGATTGTCATTGCGGCCGTGTAGATTGTGTAATAATTGGCGGGGCCTACTGCCACGTACATCTAGCTGTGCCTGTAATGTGGCTAAGTCATGGTAGAACGTGACGGGTGCTCATGTAAGGCACCTCGATACCTTCAGCCTGAGTATGTGCTAGATAGAACTGCGAAGAGACGACCAAAGTTGATTACAGGAGCCATTCCTTTTGCGGGATGGTGCACATGCGGCAGGGTTAGTGAAGCATGAGCTGTAAGCGCAGAGGCACATTGTAGATGCGTGTGCGGTGCACTTCGCCTTTTAAGTTGAGCACAGGAGCCATTCCTTTTGCGGGATGGTGCACATGCGGCAGGGTTAGTGAAGCATGAGCGGTAGCGCAGAGGCGCATTGAGCAAATACTTCGCTGGGTGGCCAACAAGGTTGCAATCAAAAAGCATTTCATCCTTCTGAGGTCGATAAAACGAGTACCATGGAGCTGAGTAACAATAAACATGTTATGCAGCGCCAAGATACCACGGGATGAACGTGTTACCAAGTACAGGCAGAAGCGGAAATTGTTAATGAATCTGGTGAATACAGTGGGCTCACTCAGCAAGGTAGTAAGCGAGAGCCCAACACAATTTCCATGGGGCTGAAGGGTGGCACAGGCAGCAAAGTTGACAGCCAAATCGACAACGTTTCATTAGTGCCGCAAGTGCAGTGGCATTGGGGCCCCAGGAGATTAACTAGCCCAATGCATCCTGATTATGTACGGTGTAACCCAAATTGATAGGAGAGGGGGTATTTTACTTGTGCATTAGCGAACATGGAGCCAGGTATACATCGCGGGGCTCTGCTCACACTATAGTGGGCCAAGATCACACAGAGCATCGGATGCGAGAAGGCGGTGTCAGTCAGGGCTATTTATGAAATTATGCCAGATGTTGCGATTGCCATTAGACTTTGATCGGTGATAATATCATGGTTCAGCTTGGTCCCAATATAGACAATAGTCACAGACAGGCCCTTAAACCACTTTATACTGATAAGGTGCCACAAAGTGGGAAGACCACTTGGGGGTAGGGTCCCCCACTTTGGTGTACATGAATGAATAATGCCTTCATTCACTAATACCGATAATGGGCATTGCTGGTCATACCATATGGGGGCCAGTCACACGTATAAACCGTCGGTTGGCCATGTTAGAAGGACTTTTTCTCACACCTGAGATTATCTGGAGCCTCCATAGCTGAGAAATTCGGAGGAGAGCTGGACAGACCACTGCCTTCAGGGGGGTGGCTGCCCACTGTAGCAACAGGTGGCTAGGGCATGGGTGCATGTAGCACATTTGTTAATGGTGCAGGAGATTTATTGTTTTACTCTAGGAAACTGGGATCTCACGACCAGGTTCTGTCTTGTTGGCCGTCGGTTACCAGCCCAATGGTGGGAAAGTTCAATTTTACATTAACACTGTGCTATGTTATGCTAAGTACAGTTCCTACCAACAACTACGGGGTTGTGCTACCTGAGCGGTAGGACGGTGGCCCGAGTGACCTAGTGAGCTATGTAATCCCTGTGATGTCATGATGAGGTTTGGTAGCACAGGGTAATGGGGGCAGATGGTACTAAGCCTCTCTTGGGTGGACGATACGAAGGGTAATTAAATTAACCTGGTATGGAGTCTCTGCTGTAGTGTGCCACTGTTGGAATGGCACTCTTAATTGACCAGGGGTTCAATGTGACACTACGACATTGCCGCGTTGCGGCCAGAGCACGGGCATTGTGTGGTTCCCAGGGGGCAGCAAGTGTAGGCAAGGTGCTTTCCAAACCTGGCGCCAGAAAACAAGGTAGTCAGGGCCATCTTGCCGGTTGGGTGACTTGTGCAGACACCTGGGTAGTTGTCACTCCAAGAAGAGGTGAGTTGTCTCCAATAGTGGGCACAACATATGTGTGTATCTCTGGCCTCACAGCAGTGTGGAGCCTGTCTCATTTAGAGGGACGCACAGGCGAAAATTGTGTACTTAAGGTTCACATGACCAATGTGGTTGTGGTATCCCCTAGCCTACCCACTGTAGGTGTACTTCAGCTAATCAGGGAACTGGGAACCTTGGTTTCCGCTATTTTGGCAGGTTAGGTAGGACTTAGACAATCCTCGATGTGAGGCACCATATCGCCCAGTGCGCACTGTATTGAAGCAGACAGATCCTCCTAGCGGGTTTGCCTAGGGGGTTTCACCTCAGAGGGAGCTGAGCTGGCGGAATTCCCATAAAGAACAAAGGATGCATGGCATGGGCAGGTGGGCCCCCCCCTTGCTCATTTTCACATACCACTAGTGATGACATTCCTGTGCGTCATGTTAGAAACAATGGGACTGCAAGGTCAAGCATAATCCTCCCCGCCCGAATAGCCAAGGCAGGTAGGCGGGAGTGGGAGCGCTTACATAACAAGGGTGCTGCGGTCCCATAGATGGGGGACACAGAGGTTCAGGCACACACAGTGCCAGAAGGACGGCAGCTAGGTGGGATCAGCAAATAGATGGGGCAATGTGATCCTTGGTGTTGGCCCCGCCCAAAGTTGGCACGGGGCTAGGTCAGGTGAGGCAGAGGAACCTTCCCGCAGGAGGGTTAATAGATCCTGGCACAGGTTCACAGGACAGAAGAGTCTCTGGTTTCTGCAGACACTAGCTGACCCGGGCGAAAGTCAAAGGCTATCGTGATAGAGATGGAGTTCATCTATCACCAGTAGGGAGTGATCTCTTCCCTTAGATTTGCAGGAGGCCTGTAAATGAGCGGTCGCATGTTGTAATGCGCTGTTTGGTGATTTCAGCAACTACATGGGTCAATGTGAAGCTCTGATGGGCGGAGATGATCCCCGCCAAGGTGGCATGGAGCTAAGTCAGGGGAGGCCGTTGTACATCCCTGTAAGAGGGAACTGTTCATGGCGTAAGCTCGCAGACCAGTGGGGTCTGGGTTTCATCAGACACAAGCTCATCCAGGCAAATGTTAAAGGTACTTTGAGGAGGACGGGGTCCACTATTCTCGGTGGGGATGGACTTGTTTCTCCTTGATGTAAAGGAATGTTTGGAAAGGGCAGGTTGCAGGTAATAGGAGGTGCAGTGGTGGGGGGCCCTGGCTGCGACGGTGGCCACCCCCGGGGCTGTGGCGGAGTTACAGGGCGATCTGGAAGCAGTCCGGTACAGTAAGGGTACCACTGCGGCAGACGGGTACAGTAAGGGTACCTCTGCGCGGCACAATAGGGGTGCCAGAGCCAAAGACCAGGATCCTCGGGCAGGGTCCTGGAGAACCGCGACGGCGCCCCGTTAGTCCTTCGGGCGGTTGGGGGCCTGACCAACCGGGGGTTTGCCCTGATACGCTCCGCCCTGAAAGGGGCGTGAGTAGGATGGTAATGATGGAGCAGAGAAAATAAAACATTTTAACCCCTAACAAATTTTATAAATAATTAATAAAATGTTCGTTTAAACGTATTAATCAACACTGTACGTGAGGGAAGGGTAATACGCAAGTATATGGGCTGAATAATCTATTAACAAATGTCTGTGTGTCTAATTATAACATAAAAATAATTGCGTACTAAATTTATAATAAATGCATGTTTTGTGCTTCATAGAATATAAACGTGTCGTTGCAAAAACAATAGTGATGATAAGTAAGGAACAGCTTAAATGTTGCTTTCTGCTAGGTAATAACTAATTGGGGTACGTAGATGACGGGTGGGAAACGAAAAGGCTATGTTTCTCCATTCTAATTATGTTTTGTTTATTTCAAAATAGTGCTTCTAAGTATAAACGAGTGGCGATATAAAATGGCTGCCGGTTAATGAAGTACGCATGTGCAGGAAAACACGTGACAAGGGAGAAAAAGTTGGAGAAAAGCTAACCTCGTGATGTTACTGAGAGGCTAGGATGCGAGAATGGTCAAGGCTGATGTGACCTAATTGAACTGATAGTGTGCCGTGGTGATCAGCAAGGAACCGTGGGAAACCGTTTTAAGAGAAAGGACTGCCTGCAGAGTTCTCGAATGTATCGAAAGAAGTTACAAATGTACTGATCGAAGCGGATGGAAACATGTCTTGAACTGTGAGAAAGGAAATGATCATATACATTCCAAAGGACCAGTTGGATCCGGGAGAACTTGATTAAAGAATGAATAGATGAAATGAATGGACCAATGAAAGAAAAGCGTGTTATTAAGGTTGCAACAATTAGTTAGCAAAGTTAGAATTAGGGTATAAGAGGGCCTACTCTTAGTGGGAGGGGGTCACAGTCACAGTCGGAGTTGGAGAGTCGCAGTCAGAGTTGGTGTCGGTGTTGGTGGCTTCCAGTGCTTGGTGGTCCAGATCGATCCATTACTGAGCGGGAGATGCTGAAAGACTGTTAGATGAGACGGGTTGCAGGTAGCTGATGCTGACGAGCTGAAGTTTCTGTTGCTGTCTTATTTTTCCAGTTGAGTATGAGAATCAGGTTATTTTTAATTCTTAAACTTAGGTTAGAAATCATTAGGCTAAATTAGGAAGGTAGGCAGGTAATTAGGGTTTTGCTTCATGACAAATTTCCTTTTTGCAATAAAATTGATCATGCTTAATAAATATTTGAATTAATAATGAATGAATAATTGAATAAAAAGTCTAAATTCTTTCTCATGCTTTTAAAATTATATAAAATTTAAGATTCTTTAAATCAAACGACTCAGTGGTTATTTTACTAAATGATTGTGACACCAGTAATTGGTTATTGTGATTTAGCTGGTCTTAATCACTATGAACTAATTTCTTACATGAATGATTCATCGACAAAACAATGAGCAGGAATATCTTAAGAAATAACTAAAAGAAAGCGATAGGTTAAGGTAATAAGATATCCCGGCTCCTTCCAGCGGTACATAAATGGTGTTTTCCATTTAATTCTCATGTTTCTCCTAGGAGTACAGAATTTCGTAAAGGTATAAAGGAAATCCAGGTGTGTGTGTGTGTGTGTGTGTGTGTGTGTGTGATAGGCGATGTTTATGGGCCCCATCGTCATGTGGATGTGAGAAAATATAGTTTGCCCCTGGATGACCGATAAGTGACCTAGGAGGAGAATAGTTTTATTGTACGCGCTGCATCAGATTTCTTGTTAGCAGAGTTATGGTTTTCTATAGATTAGTTTAGTGATTATTGATTATTGATTATTTTTGATGACTAACACTATATGTTGAGTCGTGTTATGTTATATGTGAGTTTTCACGCTTCTGGGATGTAGGAAGTGGAACACGTGTGGCAAGAGAAGTCACATGGAATTTGGTACATGGTCTGAATTCATTTTGGTAATAACACAGGTTGTGTTATGTTAGGGATTTTCTGTACAAAAGATGTGTAAGTGAAATAGCAAATCACGTTTTCTTGTGAAACTTTGGCCTTAATTCTCAGGAGCCTAGTCTCCACATGTGTCTTAACCCCAGAGAAACGAGTTAATTGTTTGCTTGAAAGAAGGGTAAGGTAGAGGGAAGTGCTACTTTATCGGCGAGAGTTGATAATTCTGTGGTAGGGTAGAGGTAAGCGCTGCCTACTGGAAATACAGGATTCTTGTGAAAAAGGACAAAGCTGTCACTTTTGTTTAGCGAATCAGACTATGGAATTGTCTTAATTGTTGTAACTAACGAAGAAAACAGTGAAAAGAAAATTGCCGATAATTTTGTAAAGGAGGGGTAAAAGAGCAGGAGTGACATCGACAGTGCCGCGCTAGGATTGGATAGTGCGCTAGTCACATGAACACAGAGTCAGGAGTGACGTAGAAAAGTGCCGCGCTAGGATTGGTTGGTCCGCGGACGAAGGGAATCGTTCTGATTGGTGCGTTAGTGTGAGTCGCGCTGTGATTGGTTAAAGTTCCGTACACGGAACAGTGTTGATTTGAAGAGAAAAACCAATCGAAAACATGCCGTATTACGAGTATGAAAGGGAGAGAACGTCATGGACGACAAAATTAAAGAATTTCTTTAAGAAAGACAAAAAGGTTGTGACTAGAGAGGGACAAGTAATTCCTCCGCCGAAATCAGCAGCTTCACATATGATGCTGAAATATGGATATCATACATGCATATGGTTGGAAAATTGGGCAAAGTATACGAAAAATGATGGTGCATTAGCTTTCCCTGAGAATGGTTCATTTAGTGTAGCGGTTTTGCAAAATTTGCGAGAAAAGATGACAAATCTAGAACCTAGGCCTAGACCGACACAGTTTGAGGCATTGACGGAATGGGAGGATGAGATGTATGAGCGAGAGAGATTCAGAGGTTTAAGAGATCATGAGTTTATGCCTGGAAGAATGTGGGGAATAAATCATGAGGATAGAATAAAACGATGGAGATGTGCTAACATGACAGGAGGTTTGTTTCCGGCTTTTACAGTTGAGGAAGAGACTAAGAGAAAACGTACTGAGAAAAAGAAACATATGGAGAGGGAGAAATATATGCATGAGAGCGAAACGGATGATGAATTGCTGGAAGATATTTTAAATAGAAATCCACCTCCGTATCAGCAAAGTTCTACAGTGGTGACACCAAATGCGCCGCTAATAGAGACTATGCGAAATAAAAGTACGGTAAAAAGAATTGAAATAAATAGGTCACAAGATCAAATAAGAACTTCACAAAATGAAGGAATAGAAAGTGACAATGCAAGCGAATTGGCAAGGACAACAAAAGAACTAACTGAGAAAATTAGAGAATTAACGAAAAATATGGAAGCTGTGACTGTACCTGTAACAATAGGTCCAGTAATACCAGTTTTTGAGAATCAGAAAATTGATGAACGATCTTTAGTGATTCCTATGAGTTCACAATTTCAGAGAGAAAAAGAAAGGATGGAACCAAGTGCAAGTACAAGTAATTTGGCTAGTACTTACAGACCAAGTCCACCTACAAATTTGACTGTGAATGAGTGCAATGGTAGGAAAATGCATATGGTAACAGAATCTGCAACAGAGACTCCTGAAAAGAGTGGTAATTGGATAGAACTAAATAATACACCCATAGGTCCGACTCCTGATGAGTTAAATGAGTGGATGAAGGCATTTAAAATGAAAGAACCAGAAGAAAAACCAGTAGATGTAATTAGGTTAAAAATTGACATGGAAGAATTAATTCTAGGAACGATTGGTACAGAAAAGATAAAAAATTACCAGGATGATGAAATAATGTTTCTGTGCAAAAGTATTACATGGAGAGCAAAGAATTTACATGACAAACTAGAAGAGGTAGCCAGTGAAATTGGAATAGACTTTGCGAAAGTGAAAACATTGCAGAAACCCTATAGAGTAGACTTTTGTGAAAAAGATATTGAAAATTTGAACACGGCAGGAAGGCTGACACAGATAAAAGAGTTAATTGTGTTACTGAGAAAATGGGGTGATGTGGACAGATGGAAGGTTAGATGGACAAAAAGAATGAGAAAACTACAGACAAAGCTTCTTTGGCTTTTATGATAACTGAAAAAGAACCTGTTGCCAGAGAATACCCTATGAGAGAAACTCCAGGTGGTAGTTATGTGCATGTTCCCTGGACTAGGCAGGATATACTGTCATTCACAAATGACTTTCCGAAGCTAAGAGAGAAACCAGTTGAATGGTACCGACAAGTAGAGAGGTTTGTAAAGGTTTCAAAAGTGTTGTGGATAGATTTAGATGGATTATTTGACATAGTGGTACCAACTGATTTGTGGTCAGAGTGTAAAATTACAGTTGACTGGCCAACTACAGAATATCCAAGAGATCCTAAGACAGGAGCTCCAGGTCCTGAGGTGATGAAGAAGTATGATAAGGTGATTACCTTTTTGAAAAATAAGATTCCTCCTAAAGAAACAGATTGGGTGAAAATTGATAGAACTACACAGGAAAGCAAAGAGTCTGTACATGCATACTATGAAAGGTTGTTGTTGGTTTTCAAACAGTATAGTGGATATGAGGAGTTAAGTGAAAAAGATATGAGCCATTTTGTATACAGATTTGTGTTTGGGCTGAAACCAGAGATTAGTGAAATGATTAAACAGCATATGATTAATTGGCAGAATGGCACAGTAGACGAGGTATTGAGGTATGCTAAGTATTGCAGTGATGATATTGAGAGTAGACAGCGTAAATTGAAAGAGAAGGCAATGTGGGCACAGGTGAAAGTGGCAGAAAAACAAGAAGCTCAATTGGATAATAATAGTGGGAATGAAACAGGACAGAATAAAACGCGACCTAACATAGGTAAAGGGAAAGGTCAAGTGAGTCTAGAGGAGGCAAAGAAGAAATGGCCCTGTCATAATTGCGGAAAATTAGGGCATTGGAGAAACGAGTGTAAGTTCCCACCTAAACCTAATCCGGAAAATCAATCATTAACTCCACAGGTGCAGAATGAGGTAGTTGTTCAACAAAGTCAGGTGCCACAACCACCACTTCCCAACACTGTTAACCAGCAAAGATACAGTACAGAAACAGGATTCTACGGAGGAGAGCAGGTAACACAGTTGCCGCGAGCAGCTAACATTTCTCAGTATTGGTTGCGACAGAGTGAGGATGAGACGTGGGATGAAAGCTTATGACGGTGCCAAGGAGAGGGAAAAGAGTGCGTACTTGGCGCAACTCTAGAGGTAGATCAGTCTGGTCCCTTTGTGGATGGAGAAGTGAATGGTGCAAATGTAACATTCCTTGTCGATACTGGAGCTACCCGTTCTACTGTTAGATCAGTGGAAATTCCAAACCTTCCTCTCTCAGGTGAATACATCCAAGTAGTAGGAGTAGCAAATCAGCAGATTAAAACACCACTTACTGAATTAGTGGAAGTAAAAATTGGTTCTTTTAGCAAAATGCATAGATTTGTAGTGTGCGATTGTAGTCCTGTAAATCTTTTAGGTCGTGACCTCTTGTGCAAAATGAATTGCACAATTTATTGTACACCAGATGGAATTGGATTTCAGACCCCAGATGAAGATGTATTGTATAAAGTAACTTTGATGAATCAGGAACCTGAAATGAATGGTTTGTTTCCTGCATTTGATGCAGAAAAACTTCCAGAAGAACTAAAAATTGCAGTGAAAGAAAATGTGTGGGATTTTACAGGAGAAGATATTGGATTAATGAAAGAAGTTGATCCAGTAAAAGTAACAGTAAAAGAAGGAACAACTTACCCAAATACGCCACAGTACAAGTTAACTCCAGAAATAATTGAAGGAATAACTCCTGTAATAAATAAAATGATCGAACAGGGAATTCTAAAAGAAATAATGAGCAGTCCATGTAATTCACCTATTATGGGACTGAAAAAGCCAAACGGAACATATAGAATAGTACAGGATTTGAGAAAGATCAACAAAATAGTTGTGCCTTGTTGCCCAATAGTGCCAAACCCTGCAGTAATTCTATATCAAATTCCACACGAAGCTGAGTGGTACACAGTGATAGATTTGTGTCACGCATTTTTCTCTATTCCTTTGCATCCAGATAGCCAGCCATTATTTGCGTTCCGGTTCGGAGAGCGTATTTTGGCATGGTGCCGAATTCCTCAGGGGTATACAGAAAGCCCCTCAATCTTTAATCAGATTTTAAAGAAATCTCTGGAAGATTTGAAAATGCCAGAAAAGTCCGTGATGGTGCAGTATATCGATGACCTGTTGGTGGCATCGAAAACAAAAGAAGCATGTGTAAGTGATACAATTGCTTTACTGAACCATCTAGAGAAAAGAGGACATAAAGTGTCCCCTTCAAAATTGCAATTTTGCCAAAAAGAAGTTCAATATTTAGGGCATAAAATTGAGAAAGGAGTGCGAAAGATAGCGACAGAAAGAGTGAGAATGATTCAAGGAATGAGAGCACCAATGACGCAAAGAGAGGTAAGAATGTTTCTGGGAATGGTTGGATATTGCCGACAATGGATAAGTGGTTTCTCCTTGATTGCAAAACCATTACAAAAGTTGACCAAGAAAGATGTAAGAGACCCTTTTGAGTTAAATAACAAAGAAATGAAATCTTTCAAAGAGTTGAAAAAGAAATTGTGTGAGGCCCCTGCTTTAGGCATGCCTGATTATGAGAAGGATTTTGAATTGTACTGCAGTGAAAGAGATGGATGTGCGTTTTCAGTACTGGTACAAAAACATGGAACAATGAAGAGACCAATTGCTTATTTTTCAGCTGTTTTAGATCCCATAGCAAAAGCGTTGCCTGGATGTCTGAAAGCTGTTGCTGCTACTTGTGTAAGTCTGGAACAAAGTGAAGGTATAGTGATGGGGTATCCACTGAGAGTATATGTTCCCCATTCAGTAGAAATTCTTTTGACTAGAACAAAAACACAGTACATGACACATAGTCGGCTGACTAAGTACGAAAAAGTAATCTTGAGTGCTGAAAATGTGACCATAGATAGATGCATGAATGTGAATCCTTCAACATCATTGCCAGATGAAGAGAGTATAATTGAACAAGACGAAGTAGATCATGATTGTCTGAATGTGCTGGAATATTGCACAAAACCAAGAGCTGACATAAAAGATGAACCTTTAAAGGAATCAGATTATGTCATGTTTGTGGATGGCTCATGTTTGAGAACGAAAGAAGGAGTTTTAAGCGCAGCTTACGCAGTGTGCACAGTGGCAACTGTGATGGAAGCGTCTTGTCTGAAAGGAATAAGGTCTGCACAAGTTGCGGAACTGATTGCTTTGATTCAAGCATGTAAATTGGGAAGAAATGTGCGAGTTACGATTGTAACCGATAGCCAGTATGGTTTCGGTATTGTGCATGACTTCGGTCAGATTTGGTCACAAAGAGGTTTCTTGACGTCTGCAGGAACACCTATCAGAAATGGAGATTTTGTTAAAAAACTGCTTGAGGCGATACAGCTGCCTAAACAAATAGCTGTAGTGAAGTGCAAGGCACATAAGAAAAACGAAGATTACATAGCTGTTGGAAATAACTACGCGGACGAGATTGCCAGATATTGTGCAGAGAACATGGTATCCCTAAATAAGAATAGAGAAAGGGAGCATATCTCTTCTCCTTTGCTTTTTACTAACACTGTCGAGACATGGGATGAG
The DNA here is from genome assembly GCA_963921515.1 of Calotriton arnoldi. NCBI lineage: Eukaryota > Metazoa > Chordata > Amphibia > Caudata > Salamandridae > Calotriton > Calotriton arnoldi. The sequence goes on along the minus strand of CAWUFW010002275.1, from coordinate 2,251,474 downwards.
GTGAGACAGTTACAGGAAGCTGCAAATGATGAGGAAAAAGATTACTGGATAAAAGCAGGATGTAGAAGACAGGAAAACAATGGTGTGTGGGTATACAGAGATGAAAGACCAGTTATGCCTGATAGCATGATTGCAGACATGGCACGGATGTACCATGGACAAGCTCATATTGGGAGAGATGCAATGATCAGACTTTTCAGACAAACCTGGTATAACCCAAAATTCAGAGCGATAGCTGAAAGTCTTTGTCAAAGATGTCTTATTTGTCAGCAGTTTAATCCAGGAAGAAAGACAATAGTGAGTCTAGGAACAATAGGACGAGAAGGAGGTCCGTTCACTAGAATGCAATTGGACTTTATCGAAATGCCCCCTTGTAACAGACTAAAATATGTTCTAGTGGTCGTCTGTTTGTTTTCTCGTTGGGTGGAGGCATACCCCACTAGAAGGAATGATGGAACAACGGTAGCAAAACTTATGCTGCGAGAGTTCATTCCAAGGTATGGTTTTCCAGTCACGGTTGAGACAGATAGAGGAACACATTTTCAAAATGAGTTGATCCAATTGATTTGTGAAGCATTGAGTATTAAACAAAAACTACATTGTGCATACAGACCAGAGGCTTCTGGGGTAGTAGAGCAAATTAATGGAACAATTAAGAACAGATTAGGAAAAATGTGTCAAGCTACAGGACTCAAATGGCCAGATGCACTGCCCCTTGTTCTGATGACCATCAGAAGCATCCCTGAAAAGAAAACTGGACTTAGTCCTCATGAGATGATCATGGGACGAGCAATGAGACAAGCACAAGTACCTGTCAACAAGTTATTGACTATAACTGATGATCTAGTACTGGATTATTGCAAAGGACTGGCTGATGTGGTGCGTTCTGTGTTTCATCAGGTTGGACCGGATGCGACCACTCTTGAAAGAAAACCAGCCCACGACTTGAATCCAGGAGACTGGGTCCGCATAAAAATCCACAGGAGAAGAAACTGTCTAGTTCCTCGCTGGGACGAGCCACGACAGGTAATCCTAGTGACAACGACTGCAGTCAAGTGTGCAGGAGTGAAGAACTGGGTCCATGCCAGCCACACAATCAGAGTTCAAGAACCTACTGATCGACATGTGAGTCGACGTCTGGAAGTGTGGGATAAGAGTTTAACGACTGGGACAACAGGAATAAGAGAAAGGGTGCCAGAACTTGAAGATCGACCTGAAAGTCGACATCTGGAAACCCCAACTGCAAGCACTTCTAGAGAAGAAGAGGAGGAAGAAGAAGAAGGAAGAAGTTCAGAAATTCCAGAACCTGAAGATCGACCTGTAAGTCGACATCTGGAAATATCTGACACAAGTTCAGGATCTGATGATTCAGTTGCAAACTGTGAAGAATTTCGAAGGAGAACTTGGGGATATAAACCAATTAGAGAAGAAAATGAACAAGAAAATGATCTAGATGAGCAACCAAGTACAAGTTATGGTGGAAATCCTTCAGAAATAATATTAATAGATAAAGTAGGGAAAGAAGTACATAAAAAGTTAGAGAATCGAGAAGAACCCCGAGGAGCAATAGGGACAGATAGAGAAACAAAAGAACAGGGAAATTTAGAAGTAGAGAGTGAAGAAAATACCAAATCGGAAGAACACCGAGGAGGGACAGTAATAAGGGAACACAAGAAGGAGAAAACAGATCCACCAGTAAGAGAAGACGAGATCATAAGCTTCAAAATAAGAGACAATAGTGAAAAAGTTGAAACAGAATCTGAAGAAAGTGGAGAAGAAGAGAAAACAAAAACTGAATCAAGAAAAAGAAACTGGAAATCAGAAAGAGAAGAAAAAGAAGGTGAAGCCAAAAGGCCAAGAAAAGGAGATAATTGGCCCAACAACTATATAAGAAAATTGAGATATAGAATAATAAGAACAGGAGAAAAAAGTGCTGAACAAGTGAATGAAATAACAAGTCAAAAGGAACAAGAGAAGCCAAGTGGAAAAAGACTGCAAAAATCTAAAAGAACGAAGAAAGTGAATGCAAAGTACAAGTCACCTGAGTGGCTGTACATCGCACTGACGGATTACAAAGAAGAAGGAAACACTCACGAGAACCCGAGACTAAGAAACCGAATGGGTAAAGGTGAGATGCAACAAACCTGAAGTGAAGACTTATAGTGCTTCTACCGGACGTGACAATTTTACTGGATATGACAAATCACCGGATGTGACAACGAAAGAATTCTGGAGAGAATTAAAAGAAAGTACCAAGCAAAGACTTTTTGAAAGCAGAGTGGCATCTAAGTCATTTCTGAGGTGTAGTGACACAATTTTCTGAAACTTAACAAAAAGATAAAAGCAAAATGGAAAATACTAGGGATAGAAGAGATAAATGTGAGTTTGTAAAAAGATGGTGTAAAATGTGCTGCTTTTGTACGGGTTTATTAATGACCGTATGGATAGTTTTAGCAATCACAATTCCTATTAGTTTAGCTGTAATAGAAGCGAAGAATGATACTAAACCAGAAAAAGAAACTAATATTAAAGAACCAGTCATTTTAAGAAGTAGTGCAGAATTACATAAGGATAAGTCAGTAACAGACTTTTCTAAAAATGTTTTTACAAAATTGTTGTACGAATATGTAGAGACAATGGATGTGAGAGATTGTTATGTTTGTATGCAGTTGCCTGCATCAGTGTCAGAAGGTGTGACTTATCATCACCTACCTCTAACTTATGGAATAACCTGTAGTGTAATAGCAAGTTTATTTTATAAAACAGGTAGATTAGAGTCTTATTATACTGATATAGATAAGATTTTTGCAAACGTTCCGGTAGTACCAGAACTTAACAAAGTAAAACAAGCAAAAGTTTTAGGAGAATTGTTTCTAGAACATAGAAAATTAACCTTAGAAGAAATAGCTAAGAACAACCTTACCTGTGAATTAAAGAAAGAAGAAAAGGTATTTTTAGAAATGGTTGAAGAAAGAAGAATGAAATTTCAAAAGGAAGCAATAAAAGAGGAAGGAACACATCTATGGACGTTTGAGGAAGGAAATCATGAAGGGAAAAAGATAAATGCAGCAATGACATTAGATTGGCCGCAAACAGGAAAGTTGTGTATTAGGAGAAATAAGACAGTCTATGACAATTACTTTGTAGGTTCCAGTATCTGCCATGACAATTATCAAATTTTGGGAGGTTGGGGATTCAAAGGTGGAAAAGATCCAATATTTCCAGGTATCTATTATATTTGTGGGAATAGAGCTTATTACAGGTTACCGGACCATTGGTATGGAACTTGCTATGTAGGCCTGGTCTTTCCAAAATCTTTCATATGGACAGAGAAGAAAAAGGAACATACAAGATGATTAATAGCTTTACACGTAGAAAGAGGGAAAGTTTTTCAGAAATTGTAGGTGATATTTTTGGAGCATTAATACCAGCAGTGGGAATATCTTTGAATGCATTTAAAATTCGGAAGTTATCCACAGTAGTAGATCGTTTGTCTACAGATACTGCGGGAGGGTTCTTGATGGTAAATACCGAAATGGTTGCCATGAGAGCTATGGTGATGCAAAATCGGCTTGCCCTTGATATTCTTTTGGCAAAAGAGGGTGGAGTCTGTGGAATGCTGAAAGTCCAACATTGTTGCACTTACATTCCTGATAAAAGTGAAAATATACAAAAGTATATTACAAATATTACAAATTTGCACAAAGAACTAGTTCCACTGGAGGTTGAAAGTGTCTTGGGAAAACTTGGTAGAGGGTTTTCTTCCGTAGCAAATTGGTTAACCAGAATGAGTAGACTAATGATAGGGAAAGTTATAATAATAGCAACTGTAGTAATATTGTTAGCCATGGTGTTGAAAATTGTAATAACGTGTATAAAAAGAAAAGTAAGACAAAATAAGATAATAAGAAATAACAGAATAATGAAAGAGAGAGAGAGAGAAATGGGTGAAATTGAGTTAGAGAAAATGAAAGAAAGCATGTATAAAGAGACAAGAAGACAAGATGAAAGGGAAACAGATGTGTAACTAACAAAAAGCAAAAGGATGAAAGACATATGCTGCCTGAAAAAGAAGTATAACTTGGGTTTTATGTGGTGATTTAAAAATCACCAAAGGGGGAGTTGATGGAGCAGAGAAAATAATTTTTTTTAACCCCTAACAAATTTTATAAATAATTAATAAAATGTTCGTTTAAACGTATTAATCAACACTGTACGTGAGGGAAGGGTAATACGCAAGTATATGGGCTGAATAATCTATTAACAAATGTCTGTGTGTCTAATTATAACATAAAAATAATTGCGTACTAAATTTATAATAAATGCATGATTTGTGCTTCATAGAATATAAACGTGTCGTTGCAAAAACAATAGTGATGGTAAGTAAGGAACAGCTTAAATGTTGCTTTCTGCTAGGTAATAACTAATTGGGGTACGTAGATGACGGGTGGGAAACGAAAAGGCTATGTTTCTCTATTCTAATTATGTTTTGTTTATTTCAAAATAGTGCTTCTAAGTATAAACGAGTGGCGATATAAAATGGCTGCCGGTTAATGAAGTGCGCATGTGCGGGGAAACACGTGACAAGGGAGAAAAAGTTGGAGAAAAGCTAACCTCGTGATGTTGCTGAGAGGCTAGGATGCGAGAATGGTCAAGGCTGATGTGACCTAATTGAACTGATAGTGTGCCGTGGTGATCAGCAAGGAACCGTGGGAAACCGTTTTAAGAGAAAGGACAATGCCTGCAGAGTTCTCGAATGTATCGAAAGAAGTTACAAATGTACTGATCGAAGCGGATGGAAACATGTCTTGAACTGTGAGAAAGGAAATGATCATATACATTCCAAAGGACCAGTTGGATCCGGGAGAACTTGATTAAAGAATGAATAGATGAAATGAATGGACCAATGAAAGAAAAGCGTGTTATTAAGGTTGCAACAATTAGTTAGCAAAGTTAGAATTAGGGTATAAGAGGGCCTACTCTTAGTGGGAGGGGGTCACAGTCACAGTCGGAGATGGAGAGTCGCAGTCAGAGTCGGTGTCGGTGTTGGTGGCTTCCAGTGCTTGGTGGTCCAGATCGATCCATTACTGAGCGGGAGATGCTGAAAGACTGTTAGATGAGACGGGTTGCAGGTAGCTGATGCTGACGAGCTGAAGTTTCTGTTGCTGTCTTATTTTTCCAGTTGAGTATGAGAATCAGGTTATTTTTAATTCTTAAACTTAGGTTAGAAATCATTAGGCTAAATTAGGAAGGTAGGCAGGTAATTAGGGTTTTGCTTCATGACAAAAATTTCCTTTTTGCAATAAAATTGATCATGCTTAATAAATATTTGAATTAATAATGAATGAATAATTGAATAAAAAGTCTAAATTCTTTCTCATGCTTTTAAAATTATATAAAATTTAAGATTCTTTAAATCAAACGACTCAGTGGTTATTTTACTAAATGATTGTGACACCAGTAATTGGTTATTGTGATTTAGCTGGTCTTAATCACTATGAACTAATTTCTTACATGAATGATTCATCGACAAAACAATGAGCAGGAATATCTTAAGAAATAACTAAAAGAAAGCGATAGGTTAAGGTAATAAGATATCCCGGCTCCTTCCAGCGGTACATAAATGGTGTTTTCCATTTAATTCTCATGTTTCTCCTAGGAGTACAGAATTTCGTAAAGGTATAAAGGAAATCCAGGTGTGTGTGTGTGTGTGTGTGATAGGCGATGTTTATGGGCCCCATCGTCATGTGGATGTGAGAAAATATAGTTTGCCCCTGGATGACCGATAAGTGACCTAGGAGGAGAATAGTTTTATTGTACGCGCTGCATCAGTAACAAGGGACACGTGATCCAGTGGTGGATCAACAAAGGTGTAGCACTGACCGGGCATACATCCCACAGTGCTGGCTCATCAGGCGGGCAGGAGCAGCATAGGTTGGACGGCTGCCTGCCCATGGATCGCCCGTAAGATAACCCACCTTATTGCATACTCTTGTATGGAATAAACCTGCGACAGTTTTTCCCATAAACAAAGTGTCTTGTGGTTTATTTATGCACGTTCGCCTATGAGAAAGTGGGGGGATGTTGCCGGTATTGGGACTATGTGGTATACTTAACTGGTGCAGACTGTATGGAAGTTGCAATTTCATAGTGTCCGGGTTGCTTGGTTAGTTTGAGGATATAAAAACACTCCTCACAATATTAGAAACAGTACTTCAAGTTCTCACCGCTAAAGAGTTGCCCAATGTTTCTCCACATATATTTACGTTTGTCAGGGACATATATTCACGTTTGTCAGGGGATGTATGGCAGAATAAGGTTAGCAAAGACTATAGCAAAAATATTGTGTCTTGAACATCGTGTATTAAAAATGTTGCACATTAGTTGTCGTTTTCCTATTATTAACTCCAATGAGACGATATTTTTAAACGCTAGTTAGGCCCCAACAATTCTGTCAGAATATATTTTGGTTACATATTCAATAATGTACAGGTTGCTAAGTTCCACACTGAGCCCAAATAAGTGAAGCCACAGAGCCAAAGGACTCATGATGCTTGATACAGAAGGCAAGGAAGGATATCACTGATAGATAGTAGAGAGAGGCAACACTGCAAAGCTGTCAAAAACGAAGGAAAAGGAAAAGGCTTGTCAAATAACATCACAGCTTTAATGAGTCAGCTTGGCACTGGAATACCAAATGGCTTTGGCAAAGGAGCTGAGAGTTGTTCTGTCTACTATATCAAATCCGGATTTTAATTTATGAACATCATGTGCGCCTCTTTCAGCTGGCATAAATTATAATGGTGTTTACAGATATCTCACAAGAAGGCCTCTATTCAACACCACTAGAAGCAGCTGGGATCCTTAATGTGGAGGAATCTACGAGAGGTTTCTTTGCTTTTTCTCACTAAAATCGAATCAACCACATGACTCGGCAATTCAAGCAAAACTGTTTGTATGATCATGTATACCTGAAATCTTCTCTGCATATGATTTCTTTTCTGTCTGGGGCTTCTCGCCATTTTTTACTCTGTCTTCCTACTCTTGGATATATATATATATATATATATATATATATATATATATATATATATATATATATATATATATATATATATAGTATATATATATATATACATATATATATATATATATATACATATATATATATATATATATACATATATATATATATACATATATATACATATGCCAGCGGGGAAGAGGACGGTTGGAAGTGAGGGCGGAGAAACCGTCTATTGTCCAGCACTGTGTCAAGGTTTCAGCCTGAACCACATTATTCAGCCTCTCACTTGGAGTATGCAACAACAAGGCTGACAAAGACACTCCTTAGCACCACGGACTAACTGCATGCTGGGACTTGCAGTCTCTGAACACTGAACAGCGTGAGTGTCCTTGATGTAATGTGAGTCAGGTGTGCCCCACACTACTTTAGGAGAATGGGCTCACACAGAATGAATTGAAACCCCAGATCACCCGAGGCATTTGAAAAAGGCAGTCGCCGAAACGCGTCATGCCGGGTTTTTGAAATAAACGGAGTCTTCAGAGCCCCGCCGTGTCCCCTTGTCTACTTTTACGGAAGGAGATTTGTTTTGCATATATATATACTCAAGGTATTATAAACATTGTCTCCAAATAAAGGAATTAAATATGCAATGTATTGGTACAGAATAAACATACCTTGGCTGTCTCATGGTAATTGGCACAACTGGGCACTTGCCCGTAATCTGTTAGTGTTTGTGTAAAAATGGGCACTGGCCCGTAATCTTGTAGTCAGACTTTGCGGACTCGTTACCCCTGTCGTGCATTCTGTCTCACCAGGACACTTACCTAGCCAAGGTATGTTTATTCTGTACCAATAAATTGCATATTTAATTCCTTTATTTGGAGACAATGTTTATAATACCTTGAGTTACAGACTGCCAATAATTCAGTATGTGTACATGTTCACTCATTGCTTTATTGCATCTTTGCACAGCCAACAACAGCGTGGGTATAACTACACGTTTTACATGATGATTGTGTTCTCATGTTTGCATTTCATCCGTTCCAATATGTCTGCCATTTATTTGCAGGGAACCTTATAAGCAGTAGTCCTACGATTATGTCTATGAATGTATTGAATGCTTTATTAGTCACCCTTTACGTGTGCACGTTTCACGTGATCAAGGGGTTTTGCCCTGAAACGCGTTGTGAATAAACAACTTGTGGATTATCACTACGGAGTTCCTTGTTTCTGAGAGCGTGCATATTGGTGGTTTTTTGATATTGACATTACCGGCTTGCTCCGCCGGTGAGCACGCCACTTCTCACGGGTCCATTGAAGTCGGAAGGAGCGTCTTTTGTGATATTGACTAGAGACTTCAAACGGGACCGGCCAGACGACTCACGAGCACAGATATTGTTGGGACTGGAGCGCATCGGATCAGACATCAGAGAGGTAAGCCCCCTGACCCGTTTGTCCGCCCCTTGTGGTTGGGGAGGGTGAGTTGTTCGGCGGTGGTTGGGTTACTTCCCTCCTTCCCGGGAAGCGGCAATAGGACCACTGGGGGACCTCTAGAATACTGAGTACACTCTGATCACCCTCACACCCATGGGATTGGGTTCAGAGTCGACGTGCCCACAAGCCCAAACATTTCTATCACCAGCGTGTTGGTGCTATATTTGTGGCAAGAAGAACCTGATATTTTCAGGGGGAACAAGCACTCCGTTGAATAGCAGACATCACCACTTGTTGCTGTGCACATGGAAGAGGAGCAAGAAAGAAGAGTGGCAGCACAAGCCATTTTTAGCAGGAAAGGCAAATCGAGGCAGGGCGCAGAAATAAGAACTGGTCTGGCTCAGCCCATTGAAGAGAAATTTCACAAATTAGAGAAACTAATGAGAAACGAAATTTCTAAATGGTGGGAGGCCATTTCCCTTCAAAACTATGTAGATCAGGGAATGGCACCCAGAGGATTACGCATTTTTACTATTCCCACGTATGAGACACCTAATCCAAAAATGCTTCAAGAGTGGTCGGAGAATTCCACGCTCAGTTCTAGAAGAATGCTGGAAATTCTTGTTAAATATGCCTGGATTGACAGGGATGACATCTTGAAACAAATGAAGGAGATCATGGAAGAATTGAAGAAACAAACAGAGACAGAGTACTTTGAGAAAACTATGACATCTATCAAGGATCGCCTCAAGAAGCACGAGGAGGATATCAAGGCTAGAAAAGAAAGAAAACTGAATCGGGATTATGAGGACTACGATAGCGGCAGAATTTTAACCTTTAGCCGTAAATATGACCATCTGTATAAGGAGCAGGGTACCATTGAGAGAACAACTCCCACGGAAAATTTCCCAGTGATAGCCTCATCACTCAGTGAGACTGAATCAGACATTTCGGTGGAAAATATCCCCATAGTAGAACGTAATATTCGTCAAGTTACTTTTTAGACGAATACCGGCAATTACGCCGGAGCAAACAAATAGTGCGGGATACCCCAATACCGGAGACACGGGGCCAGAGAGGTCGAGGAAGAGGCAGGGGACGAGGAAACGCCGTAACAGAAGAAAACGAGTCAAGCAACGATGGCAGAAGAGGCAAAGGAAGGGGCAACGTGGGAAACAGAAGGACACGCTCCATGAAGACATACTAATGGATCTAACAATGGTGAATAAAACTGTTATCAACCTTTCTAGTAAACCCATAACAGACATTGAAAAACAGATTTTATGTCTGGGACTCTCTTTTGCCCTTCATTTCCGTGTAATTATACTGATGCTAGGATTGATCTCTTCGAATTTGTGAGGAAATTAAAATTAAAAAAATGGCATAAACTTAAACGGTTAGGCGAAACAGATGGGAGTAGGAGAAATCTCAGATCTCACGCACAGAACAATCTTAACGTAGGAGACATAGACACACTAATCACCATGGTGCAACTAGATCAGGAAAACACAGAAGGCACTTCTGATATCAGTAACACACAAGCACTGGAGTTTCTTGGTGTTACCACTGATGCATCTGCGTGCACTGATTTCAGACCCAGATCCACTTTTGTACCCAATTTACCACACGACAACATAGACACTTTTCAGGATTGTGTCAGCAAATCCCTCTGTAGATATAGAACCAGGGAAGGATATCCCAGGGGTGACACCAACAATCTTACTTACCAGCAAAGACAGGCACTGAAATCTCTCACTGAGGATGACAACATTGTCATCCGCCCTGCTGACAAGGGTGGGAATGTGGTCATCTTAGATAGGGTACAATATATTTCTGAAGCCATGAAACAACTGGGCAATACTGATTTTTATCTTCCCACTGACACTACAACCTACAATAAGAGTATCACTCACATATGGGATAAACTGACCATATGGAAAGATAAAGGGATCCTTGAATGGGAGGAGTACTGTTATTTAAAAAATGATCATCCAGTACTTCCGGTCCTTTACCTTTTACCCAAGTTACACAAAGACCCCACGAATCCACCGGGGCGCCCCATTGTGTCCTCTAAGGGCAGCGTAGGGGAACATATCTCTAAGTATGTGGACCATTTTTTGAGAGATTTTGTTGTCTCGTTATCGAGCTATGTGAGGGACACCAAAGATTTTTTGAATAAAATCCAGGGTTTACAGTGGGAGCAGGATTTCATTTTGATTACTCTTGATGTACACTCATTGTATACTATTATTGACCATAGACAGGGCCTGGATGCCTGCAGTTTATTCTTAAAGACTAGACCAGCAAGATTTCATGAACACAGTCTCATGATATTGGAGATGATAGACTTTTGTCTCACCAACAATATTTTCATGTTTAATGGGGCCCTTTACAGACAGGTGACCGGCACTGCGATGGGTTCTTGCTTCGCTCCCAGTTTTGCGAATCTGTTCATGGGTCACTGGGAGGGGACCTTGACCACCAATCCACACCTGGCAGAGTACTTGGAACATGTTATTGTGTGGATGAGATATATTGATGATTTATTCATTGTTTGGAGAGGATCGGAAGGGTTGGCCAATGAATTCATCAAGGCACTGAATAACAATGAATTTAATATCATCTTGTCAGGTACCATCAGTAAGTCTAAGGCAGAATACCTAGATGTCAAGCTTGAAATTGTTAACAACCAGATTCAGACGGCCCTATTTAGGAAATCCACCGCGGGCAACAGTATTCTGCATGCTCTCAGCAGCCATCCAGAGACACTCAAATGGAGTATTCCCTATGGGGAGCTGCTGAGGGCAAAAAGAAATTGCAACACAGAGGAGGCATACCAGAGCGAGAGCATGGTCATGTTGGAACGGTTTAAAATCAGAGGTTATCCCTCCTGGGTATTACGCAAAGCTAAAGAGAGAGCAGATGGGGTCAGCAGAACTGTAACAATTTCAGATAACCCTACTGAATCCAGTGACATGGCAGACGACTGCCCTAGGATGATCATGACATTCAATTCTGACTCCAGTAATATCAAACGCATTTTTGCGAAGAACTGGGACATCCTCAAATATGACAGCATTATTGGGGAAAGTATTCCAATCAGACCAAACATCACATACAGGAGGGGTACGAATATCAGGGACATGCTAGTCCATAGTGACATTACGGCATACCCAAGTAGGCATGATCATGACCTTAAGGGTTTCTTTCCTTGTGGGCATTGTAAAGCTTGTAAAAACAGCAGTTACCGCAGGAAGGTCACATACAATGGGATTAACAAGACCATAGACCAGTTTCTCACATGTAGTACCACTTTTGTAATTTATGCAATAGAATGTCCTTGTGAACTCTGGTACATTGGCAGCACCACACACATGGCCAAAAAGCGCATCCTCGAACATAGCAGGGCTATTACCAATTTTGATGCCAAATACCCTGTAGCACGCCATTTCCAAGAGAAACATTATTCCAACTCTTCTTTGCTCAAATTCTTCATCCTGGAACAGGTTGTAGGAAACTCCAGGGGAGGTAACAGGGTGTTAAAACTTAGACAAAGAGAGTCTAGAATGATTTTGCAGTTCCAAACTAAGACACCGGGTGGGCTGAATTTTGACGAAGAAATGGCTATTCATCTCAAAGATAACTGAGTGTGTTGCCACTTGTGTTAGGATACTCTAATTTTATCTCTATTTTATAGCTTTCTTACTCCTTCTGTGCATTAGATTGTAATTTTAATTTTATTTTACGTTTTGATATTTATTGAGTGATGTGGACAACTTGTGATGCTAACATGTGTTCTATTTTCTTTATTTTCAGGAGGAAAGGAAGGGGCCCCCTCACCTGTAATCACTTTCACGGGCCACCTACCCTTTTCCCCTTATCATCACTGTCACGGTCCTGAGACTGGGTAACTATGTTTCATTTGATTTGTCATCTCAGCAATACAATCATATTTTGCTGGACTTGTGACTACTGCCTGAAGTGTGTTAAAGTACGTGCTGTCTCATGGTAATTGGCACAACTGGGCACTTGCCCGTAATCTGTTAGTGTTTGTGTAAAAATGGGCACTGGCCCGTAATCTTGTAGTCAGACTTTGCGGACTCGTTACCCCTGTCGTGCATTCTGTCTCACCAGGACACTTACCTAGCCAAGGTATGTTTATTCTGTACCAATACATTGCATATTTAATTCCTTTATTTGGAGACAATGTTTATAATACCTTGAGTTACAGACTGCCAATAATTCAGTATGTGTACATGTTCACTCATTGCTTTATTGCATCTTTGCACAGCCAACAACAGCGTGGGTATAACTACACGTTTTACATGATGATTGTGTTCTCATGTTTGCATTTCATCCGTTCCAATATGTCTGCCATTTATTTGCAGGGAACCTTATAAGCAGTAGTCCTACGATTATGTCTATGAATGTATTGAATGCTTTATTAGTCACCCTTTACGTGTGCACGTTTCACGTGATCAAGGGGTTTTGCCCTGAAACGCGTTGTGAATAAACAACTTGTGGATTATCACTACGGAGTTCCTTGTTTCTGAGAGCGTGCATATTGGTGGTTTTTTGATATTGACATTACCGGCTTGCTCCGCCGGTGAGCACGCCACTTCTCACGGGTCCATTGAAGTCGGAAGGAGCGTCTTTTGTGATATATATATATATATATACATACATATATATATATATATATATATATACATACATACATATATATATATATATATACATACATACATATATATATATATATATACATACATACATATATATATATACATACATACATACATATATATATATATATACATACATACATATATATATATATATATATATATATATATATATATATATATATATATATATATATATATATATATATATCAGGAACAGAACAATACTTCCGGATCACCAGAAGACAGCTTCCTGCCGCTCGGCCCTGAACATGAAGAAGGGGTCCGTGAAACACCGAAGAAGCCAGTCGGTGCAATTGATACAAAGAACTCCGTCTCCAACTTCCAAATTGCTCCAGGAAAGACGAACACGGACCCAAAAGTTAAGTGCAGGGTTCTTTATTAAATCCAAATACACCGCACCACCGCCATGACGCGTTTCGGCCTTCAAGAGGCCTTGATCACATGACGCTGTGACAGGAAACCAACAATTTAAAGTGACAGTGCAGTATCACGTGCAAAATTCGGCAGATAGACATAGAAAAAATAAATATATATATGTATATATACACAATCGTCCTAAAAAAGCAATGCGTACGGAACAATCCAAGTGGTGGGAGCATCGGTCTCTGTCAAGGTATTTGGAGGTGGGTCGCATCCCACGGGGATTACGTATTATGTTGGTGCCCAGTTACGAAAATCCTGACCCTAATATGCTAGCTGAATGGGCAGAGTGTAACTTAGACTCATCTTGCAAATTGGTAAAGATCTTGGTGAAGTATGCGGAAAGTGATCGTATTGCACTGCAAACCAAAATAGACGAGCTCAATGAGGAAATAAATAAAATGGGAGCTTCTGAACAAGAGAAAAAATACCGTGAGGATATGCTTGCACGTCTATCAAAAGAGGAAGAAATAATTAAAAAGCGCAAGGTATTTAAATTTCAAAGAGACAAACTAGACTATCAGAATGGTCAAATATTTACATTTGCCAAGAAATTTGACTCTTTTAAGAAATCAAGTAAACCTTTACAACCATTGCCAGTATCAGCAGACATGGGGGATACTGCCCAATCATCAACATCCATGTCGGATTTAAGTTCGGTACCGGGCAGTGAATCGGAAAATGAACAAGCCTCTACTAGCTCGAGACTGGGGTTTATGAAACTTTCACTGGCGCAGGAACTCGACTGTCTGCGCCAGGACCGAAGACAAACTTTAAGACCCCGCCTGCAGAATCTAAAAGGAACAAAAGGATCAACCTCAAGCGGCGTGAATGGAGGCATTGCCGCAAAATCAAACAGCAAAAGCAAATTTCAACACAAGAAGCCACAGAAGAAATGGAACCGCAAATGAACTGCGGCGACAGTGACCCCCTATCCATTATAAATCTCACCGACATGAAACTGACCAACAATGAAGAAAAGATCTTAGCTCTTGGTCTATCATACTGCCCTGTGAATGATTTTAACTATGCGCAAGTACGTATTGATTTATACAAGTACACACGTAAGCTCAAACTACGCAAGTTTCACACACTCAATAAGACTGAGCAGAGTGCAATACCAAGGGTGACATCTACGGAAATCTGCAGTTCGCCTATTTTAACTGTTGGTGATTTCAACTTGATGTGTAATCTGTATGAACTACGTGATGAAAGTATGGGTGGTGGGGTTGCCAAGACTGATCCCTTTCCTAAAATTGACGCTCCTGGTGTAACACATTTTAAACCCAAGTCTACTTTTAATCCGATCATGGTACATGACAATATTGACATTTACAATGAGCTAGTGACCAATCAATTAAAAAAATGACACAGGTCGACAACACATACACGGCGGAGATATGACCAACAAAACAACAGCTATGGGCAACTTATAAAAAAATTACAAGACAATGACAATGTGATCATCCGCCAATCAGATAAGGGCGGGAATGTAGTCCTTTGGCCTCGCAAAATGTACTTGGAGGAAGCATTATTGCATCTAAATGATCGTCAGTGTTACAGGCGTAGCAACTGGATAACTGTCAAAGCAGCATGGAGTGATTTTTACATAAAATTGTTATCATGGAAAAGTGCTGGACTGCTAAGCAATGATGAGTTAAAATTTCTTAAGGTGAACCATCCAGTTATTCCAGTTTTCTATCTGATTCCCAAGATACATAAAGATTCAGAAAAGCCCCCATGGAGACCAATAATATCAGCAAGGAACAGCATTATGGAAAACACCTCGCGGTATATTGACTATTTTCTACAGGAACACGTTAAGGGATTGCCCTCTTACTTGCAAGATACGGGAGATTTCCTGAGGAAGATAGACAAGATAACATGGCAGGATGATTACTTGTTGATTACCCTGGATGTACACAAGTATACACACTTGGATGGTATCAAGGCAGTAGAGTACTTCTTAAGAACTAAACCATTGTGCATGATGAACCATAGCAAAATGATCTTGGAAATGATTTCAACTTGTCTAAACAATAATTATTTTTTGTTTCAGAGTCAAGTATTTCAGCAAATGAGAGGTGTAGCAATGGGGGCATGCTTCTCCCCCAGTTATGCTTGTTTGCATATGGGGATGTGGGAGGAGCAAGTCCTCAGCACCAAACACAAACAAGTAGTTACTGACAACATAATAGTTTGGTATCGTTACATTGACGATTTGTTCCTCATTTCGAAGGGGTCTGAGACAGAGGCCTCTTTGTTTATCCAAGAAATCAATGTTAACAACCTTAATCTGTGGTTCACAGCACAAATTAGCCAGACAACTGTAAACTTTCTTGATGTGGAAGTATATGTCCAGAATAGTAGACTTGAGACTAAATTACACCGCAAAGCTACTGCGGGTAACACTGTGCTCCATGCCACCAGTCACCATCCAAGCCATCTGGTTAGTAGCATACCCTATGGTGAGATGCTGCACATCAGACGCATCTGTAGTGTAGATGATGATTGCTTTCAGGCCCAAACTGACAGCAAGAAAAGGTTTCTGGCTAGGGGTTACTCTGCAGATGTGATTGATAAGGCTATTAAGAAAACTATGTCCATTTCCAGGTCTCTAGCCTTATCGCAGAGAGACTGTGCAAAGGTAACGGCCACTGTACCTACAGCCGCTGCTGACCCTCCAAGACTTATTACAACATACAGTCACCAGCATCGCGCTTTGCGCAAAATCTTTAATAAGAATTGGTCGGTCATTCGCAATGACCCTGTGATCGGTGAATCCTTGACAGAAGTTCCCAAAGTTACCTTCCGGAAAGCACGCTCTATGAGCGATATGCTTGTAAAAAGTAGTCCGGAGGTCATGACAAAGAATACTTGGTTACAGTCAACCAAAGGGTTCATCAAATGCGCTAGTTGCAAGGCTTGCAAACTAGGAAAAAGCACAACATCATATAGTACTCCCTTTTATGATGCACCCCGTATTATATCTAAAAAATTAACTTGTAAGACTGAGTTTGCCGTCTATGTGCTGGAGTGTACGTGTGGCCTGCGATATGTCGGCAGCACCAAGTTGCAGGTCCACAAACGTATACTCCAGCACATGAGGGCAATCAACAATCAGGATGTATCATATCCTGTAGCCAGGCATTTTAATGATATCCATGGTAGTTGCCTGGAATACCTTACTTACTTCGTGGTGGATATGGTACCGCCACTGAGACGAGGCGGTGACCGAGAAGCCTTGCTGAGAAAATTAGAAACCAAATTTATCCTCGAGTTAGATACCAAGACGCCCAACGGGTTGAATTCGAGTGAAGATTTCTACACATGCCTGTGAACTAGCCCCACAGTAGCATTGCTAAATTCTTGCACAATTTTAAGTACATTATCTGTGTTTCGCCTCCTACATGTAATTAGTTGTGATTTTAACATGCACTTTTTAACACTTATTTATTGTTGGCACCAAAACTTTTTTTAGGCAGAATAGTTAGAATAGTTTATTTGGTATATACAAGGTGCGGTAGTCAACATCATGAAAGCCGTTGTTTGATGTATTTAATTATTAAATCATATATGAATTGATTTTGATCTTAATATTTATGGGGTAATAAATAAATATTAATTAGGATTTTAGGTTTCTATCTATTAAATCCAATACAAATATAACTCGGTCTTTAATATGTAGAACTTAATAGCATTATAGATGAGAGGTCATTACCGTCACCTTTCCTTCTTCTTTTCCTTACATATACTACTCTGTTACAGTGCCAACTTCAGGATAGCACCAGATGGGAGTATAAACAAATTGAACCCACTGTAGGTGATATTAGAAGCATTTGATACATGTATGTTATCACAGAGAGATGATCAAAAAAAAAAAACTAAAAATGCAATGTTTGTCCAATAGAATTCTGCACTAAAACTGTATACATGAACCGATTTGGGTTTCAGATATCTTGCATTGCATGTAAAGCGTTCGTAGTTATACTTGGATGTTTTATTAACTTCTTCCCTACAGGGACTGTTTATTGCAGCAAGACAAGCGCTGATTTGCACTTTATATCATTATGGTGATATTACACATATGGTTACCCATTCGTCACAGTTTGAGAGATTTCAGCTCTAAACATTTATTGTTGGATGGTTTCTTTGACATTTGCGTATTTGCACATATTTATATCTGCTATAGGCTGATTTTACATGCTATTCAATAATGAGCTTTTATACTCCGATTTTAATGCATTTTACCATCTTTTTACGATTGGCACTGTGTCGATTGGAGGAAATTTAGGACGATTGTGTATATATACATATATATATTTATTTTTTCTATGTCTATCTGCCGAATTTTGCACGTGATACTGCACTGTCACTTTAAATTGTTGGTTTCCTGTCACAGCGTCATGTGATCAAGGCCTCTTGAAGGCCGAAACGCGTCATGGCGGTGGTGCGGTGTATTTGGATTTAATAAAGAACCCTGCACTTAACTTTTGGGTCCGTGTTCGTCTTTCCTGGAGCAATTTGGAAGTTGGAGACGGAGTTCTTTATATATATATATATATATATATATATATATATATATATATATATATATATATAACGTTACAGCATGGTGCATAGATAAGTGTGTTCTGTCTAGCATAAGATTTGTACTGGAAACATACCTTTCGAGTACAATATCCTATGCCTATACAAACTTAGAAAAATACCACGCACCAGATGTGAGCTGTGCACTTCACCACACAAGCAATGCATGATTTTTTTTAGATATATCGACATGTTTCTCATTCTTAGCACCTGATTCAAGGAGGTGCTAGTCTTTAACACAAGGCCTGGTCAGGCTATCTTATTAGATCATGTTTTGTATCAAAATCCTTTGGGTGTTTACACTGATTGGAGCAAGTAAAGCCCCAGTAACGCCCCCTTGACGCAAAGTGATGCAAAACAGCACAATGTGCTTTTTGCACTGAGAAAAGGACGTCTTTCCAGCATAAAATACCTTTTGCACAGTAAATTAGATATCAATGTGCCACTTTGCGTGCTTTGAATAACTTTGCAAAGGCACAAACCCTTAGTAAATCTGACCCTTATGTTATACCTCATGTCCAAGCCCAAAACCTTCAAAAGAAGTATAACCTCCAGGCGTGGTAAATACCACACAATATTCCACCAACATCATAATCAGGGTGAAATCATTCTTTTTACAAGAGTTTGCTGATGAGCAAATGGTATTCTAAGTCAGCAATCCCAACACCCATTGAAGAGACTGTTGACAACCTATACCCACAGGCTCATTTCCCAGGAGTATTATTCTGCTTTCTAAGGTCTTATGCTGAGTACTATTATTGGTAGTCACTACTGGTGGTATATAGAAGCACAGCTGCAAAAAATATGGTGGGATTTCTCATCTGGATATTTTGTTTAATAACTTCACCAACTTTGTGATGTTTATGGCGTTTACCAGGCTTTGAAAAGAAGCTTCTCTAAATTGTTTAAGTCCAGCTCCACCAACCACGCACGCCCTAGCCCTTTTTGATTACACAGGCTCTGCAACATCAAACCTCTCTAGTCCCCCTAGGACTCCTGCACTGCAGTTTAATCTTTTTCTCACAAAGAAAGCGGTAAGGCACTCTCAGCAGTTTAGCAAACTGCCCATTTTTCCACTGAAGTCCATCCTACTTTAAGGCACAGTTCTTGCACTTGGGTACTTGCATTAACTTTAACACCCCCTGCATCACCCACAAGATTACCTCTCCCAACCATCCTATAAGAACGACAAACTCCCAATCCTGGAGGTACTCACAAAAATAGGAGTAAAGCCGTTTCACTTCAGCATCCCTAAAAATAACATTCAAAGTCTACCAATCATTCCTTCTGCTAATGTACCAAAATACGAAATTAGATTAATTTGCCTTTTTTTTTAGTTCACAAGCAGAATGGATTTTTGTGTCATTGTAAAAATATGATCCAAATGCAGATACAATAAGCGGTTTCATTCTGTTCCTGAACACAGGCAACCATATGTACTCACTTTCCCAGAGTCTCCGGAATATAGGCCACTGCCGGCATCCAATTAGAAAGGCTAAACACAGGCACCGATTCTTATTGGTTAAAGGATGGCCAATCAGGGCGGTTGGTTCAAACAGCAGGCAGGTCTTTCAGTTCTAAATATCTGCCTTTCAACCAATCAGAATTGGTCTTTGTATTTAGGCAATTTGATTGGCGATTTTCCCATCAGAATATCTGGGTCAGCCGCACCAACTTGGAGGCCCAATGGACCAAGAAGATGTAGGTTCTCACACGTTAGATAAGGGGTGCAAGACAGTGGGAATCTAGGAACAATCAATGAAAAGAAAGAAGGAAAAGTGTTCTCAAAGGAAAATGCTTCTGAAATTACAGGGGAGTGGTGACAAACCTAAAATGTGTTATTTCCATTTACTATTTAATGGAATGTCGATAGTTGTTGGGCAGGTGATGGAAACAACCAGCAGGCGAGCTGCTGGGATGGTCTTTCTTTTACACCCACACCGACACATGCAAGTTTCAGAGGTATTTAACCATGGCTATTTAAAAACAGAGCTCCGCTGTTGCTGATTTGCTGCAGCATCCCAGGAATCTAAGTTGACATATTTTGCCTACAGCCCAAACATTGATTGTGTCCTAATTAGCTGCCCAGCAGGGAAATCTACAATGAATTTGCATCAGCGCATTCGTAATTACAACCGGCCCATTTCAGTGCTTCATAGATCATATGCCTAATTGCCCTTCATTGTAGCCCAGTTTTAGGCGCAACACAAACCATGCACAAGCAATCCTCGACCGCCAACAACAAGCCAGTGCAGAAGACAAACACATCAAATATAGGTACAGTCATTAGACACAATTAATTACTTAAACAAGCTTTACTTGGTCAAAGAAACAAGGGTCTGTCGTGGGTGCTGGATCGCATTGTTTCACAAGCAAGAAGACATGGGCCTGGGAATTTACAAAGAGATTCTTTCAGCATCTGAGATCTAGCAAAAAGTATGTATTATTCTTTCTGCAGCCATTGTTGTGGAGTCAGAAATAAAAGATGACTACTGTGAAGTGACGAACAAGCATTGGCAAAACTAATAGGTCGAGCGGTGTTTGCTAATAAGCACTTTCATGTAGCTATCCTACAAAGAACATCTGTTCCATCCACGCCAAAAGCCTACCATAGGCAGCAAGCCATCAGAGGAAGATGGTGTGCTCATCCTGCAGTCAGGCAGTGTGTAGCAGGAGGCCTCGCTCAGAGCACAAGTGGGCGTCCTCGCGGCCTAGACCTCTCTGTGTTTCCAAGCTCGCAATCATCTAGAGGGTTGCTCCACAAGTTGTGAGGAGAAACAGGCAGGAAGGACAGTAAAGGGATTGCAGAGTTCTGTATCAAATGAAAGATGTCTGCTTGGGATTCTTCCTCTCGCATGCATAGTCGACATCATGTGCTAGAAAAGAGAGTAGTGGTCAAGCCTTATTGCCCTTTCCAATACAGTGGTCTGTCCAGAGACTTCTGACTAAGGTTCCCAATCCAAGATGAAATCAAGATGTTTCCTGTGATGTAAGTTCATGTCTGAATCATACATACAGGAGCTGTGTGGTGATATGTTGTACCACATTTGTTTGCTTACTTTTTATTGCATTCATCACCAAGCTGGTAAAAATTTTTAACCTGATTTCTGCTCCTTGCAGCCTGAATTCCCTTTGGACTTTTTTACTGGAATTCTTTGGTTTGATCTTTCTTCTTCCCTGATGACTGGGAGAGTTTGGTACCTTGTTTATTTACCTTTGCATAATCTTCATCTTCAGTCAAGAGCTACAGGATTGCCAATGAGATTTTTGGCTTTTTTATACCTAACTCTTCATGGAGTTGCCTGGCAACTTTCAGGTCTATAATGTTTAGGGTGCACCATGGCTATCGGAAGAAGTGACCCTTCCTTCGGACAATCAAGAAGGAAACATGACAGACCGTCACAATGAACAATACTGGACAATGTCCCAAAAGGAAGCAATGTCTTAGATTAAAACAATAGTGGAGTTAGGCTGTACCTTCAAGGAAGATTGTTAAGAAAAGAAGTCAGAAGATGAAGCTTATGTTGTAAGTAGTGCACTTAATAAGAAAATGTTCCATGCTGGATACTTTGACAAATAGCCAATATTTTGTTACATCTTTAATAATGCCTAGGAGCACACACATCTTTAATTCGTGAACAAAAGAAACTGTTAATTCAACAACATGTTATTGTGACAGTAAAGTGTAACAAATAAACGTGAAAAGGAGATTAGTGACTAGCACTGTGTCTTTAAAACAGGCTAAGACATTCAAACAGCAAGCACTTTCTAGAGAAAATGGTCATAAACCAGCAATTAAAATGTTGTGTGTCAGCAAAGTAAATACATCACAGGGCACAAACAGGCTCTAGTCTAAAAAAAAAGGCTACCTGAATGCCATCACCCAAACCTAATGGCCACACAAATGAGACAATATAACCATCCTCAAAATGCCATGGCCTTAATGAACAGCCCTATTCAGGCATGGAAAATCATGAAAAATACGAGCAAGCCTATGGCTGAATTGGACCAGCACAAAACCCATGCTCTCTAATTCTTATTGTATACCTTTTTGAGGAATTGATAAGACGAGGTGTTCCAAACATCTAAAGCTGTAAGTAGCTAGACCAAAAAAGGAATAGATTTGTGTGACTGAACAAAATGAGAATGAGCCTGAAGGATGGGTGTAACACAGTTCAATATGCAGTAATGATGCCAGTTGACTCCATGTCATCATGGATACAGTACTACTATCCTGGATTTTTTTTACCCGTCATGCACAGTCTGGAAGTCATGGGTCTGGTTCACTTTAATCACAACACCTGATCACAAGACTGGAGCATTACATCCTTGGTAACATAGAATCGCCTGCGCTGTTGGGTGATTTAACCCCGCTGTAACACAGGAAGAGCTTAAATATTACACTTAAGTATGTCATGCATCCCCAATGCCTTTTGATATTAACACTTTAAATATTCAGAAACAGAAAATTTAGTGTGTTTCTAATGGCAGGTGGTGTGGCTATGTCCCTAAACATTAGGAATGAGTGGGGTAAGGGGCCCATTCAAGGTACATGAAAGCCCTGCGTAATCACCAACATGGGGCCTCAAGACTCCCTAGGAAGTGATTCTTTAAACGAATAAAGTGCACCTGAAGAAGGTTTGGTGTGAATTCAAGTGGTCTGGGGTCTTGAAGTGCAAATCTGCCTCCGCCCAGTTAAAGTGCCTGGGAAGCCAAACAGAGAGCAGGCCTAGAGCACTGAACCTCCTCACAGAAGGATAGAAATGGCGTCGAGCAGCTGTGGTGGCCATGTTGGAGCTCAGTCAAAAACTCGCCAGGTGAAAAGCTTTCTGCCAATTGTTTTTTTGAAGTGAGCAGTCAGACAGGGTGTTGCTAACATGGAAACAACAGAGATCCTAGAACCCCACAGATCTGGCAGTCCCCGCAGTGAAGGAAGAGTCCGTGCACCAGAGGGGGAAGGAAGCCAGCGGGAGCTGAGGCGGTGACACTGCCAGCAGCCAGACTCCCAGAGCTCCGGAGAACAAATGGGCAGCATTGAACAGGGATCCTAGAACCCCACAGATCTGGCAGTCCCTGCAGTGAAGGAAGAGTCAGTGCACCAGAGGGGGAAGGAAGCCAGCGGGAGCTGAGGCGGTGACACTACCAGCAGCCAGACTCCCAGAGCTCCGGAGAACAAATGGGCAGCATTGAACAGGGATCCTAGAACCCCACAGATCTGGCAGTGACACTACCGGGGACCAGCAGCCAGACTCCCAGAGCTCCGGAGAACAAAAATGCAGCATTGAACAGGGATTCTGGGCCAGCGTGAAACAGCTGCTCTTTGGCTACCAAACATCAGCGCATACAGGCAGTTGTCCGAGTACTCACGAGCGGAGGTGCTTTGTACAGAGAGGAAACAAAGTCCCTAACAGATATTGACCACCCACTTACTGAGCTGAATCTGGGGAGAGAACAACAAATGACGTAGCAATCAGCCAGAATGATGAATCGCAGGCCTTCGGAAACCAACTGAATACCCCAAAAGTAGGTTTACTAGGCCCTGAAGTCACATAGAAAATTCTGTATTACACCAGGCAGGCAGTATTCCCATCAGCCAGACCTTATTCGTACACAAGAAATTGTTCTTAAATGATGTGCTTAGAAACACATTACATACTGCACCCATAAACTGAATGATATGCTAAAATTGTACTGTATACTTTCATTGATCTTTCACGATGTATGTACCTTGCATAATAACGAAATGCAGATAAAAAAATATTTTACAAAAAAGAAACACATTACAGCGCTTTCTACCGCAGGTGTCAAACGAGCGGCAGTAAGAACAGAGGGAGAAATACAACTAATCCGAAAAGCAAGAAAAAAAAAAATCAGAAGTAGCCAGCAAATGTGTGGTGTGTTTTGGGGCATCACATATGTCAATTTGTTCTGATATTTCCTAGCGGGAGAACCCAGAAGCCTGGGGAGTAAAACAGTGACTAGGAGGTAGATTGTCAGCACCATGGTGAAGCCGTACACAAAGCAGGCCCCTTAGGGACTCTGCCACTCATTACTGCTGGAACAACAACGCTGCTAGTGTGCCAGCACTACACAGTGTTTCAGCCAACCACTGAACACAGTCCTTTCAGAGCAAGCATCTCTAAAGGATCACCTGCATGACATGGCGAGAGACAAGCCAAAGCATTTCCGTCAGCAATCCATTACCCCCTCATGGGTCCTCCTCGTCCCAGTCCTTACATAGTGAGGCAGTCCTGCCTCCACCCAGCCAATCAAAACGCTTAGAAACCAAAAGCTAAAGGTCACATAAACCCCTCCCACCCACCGCCATGCTTGTTTTTTTTTTGCTCCGACGGCGGTCGGAACGCTGGTGCTCCGTATATCCTGTTGCTGTTGCCGGTGGTTGCAGGTCGTGTTGCGGTGCCGTGAGTTTTTGTAAATCTTATTGTTGAAGGTCTTAAACATGCTGTTTATTCTGGCTTTGTTGCTTGTATCTGCGCGGCCGTACCGGTGCTCTGGTCAACCACGCTCCTGGGTCAGGACGCTCCCCGCACATGTGCTGGGCTGGGGCGGGGAGCTTTCCTGATGTCCGGCGCTGGGGGTTTCAAGCAGCGTCCGGCCCCCGCGGCCATGGTGCTTTATTCTGTGGCTGGGGGGGGGGGTCGGGGAGAGGGGGTGGCTGAAGGGCTGTCCTTTGTGATTTCCATTTCTCATGTTTCACGGGACTTAGTTAATTGGGGACAGTGTTTTAAGTGGAGTCGCTGGGCACTTCCTGGTGTGTGCTGGGCTTCCTGTATGGTTTGCTTTTCTTGCTTGTGGCCATCGGGGTTGAGTATTCCTCTCGGAGTGCCTGTGACATCTTTATCCGTGCAGCGTATTGTCCTTTTGTGACTTTCATGGTCTGTTTGCAGGCTTTCTTTCATTCTGCTGTGCGGGCTGCGCTGCTTGAGCCTTCTGCGAACTAGGCTGGGGATGTTTGTGTGACCGTGGACACTTCTCCTGAGGGGATGTGCATCCGAGACACGTTTTTTTCGGACATGTTGATCCCTGTTCGTGCTGTGCTGGGATTTGACCCCCGGTCCTTGTCTGATGCTGGGTTTTACTCCCTGTGTAGTTCCTCGGTGGTAGATGTCCTGCCTTTTCCTGATGTCCTCACAGATGTTCTGGCTGTGGTGTGGCTTGCTGTCGACATGCAGGGGATTCAGCGCTTTTTGGGGTAGCGGTGTCGCCTGGTGGACTTTGTCGCCCAGTTCCCTCTGGTTCCTGGGGTAAATTCTGTTTTGTCCTCCATGGCTTCTTCTTCTTTTTCCCTTCCTGGGCTGTCCCAGTTGTGCCGGTGGTGTAGTCTGCTCTTGAGCGTTCTTCTGCTGCTTCTCTTTTGGGGTGCGTGCTGGCACTTCTTCGGCCTATACTTCGCAGGTCCATTCTAAGGGTTTGGACCTGTCTTCCGGGTCAGGGGGATCTCGCTCCTGTCCTGGCACAGATGGTGGTCTTGACTCGGTTTCTGTCTGCTGTGCTTTTGTTGCCCTGGGGCCCTCTCCTCGGCTCATGGGGTGGCGGTGGCTGGTAGGCGGTTTCTCTGGACCGCGCTTTGGTGCCTTGATGCTGCTCAGACACCTTGGTCCGTTACCTGGCTTTTGCCCGTGGTCGGGGGGCTACGTTCCATTTGGTTCCCGGCCTCTGCGGCGCATGCAGCTGCCCCTGGGTGTTGGTCATTTGGTGTTATGCCCAGGTGGTTTCACCGTGGCCTGGTGGTTGTGGTTGCGGTCTCTTCCTCAAGAGGTTATGTGTTCAACTCCTGGTGTTTAGCTGGTTGTGGGTTTCTGTCTACATTGTTGGCGATGTTGCTACTTTGGGGGCTCGGCTCCGTTGTTCCTGGATTGTTGGTCCGGTCTGATTTCCGACTGGTGGGACCTGTCGGTCATCGTTCTTGGTTACCGGATTCCGTCCGGGGCCGTTCCCCTTTTGGACTCTTTTTGAGGTTACTCCGTTGTCCTTAGGCCCCGTGATGCGGTCTGCCATGTTCTCTGGCGCCGGCCTGTTTTTGTCACGGGGCTCTGTTGTGTTGGTTCCGGTGGCGGTGTGAGAGCTGGGGTTTTGTTCCTCTCTGTTCCTGGTCCCGGCGCCAATTTTTTCCTTCCGCCTGTTTCTGTGTCCCCGGGCTTTGACCTGTTTGGTGCTGCTGGGTCATTTTTGGATGATCCCCTTGCAGTCCGTCGTTCCCCTCATCCTGGTGGGTGTTTTTTGTTTTGGCTTCCCTGGATTTGGAAGTCGCCTGTTTTCCCGTTCCCGTCCTTCCGGCGGGTCGGCGATCCTGCGGTTTGCAGTGGACGGGTTCCATTACCAGTTTCTGGTGTTGCCTTTTCGGCCTTTCTACTGCTCCCTGGGTTTTTTCCACGGTGTTGGCTCTTGCTGTGGGGGTTTTGCTGGGTCTGGGTTTCCCTGTGTTTCCCTATGTTGCTTTTGTCGTTTCTGCTTCCACCCTCCTTGAGCCTCTTCTGGCGGTGGTGGCGTCGTTGGCCTTGTTCCAGGTTCTGGGGTTCGTGTTGGATCTGGCCTTTCTCCTCTGGTTCCTGTTCAGGGACTTTGGTTTATCGGAGGCCTGTTCGGCACTTTGCAGTGGGCTGTTTTTCTCCCTCCGGCTTGGTTCTCTACCCTATTGATTCTTATGCGGGTCCTGCTGGGTCGCCCTTCTGCCCCGGCTCGGGGTTGGTTGCGGGTCCGGGGGTTGGTGGCTGCCACCACTGCTGTGGTTCCTTGGGCTTGCCTGCGCCTCGGGTCCTTGGTGCTTCTTCTGTTGACTCGTTGGGACCCTTCCCATGCAGGTTGCGTGGTTCTGGTTCCTCTCTCCCCTGTTCTGGTTCCTTCTTTGGACTGGTGGCTTTGCTCTCCCTCCCTGGTGTTGGGGGTGCGTTTTCTGCTTCCTTCTCTCCTCTTGTTGGCCTCGGACGCCTGTCCTTTGGGTTGGGGGGCCGCGTTGGGGTTCTTGGTGGCCGGGGTGTCTGTTAGTTCGTACCAGCTCTTTGGTGGCTTGTTATTACTTGCGCCTTCATGGGGGGTCTGGGTGCGTGTTTCTGTACCTGCTGACTTCTGTGATTTGTGTCTGGGCACATTCTCGTCTGTTGGCATTGTTTTCGGCTTCACCGTCCGGTCTCTCTTGTGGTTGTGCCTTCTTGGGTTTGCCTACTGTTTTGCGGGGTCTGCTGTTGCCCCCTTTTGTGCCTTTGTTGGGGGTTGTTTGTTGTGGTTGTCCGCAACGGTGGCTTTTTTGTTGACCGTCGCCTCCGCGTTTCGGCTGGGTGAGTTGGGTGCTTTGCTTCTCTCCTTCCCTTATTTGTAGTTTCTGCTGGATGGGGTTGTTTTGCGGCTGGGCCCGGGTTTTCTCCCAGGGTTTCCTCCATGTTCCATTTGCAGCTGGAGGTGATTCCTTCCTATTTTGCCTGGGGGTGGGGATTGGTTTGGCGGTCTGCCTATCTTGTGGGTCTGCCTCCTCCGTCTCCGGTGCGGGGTCGTTCGACACGTTCTGTGTCCTTTTCCTGGACTGAGCGGCTGGGGTCTCTATCCCGGAGTTTTTTAGATCGCCCACTTGGCAGTCCCATCACACGTTTGTTCAGCATTTTCACCTTGATGTTTTACATGCCTTTGTTGGCAGTTACCACACCCACTGGAGGGTTTTACAATTAATGGGAACTACTACATGGCCCAGCGTGTACTGTTAAATGACTCCTTTTCATTATGAAGGCACACCAGAAGCCAAGGTATAAAAAAGCACGCAGGGGACGTTGTGGTAACCTGCTTTGAATTGGGCTGCTGACACGGACCTCTGAAGAGAAGCGAAAATGCTTTGAAATGCGTAAGGCCAGGGACCTCACATGGGGGTGAAAAGCTGGATTTCTGTCATAATTAAAGTTTGAAACTTACCTGCAGCGGAGTGCGGTCTCGTAACTGGGCAAACCTAGTGTGAATATGTGAACGCGGTGGTTCCAGGCCGCGGAGACGACGCACCGCCTACAATTAAATCAAGGACTCGCAAGAGTGGAAAATGTCATTTTTGAACGGGCGCAGCAGGGGATTGAATTAGGAATGCAGAGTTTCATCCTGAAGCCCACTGGAGGGCTGTAAACTTTGTCCCAAATGACGTTGCAGCAACCACACCCACTAGAGGGTTTTACAATGAATGGGAACTACTACATGGCCCAGCGTGCACTGTTAAATGACTCCTTTCATTATGAAGGCACACCGGAAGCCAAGGTATAAAAAAGCACGCAGGGGACGTTGTGGTAACCTGCTTTGAATTGGGCTGCTGACACAGGCCTCTGAAGAGAAGCGAAAATGCTTTGAAACGCGTAAGGCCAGGGCCCTCACATGGAGATGAAAAGCTGGATTTCTGTCATAATTAAAGTTTGAAACTTACCTGCAGCGGAGTGCGGTCTCGTAACTGGGAAAACCTAGTGTGAATATATATATATATATTTTTTGATCCTGGTGGTGCCCTTAGAAAGGGCAGGGGCACATCCAAGCATTTTGTTAATGTTGTGGAAGGCTATTGGAGTGCAGCAGCTCTCCCAGCAACATTTTTAAAAAAATAATAGGAAGTCTCCTTGCTCATTGAATCTATGACCCCAGGAGAGATTACCATAATTTTTAAAGGACTCCGAGCTACAGCTGTTTAGCTGTAGTGCAGAGACCCTGTGTGGTTGGTTCTATGGCTGTGCTTTGTGGTCTGAAAAAATGTTTAAGAAAGAGTCAAAGACATGGTAAATTATTTTTTTTAAATGCTCTTTTGAAAATATTTTATGACAATCACTGTTATTAAACATTGCCATGTGTGAATTTATAAAATATGCATTTGATGATAGTTATTGGTGATTTTTTGACAAAACCAATGGGTCCGATTTATATACGTTGATGTGTTGGCCCTTTGATGAAACCAATAGGCCCGCTTTTTATATTTTGGTTTTCTGACCCTTTGACAAAGCTAGTAGGTCTGTCTTACTTACAATGACACCCTTTATATTGCCACATGAAATTGGGCACCCAAGGGAGGCTGGGCACAGCTGTACCCAAAGCCACGCCGTGCTTGGGCACCCGCAGGGAGGGGGTGTGTAGGGCCTGGTTGCAGCCCGTCTGTGTGTGGAGTTGGGTGCCCACTGGGGGTTGAGCACAGGCCCTTACGATGCACTGCTAATTACCTCACATATTACATCACTCCTGACATGTTCTATGACATCATTGATAACATCTCTGCAACATCTGAAATGACATCATTGATGACAACACTGTGCATGCTGGGGGTTGCAAGTTATAGTTACTTTAGGGTATGAGTTATATTTAATTGAGATAATTATAACTGGTGAATTTCAGTGGCTTTAGTAGTTTAAAACAGTATGGTTTATTTAAAATTTGTAACCTACATATAACATCTCATTAACCTTTGTTTTTTTCTGTGAATATATTTATATATCTAATATACATTCACCTTGCATGGATGTTGAAGAAATCCCAGTGGGCATTGAATTGGAATGAAAGGCACGGGTTAAGGACACAACACTAGATGTCAGCAGAAACAAGGGACTGTAATTGTGAAGAAATCGTGCTATGTGGGGAGCTGTCAAAATGGAAAATAATGAAATGCAGTCACGACTCGCAGGTGGGGGCATGGGTGGCTGGGGTCGCGCTGGGGGAGATTTAAAAAAAACAACAACAAAAACTTACCTTACCGGGTCCCGCGCCGTCTCCGCTCCTGGCCGGGTCCCGCGCCCGCGTTTTCCTGCTGCATCCATTTTGAATCAGGCATCCTCCCTCCTCTCCCCTAAGCCAATCACAACGCTGCAATGACAGCGTTGTGATTGGTGCGGACGACGCCCAGCCAGGCGCCTGTAGGGAGGCCGTTTTCTCTATGTAGGCTGCATGCAGCCTACATAGAGAAAATGCAGAGTGAGCATGACTGGTTTGGTTGCCCCCAGAGGGCCGACCAAACAGTCAGAGCCCACCGCATTGGGCAAGCCACTCCTCCCCGACCTGCTCACCCGCCCGCCCCCAACCAGGCATACCATTCTGCTTTCTCACAGCGCGAGAAGCAGAAACATAAAATGGTATTTAAAATACCATTTTATGTTTCTGCTTCTCGCACTGCGAGAAAGCAGTGGGGCGACGCTCCTCCGCCCTAATGGAGGAGCCGCCCCTGATGAAATGTCAATTGTGGTCTCAGTAGGAAAGGTGTGGGCCATGAGTACATTCATATAGTCTGTGACCTGTGAATAAACTGAGCAATGTACTTGTTGTTCCCATCAAGAAAAGCAGGGACCACAGCAGCACCATCCACACTGGCGTTCCTGTTCAACCGAACCGCTGATATTTCCATACCTGGGTCTCTGTATTTACAAGGCCAAAACCTAGTGGCCAATATGTTACAGTTGTACTGAATTTGACAGGTTGGACTCCATCCTCACACATAACATGCATTCTTTCCTTTTTTATCATTTAAAAAGAAATCTTAATTCTTACTCTTCGTTTTTTTCAGCACCCAATGCTTTTTTACCCTACGTTATCGGTATCCCCCTCTTCTGCCATGACACAAGTCTTACATCCACAAAGATATGCAGACTTGCAGGACGTTTCTATTAATAATCCTTAGAGCACACTTATAGCAATGTTGACCCGTGCCCGACAGGAAACCAAAATCAATCCTGGCAAACATATTCAAACCAGCCCCACACTGCAGAAGACCTCTACTAGAAGGGAGTATTAAGGCCTGGTTAGGTCATGGCAGACCATCCTGCTCTGAGAAGAGCACTGTAGCCTGCAGCCAGCTGGGAAAATGTATAGTGGCAGAACGGCTAATCTAGACTTGGTGAGGTGTTGGTACTGTTCTTTCCAATACTGGCAGAGTATGCCCTCTTTCTTATCAGGAACAGCTTGCCTTTCCCCCTTCCCACCCAATCATCTTTACCTTACTATTAATGCTTTCTAGGTTGTATGTCGTACTATAGAGCACAAAAAACGGTTATGCAATGATACAGTAGCCAGAATATTGAAAGCCAAAATATTGTAAAGGTTAGTATATAAAGGTCTTTTATTCATGCTCCCGACACCACATAGCACTGAACAACACCCATAATCTTTTAACACACCATATTTAGCATATTATATCCAGCACTACACAGATAAACCTCTTACGCCCTCATTCTGACCATCACCGGCACCTGCATTGGTATTTCAGCATCTGGAATTATCAGTACCAGTGTATTGACAGGTCTGGGTACGAGAATAACAGGCCATTATAAGTTTTTTACTTGTCAATGTGGATGACAGTGGGCAATCAGTGTTTCCACATTACAAGGCCTGTTTTTACCCAAACTGTTTGCCTGCTTGAAGCTGGCGAAATAGCGGGAAAAACAGTGCTCCTCAATGATTGTAATTCTTGATTCAACTGGTAACACCTTTTACCAGTCCTCCAACACAACATATCAAATTGCTGACAACAGCATTCAACCATACCTCTCAATCAACACCTCGAAAACCGCCACGCATGCCATTGTGACAAGCAAGCTGGACCACAGGAACACCATCTATGCTTGGATCCCCTTGCTACCCCAGGCACTGTTGGAACAACTAAATACTCACCATAAGGCTGCAGACCATTCAGAACTCAGCAGCCAGGATCACTCTAAACCTCCCCTGCAGCACTGACCTCACACCACAACTGAAAGAACTCCATTGGCTCCCCATACACAAATGAGCACAATTCAAACTCCTCACCTACACTTTCAAGGCACTACATAACACTTCCAGACACCTCTGCTTTTTCAGACTCCTGCTTGTGCACATCCCATGCATATGGAAAACCAGATCCCTTGGTCAAGCCATCTCCTACATCGCTCCTAACCTTGGAACAACCTGCTGCTACAGATAAGAGCCTCCTCCTCACTTCTTGAATTCCACAAGAAGGTAAAGACCTGACATTTCGAGCAGTCCCACTAAGTCCTAGGTTTGGCTAGACTCACACATGGTTGGTGCCAGGATATCCTCCCAAGTGAAAGCGCTGTACAAATCTACATACCATAAAATAACATAACACTCGTCACTCGTAATCAGACGACAGTACCCGTCTAAACTGGATTCTTAACAAACACCCTATTCATCCAGTTAAGACACATCCCTACACAGTACTTCCTTTATGCACATACAAACCTGCTGTACAATGTACAAGCCACATAACACAATAGGCATGTAAGCATCTTTGCGGGACCTTCAGCCACAATGAATAAGCTTAGGATACATCTAATGATCAACAACAAAACATTAAATATCACCACGGTGTGTGCCATTTAAAGTTCACAAAGATCACTAGACTCTTGTCTGCAATAGAACTCTAAATACTAGGGGAGAAGGTACCAAATCGTATTGGTGATCCCAATGACAAAATGCGTGCCTTAAATACATAAAAAGGTTTCATATGATATTTTCAAGAGAAATTAATGAATATCATTGGTGCTAGGGATGGACAAAAACAATTGACTGCCAAACAGTATTAGTTTAAATAAAAGCCCAAATCTGTTCTGTGGGCAGAACAGAATGAAAGGCAGATTCTGTACATAAGCGCAAGAAAACTACTGAGCTTCGGCTGCCCATACCTCCCTCGACTACAAAACGGTCCAAGTAGACATGGGTTGTGCAGGTTTTTCTGACTGTCTGTTTAGCCCACAACCAATCAGAATTTTCTGACACAGTTACAACAAGTCTGGACTCCCTTTCTTCAAGACCCCTAAGCATTTTCTTCCTTCTCTCATATAATGTCTTTACCCGTTACCTCTTTTTATCCAGACAAAGAGTCTGTATCTATATTTATATCTATACCTTATCTATATATATCTATATATATCTATATTTATCTATATTCAGCTTTATATATATATCTTTTATTCCTTTCTCTATTTATTTCTCTATTTTTCTTTATTTATTTATAAACTTATATTTATATTGATGTCTATTTATATATTCTTCTACTTACTTGAATATTTATTTATTTTTTACCATACTTTTTACTTTCCGCATCTAGGTATATGTATATATTTCTTTATTTATTTATTTTTCTATTTATTTATTTTTTATTTTGACTTTCTAACAACTTTCCTCATATCTTTCAATATTTACCTCACTTTATGCATTTTGTATTTCATGGATCAATTTTTTACTTCTTAATTTTATATTTTATATTTATGATTATTATTACCTATATAATGAAATATATGTATTTATCAACTTGCTATAAGTTGTTCTCTTTCATAATCTCTTCTACATATCATATAAGATCCCTTATGTAATTCTTACTCTCTCTGGTTTTTTTTGGTTTTTTTTGTGACAATAATATTCTCTGAACTTAAAAGGTTAAATTATAATCTTATGTATTCATATCTCTGTAATCATTACAAATTTTTCCCAATAAAAATTTCGAAACAAAAAGAATTTTCTGACACAGCAGGCTATGTAAGTAGTTCTGTTTGGATGCCCTAACCAGCAATTGTACTGGCTCTGTACCAGCCCAGCTTCATTTTTATGGAGACAGCATGCGGCCAGTGATTTCCAAGTGGCTTGTGGCCTTCTATGAGTAGCTACTGTGATTTTCCACAGATTTGGACTAGAATCCTGGAAATAGTCACCCAGTGGTTCACCTCTGCCTCCCCTACATAGAAAGAATGCCCACTACCTGTTGCAGCCTGTTGTAAGTACATTTGAGCTACATTTTTAAAGACACTCTTTTCAGTTCTTTATGTTCTGTTTGTGTGGTTAAAACTCAGCAGGGTGTGAAACAATAGACACAGAGGAGCTGATTCACAAAGCTTAAACTTACCCATTTGTATAAGATTATGCTTTTTCGGTATTCACAAAACTGCATTTTAATAGTAAGTTTATGAGGGCAGGCAGTGCTTTTAATGGGAAAAAATAAGCGCAGGTATTCTCCAAATTTTGAGGGCGGGGCTAGGGGCAGGGTTAGAGGTGATACTTAGGGGCAAGCTAGGGGATCACTTCGAGAAATTTCATATTTTTCCATTATGCACAATAGCAAATAATGTGGGCTCTTTAAAAAGAAACCTTAACATTCATCAGAATGATAGCACTCTATTTAACAAAAAGCCTCATCTGTTAAAAATCAGTAAAATGGACACTGCACACAACACTCTTGCATGCAAGCACACACAGTAACATGCAAGCATGCATGCACGCACACACTATATTCAATACATTTGTTTTTACTAATGCTCATATTTGTTAATGTTCGCTCTGATGTACCTTGATTGCCATCCGCCATGCCTCACTGTCACTGTCGCCCCATTCCACCTCATCCTGACTCGAATCAAGCACTGGCTTACTCTGCTACTACACCGGCATGCAGTCTTCACTTACATTTTACATGAGTCACGAGATGTGGCAGTCAGCAGGCCCTGTCACACTCCTACCGTATGATTGACTCCACAAGGTCTTATTGGACCCGGTATCTTTAATCACAGTGTGACGCAGGCTCATTCCAAAATCCCGGGCAGCTCTGAATAAATGCAAATAAGCCGCTACTGAATAAGTTAGCAGCGCACAGGACGATGGTAGATTGGCACTCGATTGTCTGAGCGCAGCACGAAAATGGACAGACTAATTCGATGTCAGCTAGTGAGCAGCAACTATGCTACTGTATATATCCATTCCACTAAGCTTGCCTTGCTGCCCAATGAATATTGGTTCTCTCTTTGGCCAAGGAAAAGTTCCGGTACTCAAGGGGAAACAATTTTTAGAAGTGCTGGTACTCGGTGTGGGTGAGTACCGGCCCATTTAAAGCACTGAGTTCAAGGACTCTACAGTCGCTGTGGAGAACTCTGCACATAAAAAGATAGGCCTGTCCTACCTTAACCTTTGTGAACCAGGCCCAACATGCGCTCTTCCCCCCAGTTGTTCCTGCTGTTGCTAGTTTCCAACAAGTCTTGTTTAAAGGGAAAGCTGCAATAGCCTATCAAAGGGGTCATTAGTCATATCATGAGAACATTTGATACTGAAAAGAAAGAGGAAGTGTGTTCTCACTTCCGCACCCCTTACACTCTTAGTAAAAATGGCTTCACTGTCAGAAGACGGACTATATTTGTCAAAATAGCAATGCACTGTATCAAACTGGCACCACAGCTCGGTATGAGCCGTTTTCATACATAGCAACGTCTGTATCCCCAGAAGCAAGCAGGAATAACCTCACGAGGCCTCTCCAGACAGTTTGAATTGATAGTGGTGACCGGATATGCATGCGAAATAGAAACTCGGGACAATTGATTAATGAGGTCACATCAACAATATTCAATACCAGGCCTTCTACTCGTCCCCCGCTGCACAGAGCTCGCCAGTTCAATTGACTGATATGCCGATACCTTCTCCCACAAAGACTGCACAGGAAGGCACTTGGACAGCAAAGACAACTGTGATGAATGCAGAAAGCCATCACACTTGGCAGAGATGAAGAGGTGGTTGGTATGTCCCACTAATGTGATTCTCTGATACGCTGTTGCTTGCATTGAGAATAAAGGGGGTTCTGGGTGATGCAACCGGCAAAGTGCCTCTCAACAAATCAATGTGACAGAAACAGGGCAGAGGAGCATGGTCATGGACGTCATTTTGGGGTCGCCAGGGGTCGCAGCTGCGACCCCTGGCTTTCCCCCTCTGGCCTCAGAGTTGGCAAAATCAGTGCCTGAACACAGGTGCAGCTCTTCCTAATGGACGCTGGTTGGAGCTCCACTTGCCTGTATTATTATTCACTATTAGTGTAATACAAAATGGAGTACATTAGCTGGAATAAGACCCCTCTGGAAGCCAAGGTAAGTAAAAAATTCTGTTAAATGTATGTTCTATGCATCCTTGCAGGTGAGAGTGTGTTTATGTGAGTGAGGGTGTGTGAATTTGCTAGTATGTGTAAGCATGTGCGTGTGTGTGAGTCAAGGTAAAGGTCAAATGGCGTGCAATGTCACTTCTGCTACCCCTGGCATTTTGGTGAATTGACGTCCATGAACATAGTCATGGCAGGCTGGGGTAGATTCAATGGGCTATTGGTGGCAACACGCGATAAGGTGGGTTTTGAGTTGCAGAGATGGTTAGATTCAAGCTGTGAGTGGAGGAGGGTCGTACTGCACCCGTGCAAGTCACTCATGAGCAGCAGTAATGTACAGAACTGAGCCAGCTATATACAGTTTATAGTCATACCTGATCACCTTGCTTCAGTGGTTTGCCTCCTGTTTGGTCCTGTGTCAGAGACAATGTGGTGCACTAAAGCTGGGTTTAGTGGGAGGAGCATTACCATGGGCAATGGAAGAGGTAGTAATGCAAAGAGGCTGGTCCTGGGGTCACGTGAATGCTGATAATGGGGCTCTTGGGGGCCTTGTACATTGGAGGTTGTGGTGGTTACAATTCATCTTGCAACAAAAGACTTAAACTGAAGCAGGCGGTACATGGCAGTTGGTAAATGAGGGATAACAAAGGGAGGCAGCCACACTAAGGAGTTGGCTGACAATGGGACTGGGCCGGCACGTCTGTTAGCCTTGGCAAGACAGCTGCCTCGTGGCGCCACCAGAAAGAATAGGCAGCAAAGAGTACCACTTTCATAAGGGGGAGCATCAGAGGCCAAAATATAATTTTGCCTGTGGCACTGATAGTCCTTGCACTATTCCAGTGGTGGGTAGCACTCAGCAGTATGAAGGGGAGATGTATTGAGGCTGGCAAGAGTAGAGTGATACCGGAATATGTGTGGTTTGTAGAAGATGGTGATGAAGCAGTTTAGGGGTGTATCACAGATGGCAGCAAGGGGATAGTACTAAGGAAAGTGAGTCTAAATGGACGCTGGAAATGGGGGCTTGTAATGAAAACAGTGCACGTTTCCTGGAATTCAAGAGTGCTTTCCCATGTGTCTTACCCTAAAACTATTGGAAATGGGTACATATATGCCAAATGTCCATGAAAAAGATTAAAAGTAGTCACATCACCCTGAACTCATGCGAGTGTGTACCAAATTCTCTAGCAATATGTCAAATTCTGATTTTCAAAAACTGTCCTTATAATTTGAGCTAATCTTCTTTAACCACTTGAAGGTAATATAATGATGCTAGATTTTTCACAGTTATAAATTATCTCATTGGCTAGTGAATTATGGTTTGTGACCCAAAGTCCTTGAAATAAATATAACAAAAGATTTCCTGAAAATAATTGAAACATTATTTTCCTGCAGTTAAAGTGTTCTGTCTGCTTGATAATCTCTGTGGTGCCAGTTCAAACTTGAAATCCCACTATCATTTATGGAATTATACGAAATGTGACTGAGCAAGGAAAAGTGACAGAAAAAAACATGTCTTACTGTACTTGACGGGATCTCTCAAATTGCCATTGTTTGAGGGACAGATGATGATGGTGTTGGCTAGCCCCAGGATTGGTAGTTTGAACAATAAAGGCACACCGACCCTGATGCTGGTGCAATGCAGGTCAGTGCAGGTTTTTAGTTTCTACTCTAACCTAGACAAACCCCGACCCTGAACAATATCTTAAAGCTTTTGGGAACAAAGAAATTTGGAAGTCTGAGCTGCTACTGCAATTGAATGAGAAAAGATCTGTGCTGACTGTTGACAGGTACTCTGATCAACTACTTAACAATGGCATTGGTATCACTGGTGCTGAACACTTATGGGGACCTTAAAGATGCTGGCAATCACAGGGTTATTGAAGTATTTTTGACATTATCTCAGTGGCTCCAAATAGTCCTTTTGAGTTCCACTGCCATTTCACACAAAACTCATATTGCCTTCTCTCTGCTTGACTGTCCTTGCGCCACGTCTGAACTCCAGATCCACCATGCCCTCAAAAGAGAAGAAGATTAACAAGAAAGCCACTCATGGAGCCTTTGATGTGGCACCCAAGCCCTTACTTATTAGTAACCTCTTCTCTAAGAATCTCAAAAGAATCTTGCATCCTATCTCAAGACAAATGCACATTTTTTTTTAAATTAAGCTCAATCAATCTGTAGGGCGCAAAGAAAATTTGGGAGATGCAAAATGCATGAAAATTTACCCTAATAGTAGATTTCCATGAATTTGAATAAACATCTTTTTATTTTGTTACGTATCCCTGTGGAATAAACCCTTGCTCAAACCCTGGTGAAATATGGAGGAGTTCCCTTGCTTTCCCACCCAAGAAACACACCTTCTCCCGCCTTTTGGAAGAATATTTTTCAATTAATTTGCGAAATAGAGAATGATCTGCACGTTCTTTGAACATCCACACACATACAGGTTTGTGGATGTTCATTACATTTTTCATGGTCACCCCTGACACACGCTTTCTCATCTCTGACATAAAACATAGAACTGTGGACAATACGCTCTTCTGGTGGATTTTCTGGAGTATCAATTCCATCGGCTGGACCACTGTTTACTGATCATGATTCTGTGAACCAGGATATGGATATGTGGGCCCACAGACCACTTATTCAATACTCAGTTCAACTCAGACATGCAAAACATGGGTAATTGTGGGTCAACAGGGCTCAAAAACTTGAACATTGTGCTGTGAGAAAGACTACAAGGGCACGGATTCAGAATAAATGTACAAGGCTACTGTTGTCCTTCTTCTCCACCCGGGACATCTTATTGAAGATTTATCCATGGTCACAGTGCTGTGTGGTACTTCCTTTTACTGAGGCCCACTGGAAAAACGTGAATATACCTAGCTTTTTCTGTCTAATTATGAATTGATCATATCTGACGCAATATCACCCTCGTCTGCATAATTAGCATTTTCATCAAATAATATTTGCTTATAACTTAAACAGATCATAGGTTTCTAAGACAATATGACGCACATGGTGCAGCAGAGTGGCAGGCACTTTGTAAAAGGTTAACTGGCCACATTTCAGTTGTTGGTTTCTCTGCTCAGATAATAAACTGGTGCTAACGAGGATACTTTTTTCCTCAGACAATATTAATGTCCTCCAATGGAAAGGCTGGAGAAGAGCTTTTTTTCTGTAGCATTAAAATCTTGAAAATAATCTTCGTGAATCTGGATGCAACTCAGACATGCTTTGCTTCATTTTCCATGCACATTCATGGTGCACCACAGATGCTGGTTTCAAACAGCTGTTATTTTGAAATAGCCCAAACATGTTACTGCCTCTTTATAAGGTCTGATGTCTTTAGTGTTCTAATGCCTGCTAATGAGAGACTTACGTTATTTACACGTAACGTGCGGTACTGTTCAGCCGGGGTGTTTCCTAATGGAAAGAGGGGCTTCTAGAAGCCCACAAGCAAGACCATCACAAGGGAATAGCATCTGGGGCCCTTTTCCACATGCCCCACTCGCTAGTTACATCTTTTTAAATGTCAAAAGAGAAGGTCTAATCTGTTCTTTCTTGATTCACCTAGAAGTGGTAACACCTCCATGTTGCATCAAATACTGTGTTTTGTCTTTCCCCGGAGTATATGTGTAAAGATGAGCGTAGGCAAAGTTGAGTAAGGTAAGTTTATTACCATAAAGCCCCAGACACGTCCAGAAGAGGTGCTGGCAAATAGGTAACTGACACTGAAACGCTCGGTGACTGTAAACTGTGGAATGTTGGGTATGGGGTGACATAGGGTGCCAATGGAAGGTAATGGAATGCATTACATCACAAGGCGAGGGAGGCTCACGCCACATGACATTATTACAATATGTTCTTAAGTTCGCACTGTTCCTTCCATCAGACACAAAGAGAGGCCCCACAAAAATGTTTGTTCCCCGGCACCACAAAAACCTGCCTACAGGGTGTATATAGAGTAAAACCAAAACTGTTGACAAGTTCTAAAACTTAACTGGGATATGCAACATAAAAAGGCACATTTACTGCATGAAATTTGAAGATGTATATTTGTATTCTGGTGAGTGCAACATTGTACATTTCAGGAAGCTATTTTACTTTGGGAGTTAGAAGGGACAGTGTTCATGAAATTGTGTTCCAGTGCTTCCATGCAAGACGATTGTTGGTGAATAGCATTTTCAGCTAGAGGTAGTGAATGTGTATACTTTTCTTCTTTAAGAAACCTTTGTATTTTGTATACAAATCACTTTGTATAGATGTGTTTTACAATAATAAAATGGCAAGATAACACTACTACAGAAGGTGCTCCGTAATTTGACTTGGCTTACCACATATATGTTTGTCAATTCTACTGCATAATTTGGCCTTCCAGTGTTTTCTTATTCCAGTTCTGACCTTAGAAGGTAGTGAAGCACTTTATATAGCACAATATATGTGTCTGGCAGTGTTTTTTACTGATACCATGTAAGGGCATTTTGATAGCTCAGTAGGGTGGAGAGTTAAGGAGAGAGATAAGGGGCAGGATGTGGGGACGAGGGGGCTGGCTGCAGCTTGCTGACGAGGCATATAGGATGAAAAGGTGGGTTTTAACTTTTCTG
Source organism: Calotriton arnoldi (assembly GCA_963921515.1). Classification (NCBI taxonomy): domain Eukaryota; kingdom Metazoa; phylum Chordata; class Amphibia; order Caudata; family Salamandridae; genus Calotriton; species Calotriton arnoldi. The sequence continues at coordinate 2,210,836 of CAWUFW010002275.1, read as the reverse complement.
AACTGTTTCAGAAAACTGGTATGCGTTTATATATATAACAGTCTAGGTGCATAATTGTAGAAGGCGTTGTTTGCTTGTCAATTCCATCAAGGTTTTTTAGATCTCTTGCCTAGCAAGAGAGATGGTTCATCTGGTGGGGAGACCACCAAAGACGATTTTCCCCAATTGCCTTGTTCTTTGTGCAGTATGTAAGGAAATCCATCTTGTTCTCCCCATGTTTGAGCTCTGTTTTGACCTACACAGCCACCGTGACATTCAAAATGGGCTAAGCCACATGTGTTCTTTTTAAAAGGATAGGCATTCCTTATCTGTCACTTTGGTTGGCCAGTTGTCTTTGTGAAAGACCCATACAAAGTTTCAAAGAATACAGATATGAGATGTAGGATATATTTGTCCAACCTACTCTTTGAAAATGGCTTGTGATTTAAGAATACATGCTCTCCAGCTGTCTCTGCTTTAGGATATATTCCTACAGTATAGAATGTAAGTCTGTAACTTCACATAATAAATGCCATTACAACAAAAATTCGTGTTATTTATTGTCTTTATTGCAGTTTTGGAATAGGATGTGTATTGCACATGGGCTCAGAGGAAGTGCATTCCAAATGCAAACCAAGTTCTGTCTGAGATTACACCCACTTCATGCTTTTTGATGACTCTACCCACCAGCTGCCAACTCAAAGGACTGGTCACACAATGGAGAGGATGTGAGCAGGTATCCTATCCGGCCTGTAAAAAGAGACCCCAGCATTTAAATAGACCCCAGTAACAGCTTCACCAATAAGATGAAGGGTCAAAGCCGTCCGAATGAAGCTAGATTCTGCAGAGCACATGGGCAAGGCCATGTACAGGGGTAAAATTAGGCGTTAGGAGACAGCATTTAAATTATCCTTTTTGCATTCAAAATATCTTGTCTACATCATTCCCTAATAATGATGGAGGTTTTCGCTCTCCTCTTTTATCCGTTACTATATTAATGTATCCAGAGGTAACCATCCTTTCAGCCACGGTAGCTCTATGACAACCAAAGCTTAATTGGCGGGTAACTAGATTCTCGCGAATGTAGGAACATAATGTATTTATAGTATCCGTCCTACACTCAGGCGATGGGATGCGATCACTGTGTCGTACGAGAGTCACAAAGGAAAATCACATTAAAATGATCTACTCAAAGAAGAGGCCAAACTTGAGCAGAAGGGGAGAATGACATCTATGAACAAATTCACAACCTTCACAAAGCGAATAATTATGAAACATTCGGAACTAACTGAGATGGATGCTTCTCTCAAAGATCTTTCCATAGATAACACTGTACATCAATGGCCTGATAACTTCAGAAATGTTCAGGTGGAAATAGTATGGGACACCCATAGGTCTACACAACAAACCTCTGCAACAGGAAAAACATGAATATAACCCTTTGTATACTGTACTTTGTAATAATATCACAACAGGAAAATTCATATCTCATCTAAATCCAGGCAAGGCCATTAGGATAAAAAATAATTTGCGAGTTAACACATTCGTAATATACATATTCTGTTGCTCCTGTGGACCATGTTATGGATTGAGGACTACCAGAAAGGTCACATTTTGGTTAATACAAGTAAAATACATGAAACAAGGATACTGTGTTGCGACTGGCCTGACATTACAAGGAGCGGTGGGACACAGTGTCTAAAATGCACCTACAAATAATTGATCACGTTGATTTTCTATCAGAGGTGGTGGTCATGAAATGAATCTGTCACAAAGTGAAACATAATGGATTCATTTACTTGACACAATTAATATGTTTATTATGTTTTTTGTGAAGGGCACTAGGAATGGGGATGATGGTGGATTGTAAGAGTGAGATTATTAAAGATTAAGAGGATTCATGGATATGTTTTGGAAACATGTAGTGACCATGATTGCATTCATGTCTTATAAGGGACTAAACAGTGAATTGAATATATAGCTGTCACCTGTTTTGAAAATAGAAAAAATCATGAATGGTGGCGATTTGCAAAAGCAATTAACTATAACGGACTGAATGATGAAATAAGTAAAAGGAACTAAATGTGGACACAAGATGTGAACCATAAACTGTTATTGTGAAAATAAGTGACCTGCCTGCATAAACCGCAGGTATGGGGAAAAGGTATGAAGAAGTCAATGAGTACCTAGTAATTGGGGAGATACAAAAGATGGCCACTAACTTTGTGAAGAAGTCAGTAGTACAGACAAGTCACATGCACTTTCAAGAACTTGGATGATTGCTACTTCCAAGATAATGGATGATTGCTACTTCCAAGATAATGGAGGTATGAAATGCAAACATGCACACTTATTTAAAAGCACTGCAGTCCACCGGATATATAAGGCACTATAAATAGGGCGTAGGAATGTGAAAGATTTGATCATGACATGAACAATGATCATGATATATACTGTAGTTAGTTTCTAAAATACCCAAACGTTTTTATAATGACAAACAAAAAGGTGAAGCATTATCGATGTAGTTGTAGTTTCAGAAATGTTGCTAAAGGATTACCTGCAGTATTAAATGTAAATAAAGGGATTTATTATTCTTGTTGTTTGTCTGCCTACAGAAGAGGCAATCTGCAGCACTCATAGAAGGAGGAAAATGCCTCTAAGGTGTCCCTTCCTACACAAAAATAATCTTCCCTGTAATGCAGGCACCCTTGCACCATGTTGCCAGGGTGCCTGCATTGGCGCTAGGCTGCACGAAGAGGACCAGCGCAGAAAGGGCGCAGAAATGCTCCATATCTTTATAAATATGGAGCATTTCTGCTCTCTCCCTTTCATGCAATGCAGCACAGCAACTTTGCTTGCTGCCCTGTGTTGCATGAAAGTGTAATACATGTGCCCCCTTGCCTTTCTGTGTTATTGGATAGGACAAAGGACTCTAGAAGTTAATACAGCACAAATTTACATGGGCCTGATATGACTTATTCCACACAGGAGATATTTAGTATTTGACTGAGGACTGCTTAACGCTAAAATGTGTCATAGCCATTCCCATATTTCAATGCAACACTTTTAATTTCACATTTCGGTTAGAGGAGCTATCAAGACTAGAAACTAAGCTAGGAACTGAGACATAGAGGTAGGCATTTAACATCAGGTGGCTAAAACGTACTTCACACGATAAGAGGAATATGAAAGCTAAACAGAAGGCAACAGAAGAGTATGACATAAATCAGAAGAGCTGGTTGAGAGTTCCGAAGGTGGTGGTAGAGATTAAGAGCCTTATTTAGAGTTTGGCGGATGTGCTATCCGTCACTAATGTGACGGATATCCTGTGTGACGTATTATTGGTGCATTATAGCCTATAGCAATGGTAACACAGCAGATGGGATATCTATCATGTTTTTTTTTAATTTCCCACCTGCCAAACTCTAGAAAAGGCCCCAGGTTGGTGTGATAAATGGTTCGTCAGTCTGACTTTGAACATCTTTAACCTTTTCCGTGCGTCGGACGGCTGGGAGCCGTCCGACGTCACGGGTGGCGTGTGCGTCGGACGGCTCCCGGCCGTCCTAGCACCCACCCACAGGGGAAGCACTGGCGCTCCCCCCGTGGGCCGCCGATCTACGTGCCCTCACCAGGGAAGGCAGGGGAAGCCATTCCCCTGCCTCCCCCCGCCGCCCCCCCCTCCACGTCATCAATGACGTCAGCGCGCTCTCTGGGGAGGGGGGGATTTAATCAAAAGAGGCAGCGGGGGAAAGGAAAGGGTTTTCCTTTCCCCCGATGCCTCTTTTGTGCATTCCTGCTGCACGATCGTGCGATCGTGCAGCAGGAATGCCCACTAGACCCAGGGATTTTTTTTTTTTTTAAAGGGCCAGTGAGTTTTGTTGTTTGGGGGGAGCGGCCCCTTAGGCAAGGGTCGCTCCCCTTATGGGGGTAATAATTTTGGCTTTGTCTGCCCCCCTGGGGGGGCAGATTTCGCAATATTTTTTTTTTAAACGGCCCACTGGACCACCAGGGAGTATTTTGTGGGGAGTGGCCCCTTGGGCAAGGGTCACTCCCCTTTGGGGGCTATGTTTTTGGCTGTCTGGCCCCATGGGGGGGCAGATCTCGCCTTTTTTTTTATCTAGGGCCCACTAGGCCACCAGGGATTTTTTTGGGGGAGAGTGACCCCTTGGGCAAGGGTCGCTCTCCTTTGGGGGCTGTGTATTTCCATGTTTGGGCCCACTAGACCACCAGGGATTTGTTTGTGGGGAGTGGCCCCTTGGGCAAGGGTCGCTCCCCCTATGGGGGCAATGTGTTTTGGGTGCAGATTCGCCATTTGTTTTTAAAGTGGCCCACTGGACCACCAGGGAATACTTTGTGGGGAGTGGCCCCTTGGGCAAGGGTCACTCCCCCCTTTGGGGGCTATGTTTTTGGCTGTCTGCCCCTATGGGGGGGGCAGATCTCGCCTTTTTTTTAATCTAAGGCCCACTAGGCCACCAGGGATTTTTTGGGGGGGAGAGTGACCCCTTGGGCAAGGGTCACTCTCCTTTGGGGGCTGTGTATTTCCATGTTTGGGCCTACTAGACCACTAGGGATTTGTTTGTGGGGAGTGGCCCCTTGGCCGTTTCTGCTCCCCTGGGGGGCAGATCGGCATATTTTTTTTTGTATGGCCACTAGGCCACCATGGATTTATTTGTGGGGAGTGGCCCCTTGGGCAAGGGTCGCTCCCCTTTGGGGAACATGAATTTGGACGTTTCTGCCCCCCTGAGGGATAGATTGGCTGATTTGTTTTTTTTTGTATGGCCACTATGCCACCAGGGTTATTTTTTTTTATGTTGGGGAGTGGCCCCTTGGACAAGAGTCGCTCCTCTTTATGGGAGGATGATTGTGGCCATTTCTGTCCTCTTTGGGTTGCAGATTAGCAGTATGTTTTTTAGCCCCAAGGGGGGCAGAAGCCACTAGACAACAGGGGTTTTTAAATTTTTGTGTTGGGGAGTGGCCTCAAGGGCAAGAGTTGCTCCCCTTTTACGGGGGTGAATATTTTATTTATACTCTTAGGCCCATCTACCCCTTAGCTTGACTGGTGGATTGTGTGTGGACTGGTGCATTATTTGCATATGTGATTGTAATGTTTTTTTCTCCTTTTTATTCTAGTGTAAAGCTTTTGATTCCTGTTTGCGGTTTCGGCAGTGGTTGTTCTGCAGTTTTGCGTATTTGCATTTTTTTGGTAAGAAAAACATTTTTGTTGTATTTACTCCAAATGAGTATTATTGTCATGCATGAATGAATTTTTTTGTTAGTGGTGTTTTAATGGCAGCATATTTAGTTTGTGGTTTGAGCATGAAATTCTTTGCTATGTGTTTTGCATTGTCTTATGTGTAATTTTCTTTTCTTTTTCTTTTTAGTGGGATATTCTTGATCCTTACTGTGTCTGTGCAGAGTAGGTGGTGGTGAGTCTAGCTGCTTCTGGCAAGTGAGTGGTATAGTGTTGGAGTATATAGGTCTTTGTGATAAAGCTACATTTTGTTCATTTCATTTTTTACAAAGGGTTTGTTGTTGTTGACTTGTTTGACAAGTTACCTTTATTAGTAAGCATTATGGCTAGCCGTAGAATGACTGCTCAGCAGGTGGTTGGTATGCTTCTTGAATCTTCCTCTGAGCAAGATTATGAGACTGACAGTGCGTCTGAGGGAGAGGAGGGAGGGGAAGATTCAGGCAGTGAGTTTTCTCTCCACATGGAATCATCGGATGATGAAGATACTCTCAGTGCGGATGAAGCTACTCTCAGTGCGGATGAAGTGCCTGTTTTAGAGGAGGACACTGCTTCCTACTGGAAGTGCTGGACTCTGGGTTGATCCAAACATGGTGCAGCCGGTGCTGCCTGCCTTTAGTGGTGATGCAGGGTGTAGAGTGGATTGTGAAATTTTTTTAACTATACAGTTTTTTCACTTGTTCATGGATGATGTATTTTTGGGTGAGATTGTTGAGCAGACTAATTTGTATGCTGAACAGTTTTTGAGGGACAACAGTGCCAGACTTAGGCCCCGCTCTAGAGCTACCCGGTGGACTCCCACAAATCTGGATGAGATGAAGAAGTTTTGGGTTTGACTTTTTTGATGGGCTTGATAAGGAAGCCGTCCCTGGCTTCATATTGGTCTACCAGTCCCTTGATGGCAACGGCCATATTTCCTGCAATTATGAGTCGTGAACGGTATTTACTTTTGCTTCGGATGCTGCATTTTGTTGATAATGCTTTGGCGTTGCCACGAGATCACCCTGACTGTGACCGTCTTTTTAAGATTCGGCCTGTTCTTGATCACTTTGTAGATCGATTTTCAGAGATCTATACTCCAGGCAAAGAAATATCTGTTGATGAGTCTTTGGTCCTGTTCAAGGGCCGTTTGGTTTTTAGGCAGTACATTCCTAGCAAGAGGGCACGTTATGGAATTAAGATGTATATGTTGTCTGAGAGTAGGACAGGATATGTCTTTAATTTCCGGGTGTACACTGGTAGGGATTACACTATTGGCCCCCCTGGTTGTCCGTCCACTTTTGGAGTTTCAGAGAAAATTGTGTGGGATCTTGCTAGAGGACTGTTTAACAGAGGCCACCATTTGTACCTTGATAACTTCTACACTGCTGTGCAATTGTTTAAGGAATTGTTCAAAGTGGACACTTTTGCTTGTGGCACAATCCGCTCTAACCGTAAAGGTTACCCAAAAGAGCTTGTTTGCAAAAAGCTTCAGAGGGGACAGTGCAGTGCCTTGCGTAGTGAGGAACTGCTAGTTGTGAAATTTGTGGACAGGAGGGATGTGTACATGCTGACTACCATTCATGATGAGAGTACTTCACCTGTGACTGTTTGGGGTCAGCTTGGTGAAGTGCGCAAACCTGTGTGCATTTTAGACTACAATAAGCACATGGGTGGTATCGATAGAGTAGATCAGAGGTTGGAACCTTACACTGCTATTCGTAAGGCTTACATTTGGTATAGGAAGTTGGCCATCCATCTCTTCAATTAAGCAACTTTCAATGCTTTTGTTGTGTACAAGGAGTGTTCTCCTGCGTCAAAGATGACTTTTGTTCAGTTTCAGGAGTCTGTGATAGGCAGCCTTGTTGTTGTGGAACAGGCAAGTGTTCCTAGAGTAGGAGTGGTGGAGGATGTGGCTAGATTGAAAGATCGCCACTTTCCTGATTTAATTCCTCCCACGCCCAAAAAAACCAATCCCTGTAAGAGATGTAGAGTCTGCTTGCGAAGAGGTGTGCGGAAGGAGAGTCGTATGCACTGTGCCGATTGTCCTTCTAATCCTGGGCTGTGTGTGCCCACATGTTTCAGATTGTATCACACTCAGAGTTTTTGGGAGCAACCGTGAGTCTAATAGTGTACTGCCTGGTCTGTATGGTTTTATATAGTTGTTCAGTTTAACGTTTGGCATTAGAATGATGTCTTTAGTTACTGCTGTTGTTTTTGTAGGTATAGTTTTGTATTTAGTTGCAATTGGTTTGTGTTTTCTTTCTTGTTTAAAAAAAAAAGTATGACGGTGTGCGTGGACTGGCGCTTGGCTGGCGGTGTGCATGGACTGGCGCTTGGCTGGTGGTGAGTGGACTGGCACTTGGCTGGCGGTGTGCGTGGATTGGCGCTTGGCTGGCGGTGTGCGTGGATTGGCGCTTGGCTGGCGGTGTGCGTGGATTGGCGCTTGGCTGGCAGTGTGCCCGGACTGGCGCTTGGCTGGCGGTGTGCGTGGACTGGTGCTTGGCTGGCGGTGAGTGGACTGGCGCTTGGCTGGCGGTGTGTGTGGATTGGCGCTTGGCTGGCGGTGTGCGTGGACTGGCGCTTGGCTGGCGGTGTGCGTGGACTGGTGCTTGGCTGGCGGTGTGCGTGGACTGGCGCTTGGCTGGTGGTGTGCGTGGACTGGCACTTGGCTGGCGGTGTGTGTGGACTGGCGCTTGGCTGGCGGTGTGTGTGGATTGGCGCTTGGCTGTGGTGTGCGTGGACTGGCGCTTGGCTGGCAGTGTGCGTGGACTGGCGCTTGGCTGGCAGTGAGTGTGGACTGGCGCTTGGCTGGCAGTGAGTGTGGATTGGCGCTTGGCTGGCGGTGTGCGTGGACTGGTGCTTGGCTGGCGGTGTGTGTGGACTGGCGCTTGGCAGGCAGTGTGCGTGGACTGGTGCTTGGCTGGCGGTGTGTGTGGACTGGCGCTTGGCTGGCGGTGTGCGTGGACTGGCGCTTGGCTGGCGGTGTGTGTGGACTGGCGCTTGGCTGGCGGTGTGTGTGGATTGGCGCTTGGCTGGTGGTGTGCGTGGACTGGCGCTTGGCTGGCGGTGTGCGTGGACTGGCGCTTGGCTGGCAGTGAGTGTGGACTGGCGCTTGGCTGGCGGTGTGCGTGGACGGGCGCTTGGCTGGCGGTGTGAGAGTAGTGACTTGCTGCTGGTCACTACACACACTGCTAGCTAAACGCCACTCCACGCAATCCGTGAGCTGGTGTGGTTGCTGTGTCAGGAATGTGGGCGTGTGAAAGTGATGGGCCCTTGAATGGCGCTGTCTGCTGGTGTGAGTGTTGTAATGTGCTGGGCCCGCGGCTGGCGGTGTGAATGGTTTTCTATGTGTCACACGTATGAAAGGTGTATGAATGGCCTGTAAAGCGGTTGGTGCCTTGTGGTGGCTTTACAGCTCACGAGCTGTGAGTCAATGGTTCAGTTTCTCGTCCTTTCAATTATTAACAGTGCATTTCATTTTTGTGAAATCTCTGGTTAATACAACTGTATATACTGAACCATCACTCACCCTCGTGCCAAATTCCAACCAGTATGTCTGTGTGCTTGAAGAATAGGTGGTTGTTCAGAAATATTTGTCTTTTCTGTCTTTCTCAAGCAGGGTGTACCTTGTCCCTTTTTGTGAATGGTGTAATGTGTTGGTTTTGTGCCTGGTGGTGTGAATGGTCTTGTGTGTATCATGTATGAAAGGTGTGTGAATGGCCTGTAAAGTGGTTGGTGCCTTGTCGTGGCTTTACAGCTCACGAGCTGCGAGTCAATGGTTCAGTTTTTTGTCCTTTCAATTATTGACAGTGCATTTCATTTTTGTGAAATCTCTTGTTAATAAAATTTTAGATACTGAACCATCACTCGCCCTAGTGCCAAATCCAACCAGTATGTGTGTGTGCTTGACGAATAGATGGCTGTGCAGTAATCTTTGTCTTTTTTGTCTCTCTGCCAAGGTGTACATTTCATCTAAGAAAAACGTACCAACTGTAGATTTTGTCGTAAACTAAACACCCATGGGAGTACATGGTGATGTCTCTCTTGTGGATCCCAACAAGTTATCTTACCCACAATGTCCTGCAAACCTCAAAATGTGACTGTCACATTTTCCTTGCATTATTGTGCTCAAATTTTCACGCTGCAGAAAGTAACAACAAATTTCCACCCCCCCCAGCATTTCTCCAAGTATCCCAATAGAAATGGTACCTCACTTGTGTGGGTGGGCCAAGTACCCGCGGCAGGGAAGGGCCCAAAACCTATTGAGGCGACATCAAAATTACCTATCACAAACCAACCTGGTTTTGCGAGGGGGGGTCCCATGAGTTTTTGGCCCGGGGCTCGGCGGCCATCTAGGGAAACCTACCAAACCCACACATTTCTGGAAACTAGACACCCGGGGGAGTCCAGCGAGGTATGGCTTGCATGGGTCCCCCAACATTCTCCTACCCAGAATCCCCTGCAAACCTCAAATTTTGCTGAAAAAAAACTTTTTTCTCAAATTTCTGTGTGGGAAAGTTCTGGAATCTGCGTGGATCCACAAATTTCCGCCCACCCTGCGTTCCCCCAGGTCTCCCGATAAAAATGGTACCTCACTTGCGTGGGTGGGTCAAGGACCCGCGACAGGCAAAGGCCCAAAACCTATTGAGGCGACATCAAAATTACCTATCACAAACCAACCTGGTTTTGCAAAGGGGGTCCCATGAGTTTTTGGCCCGGGGCTCGGCGGCCATCTAGGGAAACCTACCAAACCCACACATTTCTGGAAACTAGACACCCGGGGGAGTCCAGGGAGGTATGGCTTGTGTGGGTCCCCCAACATTCACCTACCCAGAATCCCCTGCAAACCTCAAATTTCGCTGAAAAAAATCACTTTTTTCTCAAATTTCTGTGTGGGAAAGTTCTGGGATCTGCGTGGATCCACAAATTTCCTCCCACCCAGCGTTCCCCCAGGTCTCCCAATTAAAATGGTACCTCACTTGTGTGGGTAGGCATAGTGGCTGCAACAGGAAATGGCCCAAATCGTACTGTGGCGACTTCAAAATTACCTATAACAAAACTACCTGGTTTTGGGGGGGGCACCTGAGATTTTGGCCCCGGGCTCGGCGGCCATCTTGGGAAAGTACCAAACCCAAACATTTCTGAAAACTAGACACCCGGGGGAGTCCAATGAGGTATGGCTTGCGTGGATCCCCCAACGTTTTCCTACCCAGAATGCCATGCAAACCTCAAATTTAGCTGAAAAAACCACATTTTCCATATATCTTTGTGTGGAATCACCATGCCGGCACAAATGTCCTACCCCACAGGGTTCTCCTTAGTGTCCCGAGTAAAATGATACCTCACTTGTGTGGCTGTCCAATGCAGAATTGGCTAAAAACGTATTTTAAAAAAAATGTAGCGCTTAGAATTCTCAGTGCTATACCCTTATTGCCTAAGTTTTGGGCTCTTCCCAGTCACAGGCCCTTGCCCCACCCACACAAGTGAGGTATCATTTTACTCGGGAGACTCAGGGGAACGCTGTGGGGTAGGACATTTGTGCTGGCACGGTGATTCCACACAAATATGTGGAAAATGTGTTTTTTTCAGCTAAATTTGAGGTTTGCATGGCATTCTGGGTAGGAAAACGTTGGGGGATCCACGCAAGCCATACCTCATTGGACTCCCCCGGGTGTCTAGTTTTCAGAAATGTTTGGCTTTGGTACTTTCCCAAGATGGCCGCCGAGCCCGGGGCCAAAATCTCAGGTGCCCCCCCCCCAAAACCAGGTAGTTTTGTTATAGGTAATTTTGAAGTCGCCACAGTACGATTTGGGCCATTTCCTGTTGCAGCCACTATGCCTACCCACAAAAGTGAGGTACCATTTTTATCGGGAGACCTGGGGGAACACTGGGTGGGAGGAAATTTGTGGATCCACGCAGATTCCAGAACTTTCCCACACAGAAATTTGAGAAAAAAGTGATTTTTTTCAGCGAAATTTGAGGTTTGCAGGGGATTCTGGGTAGGTGAATGTTGGGGGACTCACGCAAGCCATACCTCACTGGACTCCCCCGGGTGTCTAGTTTCCAGAAATGTGTGGGTTTGGTAGGTTTCCCTAGATGGCTGCCGAGCCCCGGGCCAAAAACTCATGGGACCCCCCTTGCAAAACCAGGTTGGTTTGTGATAGGTAATTTTGATGTCGCCTCAATAGGTTTTGGGCCCTTGTCTGTCACGGGTCCTTTACCCACCCACGCGAGTGAGGCACCATTTGTATCGGGAGACCTGGGGGAACGCTGTGGGAGGAAATTTGTGGATCCACGCAGATTCCAGAACTTTCCCACACACAAATTTGAGAAAAATTTGACTTTTTTCAGTGAAATTTGAGGTTTGCAGGGGATTCTGGGTAGGTGAATGTTGGGGGACCCACGCAAGCCATACCTCCCTGGGCTCCCCCGGGTGTCTAGTTTCCAGAAATGTGTGGGTTTGGTAGGTTTCCCTAGATGGCCGCCGAGCCCCGGGCCAAAAACTCATGCAAAACCAGGTTGGTTTGTGATAGGTAATTTTGATGTCGCCTCAATAGGTTTTGGGCCTTTGCCTGTCGCGGGTCCTTGACCCACCCACGCAAGTGAGGTACCATTTTTCTCAGAAGACTTTGGGGAACGTGGGGTGGGTGGAATTTTGTGTACCCACCCATATTCCAGAACTTTCCCACACAGAAATTTGAGAAAAAAGTGATTTTTTTCAGCAAAATTTGCAGTTTGCAGGGGATTCTGGGTAGGAGAATGTTGGGGGACCCACGCAAGCCATACCTCGCTGGACTCCCCGGGTGTCTAGTTTCCAGAAATGTGTGGGTTTGGTAGGTTTCCCTAGATGGCCGCCGAGCCCCGGGCCAAAAACTCAAGGGACCCCCCTTGCAAAACCAGGTTGGTTTGTGATAGGTAATTTTGATGTCGCCTCAATAGGTTTTGGGCCCTTGCCTGTCGCAGGTCCTTGACCCACTCACGCAAATGAGGTACCATTTTTCTCGGAAGACTTTGGGGAATGCGGGGTGGGTGGAAATTTGTGGATCCACGCAGATTCCAGAACTTTCCACCACAGAAATGTGAGGAAAATGTGTTTTTTTGACAATTTTTTAGGTTTGCAAGGGATTCTGGGTAACAGAACCTGGTGAGAGGCAGTAAAGTCACCCCATCCTGGATTCCCCTGGGTGTCTAGTTTTCAAAAATGTATAGGTTTGCTAGGTTTCCCTAGGTGCCGGCAGAGCTAGGGTTCAAAAACTACAGCTAGGCACTTTGCCAAAAAAGGGTCATTTTTCACTGTGAAATTGCGGTGTGTCCACGTTGCGTTTTGCGCCGTTTCCTGTCACGGGCACTAGGCCTACCCACACAAGTGAGGTACCATTTTTCTTGGAAGACTTTGGGAAACGCGGGGTGGGGGGAAATTTGTGGATCCACGCAGATTCCAGAACTTTCCACCACAGAAATGTGAGGAAAATGTGTTTTTTTTGACAATTTTTTAGGTTTGCAAGGGATTCTGGGTAACAGAACCTGGTGAGAGGCAGTCAAGTCACCCCATCCTGGATTCCCCTGGGTGTCTAGCTTTCAAAAAAGTATAGGTTTGCTAGTTTTCCCTAGGTGCCGGCAGAGCTAGGGTTAAAAAAATACAGCTAGGCACTTTGCCAAAAAAGGGTCATTTTTCACTGTGAAATTGTGGCGTGTCCACGTTGCGTTTTCGCCGTTTCCTGTCGCGGGCACTAGGCCTACCCACACAAGTGAGGTACCATTTTTCTCGGAAGACTTTGGGGAATGCGGGGTGGATGGAAATTTGTGGATCCACGCAGATTCCAGAACTTTCCACCAGAGAAATGTGAGGAAAATGTGTTTTTTTTGACAATTTTTTAGGTTTGCAAGGGATTCTGGGTAACAGAACCTGGTGAGAGGCAGTCAAGTCACCCCATCCTGGATTCCCCTCGGTGTCTAGTTTTCAAAAATGTATAGGTTTGCTAGGTTTTCTTAGGTGCCGGCAGAGCTGGGTTCAAAAACTACAGCTAGGCACTTTGCCAAAAAAGGGTCATTTTTCACTGTAAAATTGTGGTGTGTCCACGTTGCGTTTTGCACCGTTTCCTGTCGCGGGCACTAGGCCTACCCACACAAGTGAGGTACCATTTTTCTCTGAAGACTTTGGGGAACGCGGGGTGGGTGGAAATTTGTGGATCCACGCAGATTCCAGAACTTTCCACCACAGAAATGTGAGGAAAATGTGGTTTTTTTGACAATTTTTTAGGTTTGCAAGGGATTCTGGGTAACAGAACCTGGTGAGAGCCAGTCAAGTCACCCCATCCTGGATTCCCCTGGGTGTCTAGTTTTCAAAAATGTATAGGTTTGCTAGGTTTCACTAGGTGCCGGCAGAGCTAGGGTTAAAAAACTACAGCTAGGCACTTTGCAAAAAAAGGGTAATTTTTCATTGTGAAAATGTGATGTGTTCACGTTGCGTTTTGAGCCATTTCCTGTCGTGGGCACTATGCCTACCCACACAAGTGAGGTACCATTTTTATCGGGAGACTTAGGGTAATTCAGTTTTGTAAAACAACTGTTATTACCTATTGACTTTCGATGCATTTCTGCCTTCCAAATGAAAGACAATGTGTAAAAAAGAAGTCATTTTGAAAAATGACCGATAATTCTCATGCTAGTATGAGTATTCCCAATTTCGGAAATGTGCAAATATCTACTGTTTCTAAACTCTATATTTTGTTCCCATTTCAGAAATACATAGGTGTCTTTCATACCCATTTTTCCATGTATACATTTTCCCAGAATAATTGCTATATACCCGGTACATAATAAAAAACCATTGCAAGTCGCTGCTCCGTTTTTGGCTCTGGGTTCGTCGGGTTCTTGGTGAACCTACAAGTCCTATATATCCCCACAACCAGTAAGGTCCAGCGGATGTAACGGTATATTGCTTTCAAAGAGCTGTCATAATTAGAAGAAGTTACAGGTGAAAACGTTGACACATATGGCTGTTTTTTTCAAGTAAATTTCAATTTTTCCTATATTTAACTGTTAGTTTCTATAAAGAAACCTTGAAGGATCTACACAAATGACCCCTTGCTGAATTCAGAATTGTGTCTACTTTTCTAAAATGTATAGCTTTCCAGGATCCATTATTGCTTTCATACCCATTTCTACCATTAACTGGAAGGAGGTTGAAAGCACAAAAAATAGCAAAAATAGGCTATGTCCCAGAAAAATGCCAAAACTGTGTAAACAATTTTGGTTTTCTGACAAAAGTCTCATTCCCTAAAAACTGAGAAAATTGTAATTTCAGCCCCACAAACCCTTTTTTGATACCATTTGCAGGGAAAAAAACAGACGCTTTCATTTGCAGCACTTTTTTCCCATTTTTCCCCAAAAAAACAAAATTTAGCTGTATTTTGGCTAATTTCTGGGTCCCATCCAGGGGAATCCACAAACCCTGGGTACCTTTAGAATCCCCATGATGTTGGAAGAAAAGGATGCAAATTTGGCGTGGATACCTTATGTGGTCAAAAGTTACAGGGGCCTAAGCGCGAACTACCCCAAATAGCCAAAAAAAGGCTTAGCACAGGGGGGGAAAAGGCCTAGCAGCGAAGGGGTTAAGGAAGAGGTAAGTCTTACATGTGAGGAAAGGGTATATTTTTGGTGCGTGTCATGAGAAAGAACATTTGATAGTAGGCCTTATTCTAAAGCATGGGATTCTAAGATGAAGTAAGGATTTGCTCCTGAGAAGTCTATCTTGTTCAACCCTCTCAATTTCAGTGAGAGGTAGCTCAACCAGTTTAGTCAGTGTTGGTGAGTGTATGTGAAGCAAACTTTTTAGTAAAGTGGTCTATATTTAGAGGGAGCCAATTAAGAGGGTCAACAAAAGGAAAGATACTAACAAATGCTATGGTGTTCCTCAACAGCCTAGCCAAAGGGTGAAGGACTACTTTAAGAGAAGCAAGGTGTGACTTGGGAAGCTGTGTAATGAGGGCAGTTCCATACTCAAGGTATGACATCACTAGCGCTTGGACAGTAGCCTTGAACTCTTTTATGGGGAGGAACGGATTGGTATTTCTCAGTAGTTTCAGTTGATATCTAGTGTTTTTGAGTGATTTCTCTTATATGCACAGTGAGATTAAGAGATGTACTAAGTTTGAAGCCCAGTGATTTTTCTGTGGTTAGAATCTTGGAGATACTGTTCAGGTCATTTACATTTTTGTCCATTTGGAGGGAGTTATTTGGAGTTGTTGTTAGAGAAGAGGATAAATTCCATCCTTTTGAGGATTAAGTTTGAGTACTTTCTGGACCATTACCAAAGCAATGTCAGACAGATTGCAAAAAAATCAATAAGATCAGTTGAGAAGGTAACATGTTATCTTGGATTTGTTTATTAGATAATTCATAAAGAAGAAGATAGTATTGATATATAAGCCAAGGGACTTAGCTGGGGTTAAAGTGGGTGTAAAGTTGTTGAGGCTCATGTTTGAGAGCTAGGTCGAGATCGGGAGCTGAAGTATGCAGCCATTAATGACTATACAATCTGGTTTTGATTCAGCTGAGATGCAGGACGATGGCAGACATTGAAGTTTGGATGGTTTTAATAAGCTGAATGTTATTAGCTGATGACACTATCATGTTTATGGTGTGTTGTCATCATCTCGGTGTATGGTGATATCCTGCCTATCAGTAGGACCGCTAGAAAGTTTCATGTATAAACTGAACTTCATGGCTGCGAGTACAAAGCCCAGAACAACACCCCAGAGGTCATGGGGTGAAGAGAAGTTCTAGATCTAGAGGATATATGATTTGTAAGCACAAAGAAGTTAAAAAACCAAAAGCATCAAAAGTTGAATGGCATTGCGCAATATAACTTAATTTCTCAATCACAGCACCACTGCACATAGTCTGCCTGGTAAATTAATCACTTTTCTTTGAACATACAAAACCAACTGTGGGTGGCAATGGGGCTGGCGTACTGGATAGATGGGGTCATCGTTGGGCATTGTGTAGGGAAGGCTTACACTCTAAGTGGTGCAATTTTCCTCCCGGCTAACCAACCACGAGTTCAAAATTGATAATGTTGATTCTTTGCACTGCCTAGCCACGGGGAATACTGGAAAGGATGCCACATCTCCTGTCTTTTTTTTAAACAAACAAAATACAAAATGAACAACAAGTATTGACCTTGTCTCTCCTGCATTAACCAGGGCGTTTCCTCAACCTCCTATTTCTAAGGATGCCATACTCTTCCAGTGCTCTACTATAGAAATGAATACAGCATGAAGACAAAACGATGTAAAGCTATTTCACCAAGCAAAGACATAGGAAAGTGTGAGAAAATATTGGATACTGTAAATAAATGAGGATAAAAAGTAATAGAAACAGCAAAACAGAAAAAAATAACCATTTAACATATTGAAGACACAAATCAAAACAAAAACTAAAGGTATCACAAATACCATGGACAATAGTAGAGGTACAGAAATCCTACCACCATCACAAACAAATGTAAAATTGTTTATTATGTGCAAACTAATACCTTTAGATAAAAAAAATAAACGTTTTTCTGTTCAAGAGCAATGAAGACTCTTGACAGCCCACCCCATTGGTTTTCCACAACCTTCACCAGCAGGTGCTAGGACACTAAATAAATACCTCTAGTGCATGCACACGTATATGGTACCCTGGTGCGGTAGGGAGAATACAAAAGGTTTTATTGCAAGCAAGAAAAACAGACAGATGGGAATTCTACTGTATACTTATTTCATAAAAGCAAGATACGAAAGGCACACATTCAAATTAAGTCCCTTAATCTGCAGATTGAAATTCTACAACATTAGGGGACATGCATAGAGAGGCAGTGGTTACGCAAGGGAAACACAGTCATGGAATGCAATAAAGCTGGAAATAGGTGGGATGAGTACCCAGTGGTGACATGGTAGTTGTATGAAACAGGACGATCTGTAGAAGTGTCCAAAACTTGAATTCAGTCCTCCACAGGGATAGAGAGGTTACTTTCCTTCAAAATGGCGATTCAGTGACAAACAGAAACACCCGGACCATAAATGTCGGCAATCGCCGTCATTGGGCTCAACAAGGAGTATAATGAAAAATGTCCAAATTATGTTGCGACTAAGAGTGACACCATCCAAACTCCAGGAAGAGGCTGGACATGGCCCCACCTTAGCATTAAAAAGAGCACCAACACTTACCGGTTTTAGAATGAGGTCCAGTCCTGCCAGGGCCTGTAGACACAAAAAGAAGCCAGCTTTGAAGGCACTAACCCGGTAAGAGGAGAGGAGCTGGAGAAACCGCAGTAGGAGCCAGTAATTTAAGGATTCCCTAAATAATTCTGGGCAACAGAACCCATGTGCCTTCTCGAATAAAAGAGCAGAAAGGTCAGCAGCTAGATTACAGCTTGTGTATTCCACCCAGACAGACATATGGGCAGCAGTTTAGCTGTCCACAGAGGAGCTGCTCACATTTAACAAAGCTTTTTGCTGCTTCACAATTATGGAGAAAAGACCTCCCACTGAAAGATGAGCAAGAGCAAGCACAGATCTGTGGTAAATAAAGCAGAGCTAATTAAGCTAAGAAAGAAGGAGTGCATGAAAAGTTAATGAATGCTCTCCATAGTGTAACTGATCGCTCCTGCGTCATCTCCATCCTGTTTAAAGCCCTCACATGAAACAGCCGCTGTAGCACAGGGTTGGCGCAGTGACTCGGATGGCGACGTACACATTTGGAACAGTGTGTTTTGAGCTAAGCCTGCTTTATGAAATGTTATCCGTCTTATGGATAGAAGCAACTAGGCAAAGTCAAGAACAATGCAGACAGACCGTGTACAAACTGCCCCACAATCCTTCGACAGTGTATCCACGTTCTGCTTCATTAGCTACGCAAACCCTATCATTTAGCCTTATTTCGTTGTGCGTGTTGGGTTTCAATGGTGCAAAAACACAGCACAATAGGCTTATTTGTAGAGTACGTATTCACCCCTGAGTGGGTTGTTTGATGCTATTGTCTGATAACTAATGTTTATGATTTCCTAATCCAATGGTACTCAGGTTATTGACCTCTGTAGGATGAGTGACTGAGTGGACCCACCAGGATTTGAACTTGTGCCCGTGGGGTTCAACAAAAATCCCCACAGTGGAGGCTTTAAATCCTCTGAGCCACCAGACCCAGCTTTACACCTTGACTCATGTGTGAAACATACCATGTTCATGGTTAGACGCCTGCGTAAAAACAAATGTGGCTGGAGCAGAGTAAAAAAGGCTAAACAAAAAGGCAAATAAAATAATGGTGCCAGAAATACAGCAAATACCCCTCAGGTCAAAATGTGCTAGCTTTATCATACTTGATGTTATGCAAGTGCATTTACATCATGATTAACCTGTAAGTAATCCAATCCTTTTGGGTTCTTGGGTAAGACCAAGAAATGGAGACGGGTCAAATCCGCAAAGGAAGGCAGATTCAACCTGCCAGGGGACCTTCTTCTCCCTCAATGTCAGGCAGACCCACATTCATCTAGAGGCTGAGAGCACAGAATTCAAAAGGATGGCCACAGAAATGGGAATGTCACCTTTCCAATTTCTGGCACTGTACATTTATTGGAAATGCCTGACCCTGGGACTATGAGGAAATTAATAAAGACTACCTTTGGCTCAGGTAGCGGGTATTTGAGAAGGCCTCAATGTGGATCGAGGCCATCACAACCTGTGCAGAGCTTACTGGATTTGGGGCCTTTCAAACAACCAGATGGCGTCCACAATGTAGCAGCTACTGTGCTCCACTTTAGCGACCAGGGATGGTACTTTCAACTTTCCTAATACTATTCCGTGATCATTGGTTACCAATCTGGTGCAGATGGATTAGGGTACTTTGTACGTTTCACAAAGCACACCGCTCAACCATCGCATCACAAAATAGGTGCCAGGCAAATGTAATGGAACTAGGCTCCAGCCTGGCTCTGGGATCCTATGGCTGCTCGTGCTTCAGAACCCACCACAGAAAACATGAAATCTAGACCAATGCCACATTAAAGCATGTAGGAAGTCCTGCTAAGTATGCTGTTCACCGAAAGTCCAACAATTGTCCTAAAGAGTCCCAACCAAACCTGTTGTAGCGAAGGGTTACCGGTTGAGACAGATTACTGTAGAAAGTTTGTGAACCTTTTAAAAAACACGAATGAACCGAAATATCAATAAAGCAGATGGTTTAACAACCTTTTAAAGTGCCAAATAAATCAACTAACAATAAAACACATGTTACAGTTTCTATTGCATTAGATCCTCCAAAAACAACGTCAACAGGGAAAGATTGTGCAACAAAAGTACACACAGACAACTATATTTATTTATTTAAACCATGCGCAGGAAAAACATTGAATAAACTTACTTCATGAAGTGCTTCATAGTGATGGTTTTGGCTTTCCCAAGACTGTTTCTTCCTTAGTGTGACTCTTTCAAAAGATCTCAATTTATGTTCAGGCTGTGTGGGAGAAGATAGGTAAATTTAAGTACGACAATATTTATGAAGTACATGTTTTATAAGTCACTTTATACTTTGGTAGCCCGTTTCTAAGCATGTCTAGTTTTGGCAGATGAGGGATGTAGGAAGCTGGATCTCTTTATAGTGTACTAAAAAGAAGTAAACTGTGCAGAGAGTCCAGAGAATGCCCCAAATGGTATAAATCAGAGGGTAGTGCTAAGCATTTGTTGTACTCACAGAGGCAATAAATGAGACACACACTCAAGAACAAATCTGAGACTAATTTATATAAATAAAGTTGATTTTAATGTATTTCTTAAGACCATGAAAACAGTTCAAAGGTAAGTACTTTCAGAGTTACGACTTTTCAAATTTCGGAAAATATATCACTTTTGTGCGCAATTGCGCACTATAGGAATCAATGGGAAAAAGGAAACGAATGCATATATAATCAGGCAATGCTTTCATGAAGTTCACCTTTTTGTTTTAGGTAGATGTCAGGACCTAGTCCAAAGTTCCAGCAGGAGAAGTTCGGGAGCATCCCTGATCAGCCGGGAGCAGGGTACTGAGAGTCTTGGATGCTGGTGCGCAAAGAAGAAGGGGGGCACTTGAAAACACACTGCACGGGAGGACTTACAGGTAAGTCCGGTGGTTCTCCTTGGAGGGAGGAGGTCACAAGACCTGGGGACCATGGGAGCATAGCTGGTTAGACGATGCAGGGGCTGGTGGGGTCGGGTGCAGAGTGAACAGGTTAGCTGGGCGTTGTGCGTCTTGAGCCCCTCACCGCCAGGAGCAGGCAAATTGGAGAGCCGATTTCGGGACAGCAGGGCCACTCAGGAAGTCGGCTCAGGTGTCTTGAAGTCCCTCAATGGGTCCTCCCTTCTGGTGCTTTGGGAGTCCGAAGTGGACTCTTCTTTTCGGTGTTCGCCATTGGGGGTCTGGTACCCCAGGTAGTGGTACGCTGCGGCTCCGGTAGGTCCTGGTGCCTCCAAACTTGGTGGCGAGGCAGATCGGACCATCTGGAGCTGTTGTACCTCTTCTTGCTTCGGTGCTGCGTCAAGGTCATCGGTGAGCAGCAAGTCGACAAACCAGACCTCGTGGGATTGGTGCCTGCGGTGTGCAGGGGAGTGATACCTTTACTCCAAGGGAGATTCTCATTGATTTCTTGAAGGCTGCAGGTGCTCCGGGGTCCTTGGAGTCCTTGCAGGTTCAAGGCAACACAGCAGGCAGTGATTTGTCAAGTCCTTGGAGCAGCTGGCAGAGTGTGGCGTCTTTTTCTTCTGCAGCAGGGCTTCAGTTCTCGTGCAGCGGGTCTCCTTTGTCCTGGTCTTCTTTGGTCTGATGAAATTGAGGTTTAGGTCTTGGGGAGCCATCTACATACTGAATTTAGGGGCGTTTACAAGGCAAGACAGGTAATAGCCAATGGGCTATCTACCTTTAGGGTGTCTACACCCTTCAGTGACTCCTTCCAGTGATAGGGGGCACTACTCCAGCCCTGATAGGAGGTTTTTCCACCATCTCAAGATAGTGGATTTTCAGGAGAGGGGGTCACATCGCCTGCCCCGCCTTAGGCGTGGTGCAAGCTAAATGGGGACCCTCTTCCTAATCTAATTAATTTTACTGCCTTTCCTCTCACCAAAAGTGGTGCTGGCAGTAAGATGTGACCCAGTTACAAGACAACCTCCCCGCCAAAGTGAATTACTTCTTCAGCAGAAGGCCATCACGGTCCCCTTTACATGGGCATGTGAAGAAGGTGCCCTTCAGACGACATTGAGAGGAACAGAAATACATGTATTGTGGGTTCAGTCCATGTACACGAGCAGTATATTTGTCTAAGGTGAATGCCCACTGACTGGGAGACTGCTGGAAGGGGAAGTGACCAGTTAACACTTATGGTTACATTTGGTGTGGCTCTGTAGCCTCCTTTTCAAGGCAAGCTCAGCACTGGGGTAAAACTAGATTTCATCTGAGCTGTGTGGTGTAGATCCTGATAGGATGATCCTGAAGATAAACGGCATGACTGGAGGTGTTATACTTCAGCTCACCTGTCTTTAGAACCCTGTAGTCTCACTGCAGACCTCTGCAAAACTGAGCTCTGTAACATCTTTGACTTTTGATCTGAATTTAGTTCAGATCTCCTTAGACTCATATTGCTTTAAGTTTTTGCTTTATCGGTATTCCATCAATCATCTTTATTTCTCATATCTCTTTTCATGTTTTATTTGATATTGTCTGGTGTCACTTTTAGTGTTCTCTATTTATCAATCTATATCAGTCCAGTTTCCATTACTTAATGTTCATAACTGCAATAAATTGTATTGGTTTATGTCTGCCCCATCACTTCTAAACTTTGTCTTTGACCTGTTACCGCAAACTATCTACAAACTGAGTTTTATGAACCCGCTGTGCTGTCTAAGTGCAAACTACCTGCATTTAATTTGAGGTCTGTCGAACAAGACTCCAAAGTCCTTTCCTGAGAATATTGCATTTTGGGTACCTTTACTCACAAATGTGATTTGGGCAGCAATTGTGGGCCCACTAATTCCTTCTTGGCAGGAGGCAACTATTACACTGATCTTTAAGACGGGGTACAGGAACCAACCAACCTCTTATCGCCCAATATTATTATTGGATTCCACCCTGAAAATTCTGGGACGGGTTCTCCTCTCCAGACTAGAGGAGAGGGCTGAAACTAATAATATCCTGCCAGAGGTCCAATTTAGTTTTAGAGCAGGCATAGGCACTGCGGAACAATGTTTAAATCTGTCCCTCCCAATTGGAAAGTATGTCCAAGCAAAGAAAAGTGCATTGAAGCTAGAGTTTATGGACCTCTCAAACGTATTTGATAATGTTAATCGTTCTAAATTATGGTCCATATTGGAAAACTTGGGAGTTGAAAAGGCACTGGTCACTTTTTTGAGATGTCTACATTGGGATACCACAGTCAGAATTCGATTTGGCCTGATAGGATAGTGCACCCCATTGATAAGTTGTACCCAGGGTGTCCGACAGGGATCTATTTTGGCCCCGTTTCTGTTTTTACATTAACAGGCTGGATAGATATTTACTGCAAATTGGGAAGGATGTTCCAAAAATGGGAAATCGCTGTATGCCCACTTTATTATATGTGGATGATGCAGTCCTCATAGCAAGTACCTTCTCCATTTTTCTGAATAATCTCAATCTGAAAGTAAACTGCTCTAAGGTGCCATTCAATCGAAGGGGTATCAGTTACGAAAGTGAGACATTTTAATTAGTTAGGGATTCCTTTTGATTCAGACCAGTAGTCTGTAGTAGTCTCCTGTAGTAGTCTACTACTACTGGGGCAGACCATATTTGAGGGCCCCTATTGACCCTTAGATTAAAGCAACTGTCTAGAGAGGTGGAAGAGCTTTTTTGTTTTGCTTCAAAGCTGAGTCACAAGCCTGTTAGAGGTTTATTACATCTTTTTTAAGTCTAAATGCATCCCGGTTGTCCTCTACAGAGCTAGTATCTGGGGTCACTCCAATTCTTAAATCTTGCAAAAGGTTGAAAACAGCTTCTTACGCAGACTTAACTGTTCCTTCAAGCTCAGCCACAAACATTTGCAATGCAGAGACTGGGATGAATTATTTGGAGAATTCGATTAGTTTGGGCCCTTTGCTGCTATGGCTGAAGATTTGGCATGCCCCAAAGGCAGGCTTTAAAACATTCATTATAAAGGTTTGCATGGCCCTGGATAATATGGCTAATATCTCTTGGATGGTTTATGTCAGAGATGTCTTCAGGAGTCTGGGTATTCAGGACCTTTTTGAAAATCCCAACTCAGCTGAAGGAATTACTAAAGCTTGAATTTCACACTATACGCCTTCCCAATGCCCACCATCTACAATTGGCGGCTAATTGAACATTTCTATGGAATTTTTTGATTTATATTTTAAATCCTGGAAATGAACTTTTATTTTTGCAAATTGAGCCTGTTTTATTAATATTTGATGTGTTGAGGCGGTGTATGTACTTTTATGGAGAATAACCTAATATAGTTAACTGACTGATGGGCTGTACTGATTTATCCCCTCCCCCACTTCTAAACTTTACCTTTGACCTGTTACCACAAACTGTCTACGAACTGAGTTTTATGAAACCTTTTCGCTGCCTGAGTGCAAACTACTTGCATTTCATTTGAGGTCTGTCGAAGGAGACTCCAAAGTCCTGTCCAGTCATCATGTCTGTCGAAAGCTACTTTAGAATCAGCGCAGTGAGTTTCCGCTGGATCGAGGACTCATTAGTGTAGATTATCTGTGTTAAGCTTTATTGCACAGGCCCGAAATTTATTCAGGAAATTTTGCATCCGTATATGCTGTTGTTGTGTACTTAATTTCGACATGCTTGTCATAAAATTTCGCTAAAAAGGACCATGCAACATGTACTGTACAACACTCACTCATACTTTAAACACAGATCTAACACAATGCCATAAAACTATTCACAAGATTATAAAAAAACGACTGTCAATAAATATATACAAATAAATACTAAGAATAAACGATTTGGTATATTAAATTTAAATTCATATAAGTCACCCTTGCTCAGGTGACAAAGGGTGCAAAGCTAGTTTAAAATCATTGTATACAATCAGTTGACGTTCCCCCTCTGTGCTCTATTCCTGATACGCCACATTTGGCTTAAAAACTAGGCCACTGCACATGCAAACAGTGGTCTAGCATCAGATTTCAAGATTCGCAATGCTTCCTTGTGGTTTTTAGTTCCCAACTGTTTGCAGATTGGACTCAGCCAGTTACTTATGGGTACCACATACATCGGGCAAGCAAACATTACATGGGCTAGGCATTCCTTGGGGGTTTACAGCCAGGGCAACACCGCGTTGGCAGTAAGTTGCTTTTCTATTTGCCTGTAAAGTAGTGCAAAAGCAAGGTGCCAAACCTGAACTGGATGTATTGTTTCCATCCTTCGGTGTTTCTATGACGTCTAGGTAACCCTTGAAGGACTGATCTAATTTATGGGCCATAAAATCTAGAGTGAGCTTTCCTTGGGATCCACTACCAAGCTCACCTTGCAACACCCACTCCCAATAGAGTTCTTTTACTTGATTTTTCCGGGGGAGCAGAGAGGAATCATTTTCATCCCAGATAGCCTCAAGCCCAATGTCGGATAGCAGGCTCTTCACATTTCCTAGCCAGTTGACTTTGTTAGATCTATCCATCCGGCTTACATCCCCTAGAGCGAGGGCATGGGGAGATAGTTCGACTGTCGACTTAATCCTCAGCCAGAACAACAGAGGACGCAGCTTGACTTTTGCAGCAATGGAGTGCCTTCCCATGTCCAGCATAAGGGGGTAATGTGGGGTGCTCTGGGGCAACATCCCTAGGCTCCTAAGGAATTTGTTTTCTGAACTAGTGAGCTCCTCCATTTGCTCAAATCTCCACAATTCTGATACATACATCACGGAGCTTACTACTTTGATGTCATAGACTTGCAAAGCAGCTGCAACCGACTTGCTAAATGAGGATCAGTGCTCTTTCCCCAGGGCTTCAACTAGCTGCTTATGTTTCATAGTCATTTTAGCTATATGGGGTTTCCACAACAAGTTATTGGACAGTTTTAGACCTAAAGATTCAAAGGGACTAATTCTCTTGAGCTGCATTCCACAGAGGAAGGGCCAACCCTTATAAGACTTACGGGGATTCAGTGTCACGAATTTGGTCTTGGTTATATTTATTACTGGGCCTCTTGTATCGCAAAAATCTTTAAAACGATCAAGAAGCCATATATGCTAATCAGGCCCCACTGGTCCACCTGATACTGCTGCAAGTCGTCTGCTTCTCCAGGGTTCACTGGTGTGGTCGGGCTCCTAAAGTTGCAGGTTGTAAGCTTGGAACGCCCTTCCTGCACATTTGTGAGTGACTTCTGATCTTTAGGCCACTTACAAACGCCTCTAAACCTTTCTTTTCATTTCACTAGACAATGCCTGAGAGCTCACTGGGCATGATTGACTATGCTTTTCAGAGCCAAGAAAGCCAGACAGTTTCCTCAATTGATCAGCCAATCAGTGCTCAATTAATAAATGTGCAATCAATGCAAAATCAATGCACGATTCCTGATGCAGAAAAAGGCTGGTGGCATTTAGGGAGTGTGACTTAGTGCTCTTCTCCACCCACTCTTACTTCTTTTTGACTGCATCAGACACAGTGTACCACTCTGAATGAGCATCACTCAGGATGGGGGACAGCGCCCTATGTGGCAAACATGGTGGCATGCAGGCCTTGTTTCCCAGCTTTCAGAAGCTACAATATAGGTGCAAAGGAAGGTTGGAAAACTGGATGAAGGCTCGCCCTTTTTATGCATGTTCCTCTCAGTACTGGTCCTTCCTTCAGGTAGAGACTCAGGGCCTCTTCCTGAAGGAAAGAACAGACCTGAGGTAATCCATGAGTTCAACTGCCAGACGCGTTCTCTCTTCAAGCTACCAGACAGCCAATTCCCCCAGTGTCCCGTCTTCAGCCACCCATCTTCATGAGGTGCAGAGAGCTGCACAGGATGATGAGAAGTTGTTGGACCTGAGCTTGCTAATTCCCTTGAATAGTTGGTAATGGAGTGATGTACAGCAAGTCACCACCAGGGTCTACCAACCACGTACGTGAATTCAGAGACCTGGGTGGGATCTAAGTTCACTGCTGCAGAGAGGGAACAGGACCTACCCTGAGGTTTTTTTTGACTGCCATTACAGAATCATTGTGCTTTACAGTCAGAGGCATTTTGTGATCCCATTTACCACCTGCTCAGGGAATGCTAATCTTCACAGAATTTGGGATTTTGTGTGCAATTTGATATGGAAAAATCAGGTCCAGTGGTTATTATACATTCCGTGAGGATTAACTTATAATTGCACCGTGCTGACAAGGTTGTTACCAATTAGGTCTTGTTTCATTTAGGCTTTGCTATGTAGATTAGTGCAGGATATGTATGGCAAACGCTGGTGAATACACATAAAATTACAACTGTGTGAGAGTTCATCTCATTTGCATTGTATTTTTCTGACCACACAGGGGAATGACTACTTCTGCAGTTCGAGGACCCTCATTTAGAGGTCATTGGGGCAAACTGCACTGGTATTCCCAAACCAGAATTGCCCTTTTCCGAGAGATATGGTAATTCCAAAGTGCAGGAATAGTACACCATTACAAAACTTCACCAGATGAACAGTGGTTCCATTTCTATTCCAAAGTTTTCCATCATTTCAGATGTTTCTCATGATATTTTGCTCACTGTGCCACTCTAACCAAGCTACACCCAACTAAAGAGCCCCAACCAGGTTCGAAACCAGTGTTCAGTTGTTTGTATTCTGGATGAGGGAGGACCTGGCCATGACACACTTTTCGCCTGGTTTCTACAGTTAAAATGTTCTTGTGGAAAAATATTGGCTGTTCCTGAAAAAAGTCCTATCCTGATTTAACCGGTAACCTTGCTTACCAGCTGAATCGGGTTTACCGCACGACTCATAGCGAGGGCCTGTGGGCCTGAGTGTTTTAGCATTTCTTAACGGTCCGAATCGCTATTTTGAGCTGTTAGGAAACGCTAAATGGCTTTTTCAGATGTACAAAGGCAAAATCGCGGTCGCAATTTGCGATTTCTACACAGTAGAAATTGCAACCGCAATTTAGGAATCGCGAATAGGGGTTACCTATTTGTCATTCCTAGAGCACATGTACAAAGCATTTCCTAAATGCGAATTGGGCATTTAGGAAATGCAGTTACCATCGACTCCAAGTCGATGGCAACCATGTGCAAAATAAAAAAATCCACAAAAAATGCATTTTTTTTATTTTGACACAAAGCGCACATATGCCCTTAAGGGATATGTGCACTTACATGTGCACTAGGAAATTCGGGGTGCCTTAAGCCCAGAGGCACCGTTGGCCTATTAGGAAATCGCAATTTAGGAAATGCAAAACCATTTCCTATTTTGCCCATAGGTAGGAGTGCAATGGCATTTCCTATTTGCGATTCCCAAATAGCGATAGGGAATCGCACATTTTGTACATATCCTTTTGCATTTCCTAAATAGCAATTCCTACGGAGTCGCTATTTAAGAAATGCAAAAGGGAACCTTGGAACATCTGGGCCTACGTGTCAATTAGGAATGTAGAAGTTGTGCGGCTACCTTGGATAATTCACCTTTATGAATGGCTGCCAGGTCACGCATGCGTGAATCACGTCTTGTGAATCAGGCCTCTGATGCTCAGGTTCAGCTGTGCCCACACCTTCTATGTATCGTGAAAGATGCTGTTTTTCTCCTCGGTGCTGCTTAAAAGATAACAAGGCAGAGGAAAGTGACAGGCAAAGGCAGGATCATGCTGCGGTGTCCCTTTAGATCTGTCGAGAGAAGGAGCCAGGCTTCGACGCGTCAGGGCACTCAGGGGCGCTGTCGGGTTTGCGTCACGCGTCATTTCACCCGACTGCGGCTTGCAAGGCTGCTGAGCCCCTCAGGAAGCAGAGAGAGAGCAGCGAGAACTAAGGAGGTCTCCGTTCCTACAGTCTCAGGAATACAGATGTAAATGTTTATTTTTAGATGTTCACTTCTAAGCTAAATGAATATCCTTCCTTTGCTGTTGCCATGCTTTCAGATCACAGATCTGAAGCTCTGACGCGTTTTGTTTTTGAAAAGGCGGTGCCAGTGCTTCTTGCTTTTAGAGGTAAAAATACATGCACTTTTAGCGCCGAAGTAAAACGGCTGCACTGGGGCCAGTGCACATCAGCACTAATATCTCCAGATGACACTGTACGGTGCCAGTGATCTTACTACTGATATATTGCCAAGGCTGCCCAGGGGGGCCACGTAGGGGACCCTCCAACAGGGCGGCCGCCTTAGTGCCACAGGAAGGCACAGAAGTCTGCTGACCAGGCTCCCTGGGCTAGGGACCAGGGGGTCTGCTGGCCGCGTCACTTCCGGTCGTGGGAGGGGGACAGGGGTACAAAAGCCTTCCCCCGCCCACTGTATGGTCTCTTGACCGCTACCCGTCTCGCTGTTGCTGGTCGTGCCCCTGGTCTCCTCTGGTGCAGTTCTCCGGTGAGTGCTATCATTTCCCCCCTCCCCCTTAGACCAAGCAGCAATGTCCGGCCAGCGCCGTGGCAGCGGCCGCCATGGGAGGGGGGGAGGACTGCTCCAGGGGGAAACCGGGCAGCGGCGCCCCTCCTCCAGTCGGGGCAAGCCCTGAAGCAGGGGAGAGGCCATTAGGGGTTCATGGCCCGGAACACTCCAGGAGCTTGGCACACGCTGGGACTCGGCGCAATGTGATCCTGGGGTCGGGATGAAGTGTGGTGAGCCCGCCGGGTCTCCGCTCTCCTATAACACTACGGCGTTGGTCCCGGCTTGCCTCGGTGATGCCGCACTGCGAGGGCACGGGTGCCGGGTTCGGGTGGGGGGAAGCCCGCTGTGTCACAGCAATTTCTGCTCTGTCGGTGTTGGTCCCGGTTGGGGCCGGGGAATTTCGTGTGGGGTGGCAGCTAGGTTGCGAGGCGCCCCCATACCCCCGCCATCTCACCGTCTGGGGCGTCCCGGTGGCGACAGCGCAGGCCCGCCCGGTTTGCCATGCTGCGCTTGGTGGGGAGGGCAGCAAGGCCCCGCTGCTCCCCCTGTGGCCTGGGCTGCCGGGGGCAGGGCCCAGCTCTCCTCCGTGCCTCGGCTTTCGAGCCTCCTGGGGCATGCCAGGTCCGTCCATGCCGCATGGGCCAGCCGCGTCCGCTGGCTGGGCAACTCCGCATGCGCTGCCAGTGCGCGCAATATGCCCCTTGCTCCACCCGAGGGCCGGGCAGGCCACGGCTTACCTCTCTCCACCTGCTTGATTCCAGGACTTGAAAAGGGTCACACATGGCAGAGATGAACAGGTCACCCGGCCCGGTACCCATCAATGACTCCTCTGGTGCCCCCGGCTGTACGGAAGGGGCCGGCACTCCTGGTGACGGGGAAGGGGCCGCGGGCGTGAGGCCGTGATAGTGCGGGGGTCTGCCGGTTCAGCCAGAGTTTGGCTGCGCTCGGTGCCATTGAGGTCCACAATGCCGGGGAGGCATGCACGGTCAATCGGGTGGCGCATGACTGATGCTAGGGGGACGGGGGATTTGTCCGCCGGGCGTTCCTCCGGGCACTGGCCAACACGAGGGGATTTTTTCGATTGACTGTATCATAGGCTATTCCATGCAGCTGCCGCCATATCTTGGAGGGGATGTGGTCCGTCGGCTAGTCTGCCGACTTTGGAGCTGGAAACCAGGGTTTGAGTCGCAATTTGGCTCATCAGTCGGGGTCGCGTCCACATCCTGTGATTCTGGGCAAATCACTTAATATCCCCGTGCCGGCATGTGTAATCTAAATACGGTGCTCAGATAAAGCGCTCCAAAACCTCCGGGTCAAGTTCGCGCTTTATTAATATCCCCCCAAAAAAAGAAAAATGCGGTACCTCCGTGCTCTGCGCTAGTCATGTTTGGGAGACGAGCTGGGCACTTGCTGCCACTTGTGGGGATAGCGCCGTGTGCCGGTGCGGTCCCTGTGTGCTGGTTGACGGGTTGAGATTTTCGCTGGGGAATTGCGGGGGCTAATGGGTATAAGTACCAAAGATGTCATGAAGGGTAATTTGGTTGCTGTACAAAGCAAATTACACTTAAATCTAAATATGTTTCGGCAATATTGTAAAGTCAGAGGACTGAACTGCTATGTCCAGTAGCTGATTTAATGCAAGCATGGAAGCTGCCCTTGGGCCTGGAGGGCGATAAATAAGCTGGCCATTTAAAGAAGAATGATGTGTTATTTGAATATTTCGGTGATTTTCTGGGCTGTGGGGGGAACTGGCAGGGTGCCTGGCGCTAAGCGCTGTCTGAGTTAAACAGACAGACTTTTGGGTATGTATAGCTAAGGAGTCAGGACTGGAATGCGGATTGGGCAGCGGAGAGCAGTGCACCCTGTGCAGGGGCTCAGACTTGCTCAATCAGCCTTCCGCCTTCTGAGGCCAGAAGTTGAGTACCAGGGACCCTGGTTACAAGAACCTCCGGTTATTAGCACACTTTCCTTGTGACCTGGGCCGCGGCATTAGAAAAACTTGGATTACGTGTGCAATATACGTCCTTGTTCTCGGGAGAGACGCCAATCAGGAACATGGCTTGGCTTGAGCTGGGTGAGTCTCGGCTGTAGAGGAGGGCCCTGGTAACATGGACGGGGAGTTTGTACGAGCAGGCCTGTTCTGTTTTCCGCGGGGCCCACAACCTGTTGCATTCATGCGGAAGGGCCTCCGGGTTTGGCTTCGTATATATGCGGATGGGCCTCCGGGTTTTGCTTCGTATTTACTCTGGTTGGTCATGTGTAGCAGTGCCTGAGGAGTTGTTTTACCGCCAAAGTTTCATTGTGCATAGCCATCCTGTGGCCCACAGGCAGCTCTGCACCCAGGCATGCATAGTGGACACGTAGCGTCAGCTATGCTGGCGCTGAGCAGATGGACCGAAACCAGGTAGGAAGCCTGCAGTTGCAAGGCTGCTAGATTTCCTCCCCCCCCCATGGGACCAGGGGCAGGACACTATGTCAACTAATAACAAAACCCCATAGGTGGCTATTGGTCCAAGCGGTTAGTTTCTTGACCTAGTAACGCTTCTCCTGGGCCGGGCAAGTTATACACAGCGCGAATAGTACTGCCATTTTGGGCACACCTGTGTTGGGATGTTTGTGGACTTGGGTTCTCGCAGTGACTATAGCGAGATAGGTACGGCAACGGGGATGAGGTAGCCTGTAATATTTGCATGTCCAGGCGTTGGCTGGAGGTGTCGTGCGATTCATTTGTGGGCTTAGCTGTGCAGGCTACCCTGCGCCCGGGCTTTAACACACTAGGACACGCTGTAGCTCAGAGGCACAGACTTTTGCATTGGGTGTCTACGATCCTCCTCAGCGAGGCTCTAGTGCTGGCGGCGCCAGTCACTTAATCTTTCGGAAAGGTTGCATGAGGGCAGATTATGCGATGCCGTGGAAGGAAGAGCCTTGTTGATGTTGATCTTTCACAAAGAGGAGCTTTTTGGGGTGCCATATGCACTAGGCTCCCTGGTGCACTGTCAAACGTTACTGTAAAATAGAGGAGAAATATGGGAATGGGGTGTGTTAACCTTCTTTGTCTATGCAGTCTCAGCGAGAGGGGACAATGTGCGATTAGTTGATGCAGCTTGATTTAAGTCCCGGCTTGGTTTTTGTTACTGACTCATCTTTCGGTTAGAAGGGATGAGTTGACAACATGGGATACACCCTTAGTACCGCCCCTTTTAGTTTGTTACTCGGTCATGCCCAGCTTGTTGCAGTTAGGCGGGACGAGTTTCTGAATTCCCGGTAAGTGAGTGGGTTCGTTAGGGCAGGGTTGGTAGGATCTTCCCCCGCAGACTTTTACTCGCTGAGGGGTAGTCGCTCTCGCCCCATGCTGTCAGCTTTGCTGGCGTTTGTTGTGAAGGACTTGGCACCAAGCACTCGGAATATTGTCACACATTACATTATATCGTTCAGTTCTGGCAGTCTGAGTGGCAGGGGTGAGGGGCGCTGTTTATCTAAAGCTCCCTTCATACGCCCGAGGCGAATGACCGGCTCCCCGTGCAGGATCACGGGTGTTGGGTGCTCTGTGTTGGATACTCTGTTGTTGTATGTCCTTGGACTTTGAGGAGCGATTCATTCAATGCTTTTCTTTCAAAGAACTATTCTCGCCAATTTTAATTCAGTAGTTTGGATGGCGCCTATGTCTCGAATCCATCAATATTTCTTTGACGATCTGGTGACTCGCATTTAAGGAGATGTTCTGGGTTCTTTGCGTGGTTAATTGATGTTTCCAGGACACAAAGACACCCGTTGCTTAAGGCCTCATGCTCCCATTGCTTCACCCTTGGTTTGGTCGCCCATAAGGGGCCAGTCACTTGCGCATAATCCGTAGGTTGGCTACGTTAGAAAGACTCTTCTCACTCCTGAGTTGTAGGACGGTGGCCCGATTGACCTAGAGGGTTATGTAATCCCTGTGATGTCATTATGAGGTTTGGTAGCACAGGGTAATAGGAGCAGATGGCACTAAGTCTCCCTTGTAGGGACGATACGAAGGGTATTTAAAATAAACTGGTATGTAGTCTCTTCTGTAGTGTGCCACTGGGGGAGTGTGGTTGGCACATTAAATTTACACTGCCTCTGGGGTAAGCCAAAGTCTCTGCCTAACCACCTATGGGGTGGGCAGGTGTCAGCCTAGGAGTGATCCCTTCTCCCGACTAGAGAGGTGGGTTCGGCCAGGCTTAGGTGCATACTCTAGCCAACCAGAAACTCCATTGACAACGATGGTAGAGAATGCCTAGGAGTTGTTTGCAGTCCATTCGCAACCACCCCACTGGGCGAATGTTTTAGGCCACAAGGTTTGTGGAGGGCTCTTGGGTGGAGCCTGGTGAAGAGCTATGGTCAGGCTAGGATGTCTCGTGCTGACCTAGTGAGTTATGTAATCCCTGTGATGTCAGGATGAGGTTTGGTAGCACAGGATAATAGGGGCAGATGGTACTAAGTCTCTCTTGTATGGACGATACGAAGGCTAATTAAAAAATTGTGTGGGAGCATGGTGAAGAGCTAAGGTAAGGCTAGGATGTCTCGTGCTTTCTCCGCACTGTTGAGTCCCAGTCACGAGTGGATTCTATCAGGGTCAGCTGGCGGTGGGTCAGGAAGCGCCAAAGCATCAGTAGCACTGAGTGGCTTACAGCCAGAGGCGGTATCTGATGCAAGGGACATCAGTTAGATTAGAGCCCTACTCAGAGGTACCACCTTAAGCGCTTGGAGGTTTGTTGGCACCGCCTTCAAATGGAAGCCATTGTCTGGCGGGCTGCTCTGAGCAGAGCAGTTGCAGGCGTAAGTACAGTATCAGTTGCCAGTTCAAACGTGCATCTTTCACTAATTACTCAGATAACTGTGACAGGAAGTAAAGCGGGCAGTAAAGCGGGGTTGTCTTCTGAGATATGCGTGTGCTGTGTCTACTAGGAGGCCTGGCCCTCGCGCTCCAAGAGAGGGTATTGCCAGTGGCATGCTGACAGCTCGCCTCTTACCTTGGTTCAGGTAGAGCAGATATTGAGGCATCGTTACATTGTCAGCTGTAAGCCAATCAGGGAGAGAATCATGTCCAGTGTGAATTCTAGTTACCAAGGGCAACCCTGTGAGGTAAAGACAAATATGTGATTGTGCATCGCGCACTCAGCAGTAAAGCATGCGAAGTTTCAGCATATTCCTGGTATACCGTCAGTGAAAAACGTAAGGTTAATAGGCTACATACGAAGAGGCACTTTTTGTCAGCTGGGGCGTGAGGGTGACATGCCCAAGAGGGTGCGGTTTGCCTTGATAGTGCTGAATTGGAGGGGATGGAGCACCAATACGGACAACTACCAGAGCACATTGTACAGTCATAGTTAGGGGGGGTGCATGTACATCACTCATGTGTTTACTCCAAGTCCCCTGACCAGAATTGATTGCATGTCACCAGTTGCTCCAGTTAAGCGAATTCTCCTTGGGAGTTGGCAGCTAACACTGGGACTGCAATTTTGGGGTCAGCCGGTAGGCAGGCCTTTGAGATGTGAGTTAGGTGCCTGAAGTTTGACCTGGGTTTCAAATTCACAGGCATGTGGAGCGGCAGAACCGAAAGGGGCTTTGTTCGAAATCTTGATCACAGATTCGGATAGGTCCGCTTAGCATTGCGTCTTTCGGAGGTCGATATTACGAGTACCTTTGAGGGACAAGGAGAATCCCTAAGTTTCATAAGGACTTCCTTCCGTGAGCTGCCCAAGGGAATGCCTGAGGACATTTCAAGTTTTGTAGTCGCAGGCGAATGTTGAATGCACCTGGGACTACCCGTTAGTGTGCAGTGTTATTGTGTAATAGGTGCAAGTTGGAGTTTTGTTTGTGTTTTTCAAGAATGCAATATGTGTTCGCAACCTTACAATTTTTAGTTGCCAGGAGCAAAGGTCTGGGTGATTGGCCATTCTGGCGCCATGAGTGGCACGGTGGGCGGAAAGCATGAATGGGCAGGGCTTTTCCGCCACCGAGATAATTTGGTTGGGATACCCAGGCTTGCGCAGGAACATCTTGCTAAGAAGCTGCAGCAGAGAAGAGGGGAGGTTGTCTCCCCTCCCAACATCCTGGTCATACACCTGTGTGGCAATGATCTGACTCACTTGGGGAGGAGGGAACTGCTGTAAGAAATGAAGTCAACAGAAATGTTGGTTATAGTGGTCAGAGATAACCCCTTGGTTAGTGTGGTGAGGAGCCCGGTCAAGGTGGCCGCGGTAACCTCACGCAGGAAAGTTAACAGCCATGCCAAGTGGGTTTGGATTTGTCTGGCATGGTTTGCAGCATGCCAAGTCCACAGGGTGTTTTGTAGAAGATGGGTTCACCGTCTAGAGGGGGCAGGGACTGTTTTGTTGGACCTGGGTTGAGGCCCAGAAAGCAACAAGTAGAAGGCCTACCTTGCGGGGGTTATTGTGTAAGTATGTGCAGACTGGTGTAGGTATAAAAGGGTGTACAGTGCTCATTATGGGTGTTGGCAACCGAGCATGTCTTAATTTGGCCAGGACCAAGGGTCTGGGTGAATGGCCTTCCGTGCGTCTGGAGTGGCGCGATTGGAGGAATTCAAGAAATGGAGGCATGGGTTTTCCCACCGCCAAATTATGTGGGTTGGGGGTCCCAGGCATGCACTGGAGCAGAGATCACGTTCCTCCGCCACAGAGATCACGTGGCTAGGTTACCCGGGAATGCGCTGGAATGAGCTGATGAAGCTGCAGCAGAGACTGGGGGGAGGGATCGGTCCACCTCACATGCTGGTCATACACTTGGGAGGGAATGACCTGACGACTCTGGGGAGGAGAGGACTGCTCCAAGACATGATGGACATCATGTGTCAATTGAGTATTTAACTGGGGACATGTGTACTGTGGTGGTCCGAATTTTTACCTCGCCCAGTTTTGGCAAGGAGCCCGATCGGGAGACGCAATTGAGATCACGTAGGAGAGTGAACAGCGCCATGCGTAATTTCACGGAACAAAGGGGATTTGGCTTCATCAGGCATGGTTTACTTCATGCCAAGTCCACTGGGTTGGGAAGTGGATGGGATTCACCTCTCAAGGGTAGGCATGGACCTAATTTTGCTGGACCTTGGGGAGGCCTTGGAAGCAACAGGCTGTAGGTAGGAATATCTGCCTTGGTGGGGGGCCCTGGTGGTGACGGTGGCCACCCCCAGAGCTGTGGAGGAGTTACAGGGCGATCCAGAGTCTGCAAGGTACAGAAGGGTACTATATTGCAGCGGCACAACAAGGGTGCTAAGCCAAGGATACCCAGGGATGTCTAGCGGGTCCCCTGGAAGAACTACGGCGCCCGTTAGTCCTACGGGCGGTTGTGGGTCTGAGCAACCGGGGGCTGCCTGGAACGCTCCGCCCACCTGTTAGGGGCGTGAGTAAGGGAGTGGACTGGCGGTCCACTGATGGGAGAGGTGGCCTCTCCCAATAATTGGTAACCACCGATTGGCGACGGCCACGGTGCAATTTGGCTTATCAGACGGGCAGGCGGCATAGGGGCTGGCCTGCCCTGGGATCGCCCGTAAGATAACCCACCATGTTGGCATATTGGTTATGCAAATAAACCTGCAGCAAATTTCTCCACTAAAAAAGGTGTTGTGTGGTTTATTTATGTATGTTGCTGTATCAGAACTGATTGTTGCCGATATTGGCACTATGCCAAGGCTGCCCAGGGGGGCCACGTAGGGGACCCTCCAACAGGGCGGCCGCCTTAGTGCCACAGGAAGGCACAGAAGTCTGCTGACCAGGCTCCCTGGGCTAGGGACCAGGGGGTCTGCTGGCCGCGTCACTTCCGGCCGTGGGAGGGGGACAGGGGTACAAAAGCCTTCCCCCGCCCACTGTACGGACTCTTGACCGCTACCCGTCTCGCTGTTTCCCACCCTACCGCTTACCCTGCGGACGGCCAAAGGGTAGTACGGGGAGGGGAAGAATCTAACTTATTGTTTTGTGTTGCAGGAGGAGTTACAGGGCGATCCAGAGTGCAAGGTACAGAAGGGTACTATATTGCAGCGGCACAACAAGGGTGCTAAGCCAAGGATACCCAGGGATGTCTAGCAGGTCCCCTGGAAGAACTACGGCGCCACGTTAGTCCTACGGGCGGTTGTGGGTCTGAGCAACCGGGGGCTGCCTGGAACGCTCCGCCCACCTGTTGGGGGGCGTGAGTAAGGGAGTGGACTGGCGGTCCACTGATGGGAGAGGTGGCCTCTCCCAATAATTGGTAACCACCGATTGGCGACGGCCACGGTGCAATTTGGCTTATCAGACGGGCAGGCAGCATAGGGGCTGGCCTGCCCTGGGATCGCCCGTAAGATAACCCACCATGTTGGCATATTGGTTATGCAAATAAACCTGCAGCAAATTTCTCCACTAAAAAAGGTGTTGTGTGGTTTATTTATGTATATTGCTGTATGAGAACTGATTGTTGCCGATATTGGCACTAATAGCCTGTCACACTTGAGACAAAGGCCCACTTTTATCAGGTTAGTTTTTTTTTCTTTTTGACAGTGTTATATAGCGTGAACTCGACCCGAAGGTATTGGAGCACTCTACACGGGCACCAGTTACATTAACAAGGTCACAATCATTATTTTTACATTTTAGGCACCGGCAGATTAAGTGGTTTGCCCAGAGTCACAGGATGTTAAGCGAAGCTGAGACTCTAACCGGGTTCCCCAATTCCAAAGTCGTCACCTCTGGCCCTAAAGATATATCCTTTCAGTACAAAGGATGTTTTTGAACTAGTTAGTGTTTTTGCAGGGTTGTTTCCAAACCTTTTGCCTTCATCCTATATTTTTTCTGACCTGTTTTTGTTGACTATTAGACTCTGGGCACTTTAGTGTGGGTTGCGAAAACGCTTTACACATTGCCTCTGGGATAAGCCTGACTGCTCTGCCAAGCTACCAAGGGGGTGAGCAGGAGTTATCTTGCGTGTGTAACTCCCTTACCCTGACTAGAGTGGGGGGTTCTGCCTGGTTTAGGTGCATACCCTAGCCAACCAGAAATCTCATTTCTAACCGTTAGGTCATGCAAATTGCCTTGTTAAAATTGCACCAGTGCAATGCATGTCATCCAGTAATGTTGGCACAAAATGTTGTCAGCACTGATGTAATCTATGATATTATCCGCAGAACAGTGATTTTTTTCAAAATTTTGAAATAGAAAAGGCCGACAATAGGAAGAAATCATTCTAGCGTTAGCATTTCCCTGACTTTTTTGAGGAGAAAAATCTGTCTGCAGCTTCCATATGAGAACAGTCACCACTTTCATTGAAGATTTGTCCTCAACTTAACGAAGCCATCTTCCTAATAGAGTGCAGCTAAGGAGTGCGAGTGTTTTTTTCCATAACAGCCTTCCACTTGATGGCATTTATATCAGGGATTACGTCCAAATTAGCAGGATGGTTCATACTGATTCACAGATGCTCGCTTTGTGTTTCTGAACGGCACACATGCATGGCAGTGAGAGGATGTTCCATTTGGTAGATTTTGCAGAGGAAGCAAAAACCGAAATATGTTTCTTAATACTATTTAAAATGTGTCATTAAAATGTTAACAAATTATACAGCATAACTTTACAAAAAAAGGAACCGTGGTCTAAATAGTTGACAATGGAACCAGGTCACATTGGTCAAAATTCCGCCTTTGCCACTTGACTAAGAAAAATGTGTGATTCTGGACAAATCACTTCATTTTCCTGTGTCTCACGGTGCAAATAGTCACACTGTTTATATCTGTAATTGTGTAATGTGAAACAAACAAAATGGAAGCTGTTCTTCAGACCAGTACGTAGTCTACTGAGTCGTTTCTTCACAGCAACCGGCAAGGGCACTAGCAGCACGGATCGAATGACAAATGGGCCTGAAAGGTGGGGCTTTTGTTAGATTTTTCGCGGACGTAATTGGTCCGGTCTTGGAAGACAATCCGGCTTCTGCCATTTTCATTTTCTGTAGCAAAAGGTATTCTGGAAAGCATATCCATAAATCAGTTATCTGTCACGCTGCTAAAAATTTGTGGGGGGAAAGT
The DNA here is from genome assembly GCA_963921515.1 of Calotriton arnoldi. NCBI lineage: Eukaryota > Metazoa > Chordata > Amphibia > Caudata > Salamandridae > Calotriton > Calotriton arnoldi. The sequence goes on along the minus strand of CAWUFW010002275.1, from coordinate 2,172,022 downwards.
ACAGGTGGTTTCGTTTAAACCGGTCATCTTCACCCACTTTGCTCACTATGCCACTGTAACCAAGCCACACCCAGCTGAAGAGCCCCAGCCAAGGGAGAAACCAGTCTTGGTTTGCTTGAATTCCGATTTAGGGAGGACCTGGCCTTGCAGTTCGGGCTGGACTGTTCCTATTGGAGCAGGGTCACAACTGATTTGCATATGGCAGGGTCCAAACTGAGGGTTTATGGCGTGCAAAAGAATTATGGACTAGGATGCAGCCTTGAGTAATTACCAATGGCTGGGATTAAATCAAGCATTCCACCCATCACTTTTTTGTATACTTCAGTGCAAGGTGCTAAGTATGATAGGTACTCCCAGCCATGGATCCCATGCTCACTGTGCCACTGAAATGAAGCTGCACCCAACTGAAGAGCCATAACCAGAGTGAAATTGGTCTTGGGTTCCGGTTCAGGGGGGACCTGGGCTAGCAGTACAGGCTGAACTGTTCCTACTGGAGCAGGGCCAAGGCTGATTTGCACATGGCTGTGTCCAAACTGAGGTGGCATGGTGTGCAAAATAAATGGTGGAATGGGATGCAGCCCTGAGTAATTACCAATGGCTGAGATTAATTCAAGCATTACATCCATCAGTTTTTGTATACTTCAGCTGGGCACAAAAGCAGAAGACAGAAGGAAGGTTAAGATGCGATGGAGCAGTGTAGAAATAGGATAAAAGAATATGGAGACCAGTGAGAAGGAAAATAGGAAGAAAAGTGAAAAAAGAGTGACACAGGAGGATGAGTGGTGCAGAACGAGGATTGGAGAAAATAAAAGTGAAACAAAGAGATGGAGGTAAAAAAAAGACAGGTACAGATTCAGGCAAAACAGAAATTGGGAAACTGGAGATGACAGAAACTGAACAATTGAGGTGATTGAATAAGTGACAGTTGGAGAATTTAGGGAAGCTTGGCGATTGAGGTGACAGCAAAACTGGTAGAGAGTGGTGTGGGCATTCTAGGAAATTATGTTGGCTATGGTCCGAGGTCACTCTAGTGCTATATTGTGTGCATTCTAGGCATTGTCATGGACCTGCTTGACCTACTGTGGACATTAGATTTTGGTGGCCCTAGCATAAAGTTACCCCTATTGGTGTATTCTGAGGGTTCTAGGAATTATGATACCACTAGTATATGGTGGCTCTCCATGGCACATTGTGAGCATTCTAGGCATTATGGAGGCCTTATAGAACTTCACTACTCTTGGCATAGTCTCTGCATTATGGTGGCCCTTTGAAAGAAAACACTGTCCTTGTAGGCCAGATCGTTAGTTTGGGCAAGGTAGCATCAGAATCCACTGCTCAGGTTTCGATGACAACGTGGGCTAGGCAATCTGTCAGCAAGCTCTAATCTTTGAGTGTGAATCCCATGGGAGCGATGTATGTTTCCACATCTCTACGAACCCACTGCCAACAATATACTCAATGATATTTTGGTTATAAGAAGATTCGGGGAAAGGGAATGGGATAAGAGAGATAACAGAGACAGTGGATATCACCACTCTACTTGGTCATACAGCCAGGCACTGCCTTCAACTGAAGGAGCATTGATATCTGAGGATAAGAAAAATTCTTTAATGTTTCTATAGATCTTGAAAGAGCACCTGATTGCTAATATTGCATATGATATACCTTTAGTACATCTCTGTGCCTCCAACTTTGTACAGTTTGATGAAGCTCTGTGTCCTCCTACAGCTTCTGTGTTATAAGAACACATTCTGTGATTCCAACTGTTCAAAGTGGCAGGTCCATGAACGTATTATTATACGAGTGCTAAACTGAAAAAATATTAGTCTGTGAAGAGATAAGGATCCTTTCTGCTATTCACTTAAAATAAGATGCACAAAATATGAGTTAAAACTCCTCAAATGATGTCTCCTGAAATAGTACTTGGAAATAATGTCTAAATCTTAAACAGGAGCAGTTGCCTAGAATACGTCTCTGTATTCAGTTCTATCATACATCAAATTCCAAAGGATAGTAATACTCTGCAGATTTCTCATAACTCTTGCAACAATATCCGAACTGCAGCAACTATGCATCTCAACTGCCTAGCAATGATGCTCTGCACTATGAGGAACATATACCCTGTGACTTCAAAATGGCTACCTCTGCTTGCAAAAGCGTGTGAGAGTGCTGCGGCTTCATGGGAAATGTAGTTCCCTTGATTGAATACTGACATCTGGCATAGCATGTCCAGCAAATCCAACAAAGCTTCTCTTTAAGAGGCACCCACGCTCCTAGCATGCCACCAGCCTTGCCTGCTTCTGATTACACACACCATCAGGCAATTTTTTGTAGCATGCCTCCACGCTTGTGGAGCGCAAAGAGGTGAATAAAGGTGACAACTCATGACATGCTGATATAACGTTGGTCTATTACGAGAATTTTAGTCATCCTGTTTCCCATCCTTAGCATAATGGTGGCCATTGCATCAGGTGTCTATAGTCTGCATGTTAGCATCTTTGCCATTACTGTTGTTATCAGAGGCATATAGTGGTCTCTGGTGGCTTCCGTAGTACATCTTGGAATCGGGGGGACATCCTTGGCATTTGATGGGTATGACAGTATGTGTACTGTATCCCTATCAAGGCGATATCATTGAGATTCAGTATATGAGTTACATTAGCATATATGAGTGCATGATGAAAAATCCAAGCTGATTTTTAGGTCAAACTTAGTGGATTTACTACAAATGAAAAAATGGCATTTTTGTTGAAAAGGTTATTAATGTTATTTCATTTTTCAAAAGGGCGCTTTCTGCCACTGTGCAGGTATTTCATCATCTATACTGATAAAGCTTTTTTTAGATAATCATCATAACTGCTGAGCCTATAATGATGGTATAAACGTATAGATATGTTCCCTATCTGAAACTGTGGGATAGTTCTAGGGTCCAAGTCTAAGAAATCTGTCTAACCTAACGGATAGTCCAAAGGTCAGCTGAGTAAGAGTGAGACATCTGTTACACTTTTCATTTCCCCAACCTGCCCTCGAGTAAATACTCAGCCAAATTATATGACCGCAAATCAACTTGAAAGATGCAAGATGGTGGTATGAAAGGAGGTGGAAGCTAAAAGTGAAGAACCATGCTTCCTGTATACATCAAGAAAAATGAGGAAGCATATCAAACTGCATGACCAGACTATGTGAACTGTTAATCCTATAGCACGTATTTAGCCAATTTATAGGACAATTGGACTGGAAAATGTTCAATGTTGCCACCTTTTATTCTTTTTTGGGTTAGGTGACCTTCCCAATGCAACTGGGAGGATTAGATAGTTTGGTAAGTCACTGGAATATTTTATGAATGCCTCTTCAGGACAGGATGTAAAGCATATGGCTTTTCTTGTCAGTTTATTTGAATATGCTGCTGCAAAATCCACAATTTGACCTCCTGATACCCTTCATGGAGTATATCTTCTGAGAGTCCTTGATTTTCTTGAGTATTTCATGAGTGCCCTTTAAGAACTGATTGGTAAACATTTAGCTTTTTGGTTACATTTTAGAAAATTGTGCTTTAAAGTGCATCATTTGGATCCATGGCTAAACCTGTAAAGGAGAACCTGGTGCTCAGTCACAACAATACCAGCTCTATGCAAGGACAAGTCTTATGACTCTGCATCAAGGGGCTTACTTTGGGCCTGATTTAGAGTTTGGCGGACAGTGCACTCTGTCCACCAAACACTCGGCCCACCTGCCCTATAATAAGTTGGACGGACGTCAGCTTTCTGTCGGTGGTGCACCCGTTGGCTCCGCCGATTGAAGGCTTACCCCGATGGCTTGATTGAGTGCTGCCCATTTGATTGAGGCCAATGACGTAATATAGGCCCCCGCAGCCCCCACGGTGCGGGGGGGGGGGCCAGAGCTGCAGGGGGCCCCTCAGCACAGTAAACTGGCATGAGAGCTCCTGACTGAGCCCGAGGGGGGGCGGGCTCCATGTACCGTGCAGAGGGGCCCGCTAAAGTTTCCTTACGCCACAGATTAAGGCATCACATTGCCTGTCCTATTTAGGCATGATGCTCTGATGTCTATTTTTTCTGTCCGTCAACATCGGGGAAAACCAAGGGGAATCATTAGTTATTTGTTTTTCAAAAACAAACTACCACTTAGAGGAACCACCCTAACGGACAATGGGAACACCACCAAACCCTAAATCAGACCCTGTGTTTCTTTGATTGACTTGAGGTGATTTTAGGCAGCGCATAGTTCTGAAGATGCAGAACAGAAAACCGGGAAAACTTGGAAAATGAGAACAAGGTGTGAAAACAGCAATGGTTTAGGGTTCTTGTGAAAACTATCATTTTGCAGTGGGGTTGTGCTGATATGCAGGCTGCTGAACTTGGTTATTGACAGATTGCACCGACCAACTAGGATCAATTGATTTAGCTTGCCTGCTTCCGCATGTGAATTATTCCAGACAGAGTCAACCGTTACCTGATGTGAAAGAGTACAATCTTTGCTCCTGCAGGACAAAATGCACATTTGTGCATTTTCAACTTTTTTTGGTTTATTCCAAGTCATAACATGATTACCTACATAAGATATTTGTGGAGGACTACTGGAAATTATGTACTAGTGCAACTTCAAAGAAAACACATTGGCCCTTTTCAGTGTGTGCAAATATTTGTGGAAAAAGCAGAAACTCTGCACGCGAAGCCCCATCCTATTTCACAAATTATTGGGTTACATCAGTGCTTTAAATGGGCCGGTACTCACCGGTACTGAGTACCGGCACTTCTTGAATTTATCACTCCGAGTACCGGCACTTCTCTACTGCCGAGGAGAGTACCGGTACTCATGAAAAGGTAGGCTGTGAGTGCTGGTGAGCAGGAGTGGAACGTGTTTCTGGCAGCCAAGGCGCCGCTTCTGCATCCCCGATCTGAGCCCCAGCTGAGCTATTCAGCAGGGCTCATTTGAATAATGTCCGGTGCTCACCATCACGCTGTGCTTGACAGAGCAGGGTCCGTTCAGGCCCTGTGCTGTCAATCACAGTCACATTATCGTGTGCGTTCGTGCAAGCACAGGAATCATATCAGTCCCCTGGCAGTGACAATCAGGCCACGGCCAGTCCGGCCCTGGTGGCAATTAAAAAAGCCATGGTAGGTGAAAGGTATAACATGGCTTTTATCATACCTAAGTCTTTTGTGTGTCTGCTATGTTTGTGTGTATGCCTGTTTTTGTAAGAAAAAAGTGAGAGAACGAGAGAGAGAATCAAGACACTCTCAGGAGGTTTTAAAGAAAATGGGTGGCACTTTGTACATGTCTGCTCTGCGACAAAGATTCATACCTAACGTAGTAGGGAAGGTTGGTGGGTGGGTGAGTGGATGGATGAGTGAGCAAGGGTGGATGTATAGATGGATGGATGAATAGATGGATGGATGAGTGAAAGCATGGATGGGTGGGTGAAAGGGGGTGGATGATTGGATAAAAGGGCGGATGATGGGTGGATAAGTGAAAGATTGGATGGATGAATAAAAGGGAGGGAGGATGGATGAAAGGGTGGATGATGGATGAGTGAAAGGAGGTATTGAGTGAAAGGGTGGATGGAATGAAAAGGTGGATGTAATAAAGGAGTGAAAAGGTTGATGGATAGATGAGCAAAAGGATTGATGGATGAGCAAAAGGGTGGATAAAGAGATGGATGAGTGAAAGGATGAATGGATAGGTTTGGAGATGGTTGGATATGAAGGGTGGACAGACAGAATGGTGAAAGGCTGAATGATGGATGAAAGACTGAATAGACGACAGAATATAAAGGTTAAATGGTGGACATCAGCAGGCAAATGGTAGGATGAATGGATAGATCGATGGAAGAGACGAGAGATATCTTCTGGGGAGGGTCATGATGATTTGCTTAATTTGCTTGGTGCCATAAGAGCTTTGGATCGAAGTGGGGTATTTTCAATTTCTTCCTACTCACATGCTCAAAAATATGTACAATTGTGCCAAACAGCAATTAACAGTATGGCATTAAGAAGGTGCAATTATTGCAAAAATAGGAAATGGTAACATATTATTGCACTTCTCTTTCGTTTTGTGTAATGAGTTAACCTGCTTTGTTTATATAAACACATTTCTCATGTGTTTTGGTATGTGCTGCAACTAATTAGAAGTCGTTAAGTATCATCATGTCTTGCCCTTAGCCCCGCCCCTTGCCCCGCCCCCTCACTACACCTGTAGCTCATTTTAATGAGTACCTGCACTTATTTTTTTCCATTTAAAGCACTGGGTTACATGTCACTTGCTCTTGCAGATCTGTGCGTGAATATTGTTTATTGTTGAACAACGGAACAAACAAGGTTACCACGCACAGATTGATGACTTTGTAGATATTAGCAAATAATTAAAAAGCCTTCTGTATGCGCCTCTGACTTGAATCAACCTTGCGTTATTGGTGAAGTAAATGTGTAAAGTTGTTTAGAATGCCCCAATGTTCAAGTGTGTGCGTTTGTGTGTGAAGGAAGAGAAACATGTTTTCCATGAGGAAAAATAAACCAAAAGATATTTGTGAACTTCGACAACTATCATAGCCCTATGCATGCAGATCTTCCTCAAAGCGCTATACCACACGAGTTAGAAGAGACAGGCGTACGCTGGCTAAATTCAGCAAATTGTAGCCTCCTCTCGAAATGCCTGTCGTGTGTGGGAATCGGCAAAAACGAGTTCATTCTCCCCTATGCGTACATATATCATATGCCCATGTATGCAGAGAAACAATGTGTTTGTGAAACTGGCCCCAACATTGTTAAATGTTTATGCGGGTCCGGGAATAAATATTAAGAAAATAATTTAAAGGAAATCACAGGGTAGAGAAAACAGAAAAAGAGAAAACAGCCTTGTTTTCATTCATATAATGAAAATGTTAAGAAACGTAGTACAGCGGTATTTATAGAGCAGCGCAGACAAGGATGCTTGTAGGGCTGAGGTTTAAAACCGAGATGAATTGTTTCCTGATGCTCACATTAGGAACCTTTCACTGTTCACAGCACTGATTAAATGCTTCCATTGATTTTCTTCAGATGCATCATGGCTGCTAAGTTACATGAAGATGCACCAAGCCCAGCTGTTAACGTTTCAGTCCTGTGTCGGCCATCTTAACAATCATCAGCTGCCGATACTTGCTACAGGGAGCTTTAGGCAAAAATGTAAGCGCCAAAGTTAAAGTTCCTATAAAAGATAGAGTAAACGGTGGTTCTTGTGATGTCACTACTGGCCGCCATTTCTGCAATAATTCTGATTTTTTTTTTATCTGGTAAAATTATAAATGTTTCCATTAAGGGTCATTTTTATATTCAAACAGCATATCTGAGATGCCACTGTACTTTAAAAATATTCATGAGCAATGTATCATCCATAAATTTGTCTGACTGCCAGCATATGTACTGAAAAGAAGCACATGAGAACAGACAAAGGCAGCATATGGTGGAATAATTATGTTAGTGCTGATGGGTGACAATAAGAAGTTCTGGGGAAACCCAGAGATGAAAGGGGCAATGCAATTACCTGAAAGCTATCATTTAGATAGGAGCAAATCCTGGAAGTATTGAGATCACAATAATAAGTAGACCAGTAAAAACAGGATGAACAATGTTCCATTGGTACATTATCCTGTATGCTGACTCCATGTGGGGGATGTTTTAATAAATCTTAGGTGTGTCAACCCATAGACCCGCCCACAGTTTATTTGTGTTTGGTTCCCCCAGATCCGTTTCCCAACTCTGCTGGTCACGCCACATCTTAACTAGGTCAGTAAGCTGGAGGGCCCTGGTCAATTTTAGAAATGAGCCTCCTGCAGCCTGGATATTTGCCGACCATCTTTTCAAAATTGGCCAGGGGTATAGTGGGCGATTTCCTGTTGGTTTCAGGGATGTCGTAGGTTGTTTTACATTGCTCAAAGGACTTAAGCTGACCTCGGTTAAAAAGGTCCTGCATTTCCTCTTCTCTCAGTTATCGAACCCCTCACCTCTCAAGGATGAGTGATTGCTGGGTTGTGATGGATAGGCATATTCGGTAATGGGAAGGTGATTAGCCATCCTCTTTCTGTAGTGTGGTCTCATATCTCTAGAGCTCTCTTGACTGGGGTAGACTAGCTCGGTATGCTTTACGTAGTCATTGGGCCCATCTCTACCAGGCCAAGTCCCACAGGGAACGGCCAACCAACGTGTGATCCATGAAAAGACATTTGTTCTTACTTTCTTTCACTGTCCATTCCAATATGATATGGAGGTGTGCTGCCCTGAGGTACTTAAGCAGGTCTGGGACCCCAAACAAGGCCTAACAACCACTTCCACATGGTGAGTCTTTCTACATTGGCAATGCCTATTGAGGGGGACCGAAGGAGGTAAAAAGCTTGAGGGAGCATATTCATTTAAGGACAATAATATTTCCCAACCATGAAATTAAAAAGGATTTAAAAGGGGTCCTCATACATTTTTCAAAGGAACAGCCTACTTCCATGTCTCTTGTCTGTTAGTTAGGCTCGGGCCCAGGTATTGGATTGAGAGGTCAGCACAACTTCAAGGGGAGGGTTGCTGCAGATCACGCACAACTGCAAGGGTGAAGGAAAGATTAAGAATGACCAATTTTGTTTACTGATATTCAACCCAGAAACCTTCTTGATTCGATCCAGCTCCTCCACAACAGCCGGCAAGGAGTCGCCCTGGATCTGTCAGTGAGAACAGAACCTCATGAGCAAAGAAACAAATCTTGTGTTCTTCTCCCCCATAGAGGATGTCCCTGATATCACTATGGGACCTGACTCTTATCACTAGCGGCTCAAGCGCAAGAGTATATAGAAAGGGGGAAGTGGGCACCCCTGTCCTGTGCCTCTCTGGAGGGGATGATGGAGGATCTGGGCCCGTTTACTCTATCAGAGGCCACCTGGGACTTATATTCAGCAAGATTCTAGTTCTACTTCTCACTCAAAGGCACAGTTTATCTAGGACAGCGTCAAGGAAACTGCAACTAACCTGGTCAAATGCCTGTTTGGAGTAGAGGGATAGCAATAAAGCAAGATGTTTTTGCCGCCCTTTTTCATCAGATGGCACCAATCTTCTATTGTTGTTACTTCCTTGCTTCTGTTTAATAAAGCCCACTTAGTTAGCATCTATCAGGTGGGTTCAAGGTAGCTTCAAGTTGGTTGGTCAGAGTGTTCGTGAAGATCTTCGCATCAGTGGTTAATAGGGCTATGGTAATTTAGGAGGCACAATCATTTGGCTCTTTTCCAGGTTTGTCGATTAACATGATATCTGCCTCACACAGAATGTGGGTAGGACTCGAGGTGTATGTAAAAGTGTTTAAAAGGGGTACTATCAGATTTTCAAGTGGAGGAGGAATGTTTTATAAAAGAATATCAGGTAGTCCTCTATGTCCTTCCTGTGTTCCTGCCCCTTCCCGTAGAGTTTGAAAGTAGCCTATAAAGGCTTCCTGTTTGCCCTGCTCCCTAGCTGCCCATGTCCTGTCATTTTTCTTTACTTGGCAACGTATGTCCTTGCTCTTTTGAAAGGCAGTTTCTTGACCAGCAGGGCCCCTATTCTGAACCAATTTTGATATTGGAACTGCCCCATTTTCAACAATGCTGTCTCCTTCTGCTTGATCCTATGGGCCCTGAGCTTACCTCTGATCATTGCCATGCGACATCGAGTCTTTTTAGTCGGATTCTATTCATAGCAAGCTTCTAAAGCCCTGTGTGCGGAGGTGAGATTATTTTACACCACCAGGTGACCAAGATGCAGGTTTAACACACAGGCCAGTCTTCTTTGTTACCATCCAGGGTGTCATCCATTTTCTCAGTTGTGGTCTAATTGTGAGGGGCTTCATGCAGGCCTGTGGTGGGGCCTAATCAGAGCCTTAGTGGGGAGGCAGTTTTAAGTCTTGTGTAGGCTCATCTTTGCTGCCCCAAGTTCATGGGCCACCAGGTCTGGTCTAGCCTGTTCTGACATAGGGTGAGTAGTTCAAGGATGGTCCCCAACCTGTTTTATCTCCTTGCTTTCTGCAGGGTCCGGGCCAAGGCACTGTGTCTCAGTCTGCTGGACTCAGACTTCCCCTTCATAGAACAGAGGTAGATTCTCCCTCCTTCGTTGTGTGGGTTGTCTACCATCACTCCCAGCTTCGCTGGCTATAGCTGTGTCTCCATACTTTTTGTTTCTGGGACTGTGCTCACTCCTCTGTGGCATGTTCTTCCTACCTGCTGTGTATGTGATAGCCCTGAGGATGCCTGACTCATCCCTCTGAGTTTTCCCCATACTTTCTCCATCTTGGTGGCATCACCTGCGCAGCCTGCCACCTGCTCGTCTGTCAGGTGACATTTTGGGATTTTACTCAGGGGTGCACTGACCAGATGCCCCGGGTGCCCATGTAGCCAGGCAGTACAGATCCAAGGTGACGGCCACTACCCTCAAGCTCACCCACTTTTCTTCCCTTTGCTATGATCTTCTGGTTCATTTGCCAGCTCTCCAGCCTTGCGCCAATGCCGGCTACAGTCTGTATCACTGCGGATGCCATGGGATGGCAATGGTGGGTGCTGTTCTGTTGCTGCGCAGCCAGGAGCAGAGCCTCTTAGTGCAGCCTCCTACTCCATGCTTGGCTTGGTCATGCCTCATAATGATTTTACGACTCACACTAGTCCACCCACTCAACAATCAGGACCAGCCTCTTAGACAGAGCTACATTCAATAGTCATCAATCTTCGGACAGTATAATTTACGCACTTATGCCCGACATATGTAGCAAATTTCCTAAAGGGGCCAGCAAGTTGAAGGAAAAAATAATGTTCTCTTTACCCAGTCCTCTATCTCTAATAATCATCAACAAACAATTGTTTGTTTGGTGATGTCAGCTGGGACTTTTGAGATTGATTGTGACACAGTGCACAGGTTGGCCCCTTTAATTTACACTGCACAAACAGCAAGCATTCTTTTCCCCTCATCAGTATTTTAGTTGACACCAAGGACTATATTTCAGAAACACTAGACTGGTGGAAAACCTGGCTAAATACATTTGCTCCATTTTTCTCGCTTGTGTGACTCAGAATGGTGCAAACATATTTGGCTCTAGTCCATATTACAGAAAGATGTTTGCACCAAGACAGAAATGGCTCAAACAGATTGTAAAACCACACGAATCAATGCACCGCATATACACCATTTTAAATTAGCAATGGCTATATTAAAAATAACAATCAAGAATAACCCTTTAAAAAATATAGCAAGTCGATATTGTACTGTTTTCCTACTTTTGGATTAAAAATTAATGAACTGGTTATACCTCAAACATAGTCTCTTCTTTTAAATTTCAAACATAGAGAAAATCTATTCTCTGCCTATGATGTTTCCATAAAAAATAGTGTTAAACCCGTTGGATGGTGAAAATACTGTTTGTTCCCTTCCTACCACACAAGCAGCAACAATTTTGCAATTGTGTTTTTGTGGTGGTTGCACCAATCTGTTTCTGTAATATGGCTCTAAATTAGCATTCGTCTCTATCCAAAGAGTAAAGGTTTAGCGAAAAGGCTTGTCAATCAGAAATGTAAAGGAGAACTATAAAAATAATACAGAAAGAGAAATAGATCATTTAGGAGAAAGGACACTTCACAGGCTTCTTAAAAAGACACATTTAAGAACATGCTTTGGGGTATCAACTAGACATTACAATATAGGAGACTAAAGACCCAAAAACCTATGGAAAATTCCCACCACAAATATGTACCTGGAACTGGGAAACCTTTTAATAATCTCCCTTCACACTCACTAGTTAGGGCATATATGAAGTCTAGATTTGGTCAAGTGGCTGTACTGGCACCTTGTACAATATTCCAGCGGTTGAAAGGAACTCTTGCTGTGACAGGAAAGCTTGGAAACCATGGCTGGGATGTTCTTTCTCTATCCACTGCTCATTTCACACTGTTTCTTTTAGGGAGGTAAGGATACGCCAATCCTGTTGGGCTTGTTGTGAGACTTAATGGTATTTGCACTTGCATAGCTCTAAGTACCATTGTTATGTCTTCCCAGCATGTCCTTTCCCTGGGGGGCCTTCCTTGCAGATATTGGAAGGCCGTCAATGGATTGTGTCTGTTTATCGTTTTTTTGTTGTTTGAGGTTAGTAGAAAGTTTGACCAATGTTTAGTTTAGAAGTGTTTTGTGCAGAGCAATGTGAAAGTAGGGTTGTGCAGTAAACTCCGCTCCGCCGGCGGAGTTCACGTAGTTTTTGTCACTCCGCATGGAGCGCGGAGTTCGGCAAACTCTCCGCCACCCACCGCATAACAGAGTTTACCGGCGCTGGGGAGTCATCCGTGCAATTCACTAATTGATTATGTCCGTCGTTGCACTCTTGGGTCGTATAACAACAACAACCAGTCCTGAGGCAGAACATATTTTATCTGACCTATCTGAGAGTCGTCTGGGTGTGTAAGGTGATTGGAGCTTTGGGGGCATCTCAGCCTATCGTAGTGTGCAGCACAATTTCTGACGTGCTGAATGGCTATGCAGAACTTCGCACATTCTCTTGTCTGCGTCAGCTACTGTTAGTTTGGTGGGTTGGTGAATGGCGATAATGATGATACAGGCATACTGGGATCATTAGGAAGAGTGAGGTAAACAGTACACAACTCTAGAGGAGGGGCAGCTGCAGGGGGAGGAGAGCATAATGGAAGGGGCTGCTGACTGCCATTTATGGTATTTTTTGGCCAGCCCCATGCCTGCCTCTGTGTGCTCCCCGAGCTCGGCAGCTTCTGCTCCGCTGGTGACCTTTCCTCCGCTCCACCATGTGTAGCTGGTGAGGGACCAAAGACACAATTTATTCGGGTCCTTACAAGCAGCTCCTGCTGCTATTACACTGATTAAGTTGTCTGGAACCAGGGCGGTCGGTGGAAGCTGAGAGCACAACACCTGTACCTCGGTTGCGGTACGCGATAACCAAGAGACTCAGCAGCTCGGGACTGAAACTCTACAGAACGAAGCGCATAGCAGCCATCGGAGGCAGCACAGTAAGGAGGATCCCAACGCTGACCTTCTGCTTGTCAGTTTGACACTGCTGTTACTAAGGCTGCCAATTACGTTCTTTACAATATTTGCAAAGTGGTTTCATCACTATGGCCTCACATCTTATGTTTTTATACATGGGGTAGTCTTTTATAGATCATTATATTGCTTTGCAATGTGCTTAAATGTACATCAGTACTAGGACCAGGCGGTGGCACTGGCATTCCGCTGCACGTGGAACTCTGTGGAATTTTGTGGAGTTTTTAGATAACTCCGCGAGCTCTGCCCAGGCCTATGTGAAAGTAAATTCCATTTGATCTTGGGAGATCTTATGGGTGGATGTGCCGAAGGACTTTTCCATTTTTTCTCTGAACTGTATGGTCGCTTGTCCATTGCTAGGCTGTAGTAAAGTGTTCCCTAGCTATGCATTAGAATCCAGGTATTTTATAATGATGCAATGTTGCGAGTATGAAAGTTTGGCATATTTATGCTGGATTTATCATTGTGTATGTGGAATTGGTAAAAGTAGAAAAAATGAGTAAAGAATGTCGAGCCACAAAAATAACAAATGGCAGATCTTTGATTACTATGCAGGGTACAGTACATTTCTATTCTATAGTCTATAAGGTGAGTGTCAGTCAGGAATTGTTTGGGGGTTTAAACTTCTGAGTGAACAAAAACAAAAAACACATTGAATTGAACTTATGTTTGCATTGACTAATATATATTTAGATAAATCAGCCCTGGTCACTAATATGAAATGACACAGAATAATGCCACTAGTTACCAGTTGATCAAAAATGCTTCTTTTTACGATGTCACCGCTTTTGACAGAAGCATGTGTAAATTTAGGAGATACACCAACACTAAAACGTAAAACATGGGGAACAAAAAAAGCATTCGCCAGAGGCTAAAATTAAGTTTGGAATTTCAGAACTTAATGGAAATACATCAGTCAAACCTTACTACAATTGCTTAGGAGAAATTGGAACAGACTGGTAGTAAATCCACAGATAATTGAAGAAGGTTGCAAGCCTTATCACTTGATTCACCTAAGCTTTTATTAGACTACACAAAACGAAGCACATTGATGGACAGTGATACTATCTTTGATGTGCTGTTGTCACTGTAAACAGAGTTAGGAGCTCCTGTTTTCCAGATACATCTCTGTGTTGGAAAGAGCGCAATTGAACCAAATCAAGTCGTTAGATGAACAATTACAAAAGCCGAAAAGGCCTGACAGATTGTCTTCAATGTAAGGTCAGAAAACCGGTCTCCCGTAATTAAATCTTGTATACCTTACTCACTCCTTTCCTCATTCATGAGTTTTACGCATTCACCTCCACACCAATGAGCGATCAGGTGCTGCTGGGAACACAAAATTACTCGCTCTTACGGAGAATAACATAACAAGAGTAGGTCCTTTTTCCCACTGTGTCCATATAGGGAGTGTTTGTAGAAAGTGCACAATTTTTTGCAGGCTGCAGATCAGACAGTGAGGGCAGAAAAAAGTATCTGGCCTAATTCACAAAGGCAACTTACCTTTGAGTAAGTTTACACTTTTGAGGAAGTTTACTACTTTTCGGTATTGACAAACTGCACTTTTGTGGTAACTGACACTTTTGAATTAAGTCCATCATTACACATATCCAACCACTGTTACTATAACACTCTCATAGAAAGTAATGGGGGCAGGGACTTACTACAAAAGTTTAAGTTACTACAAAAGTGCAGTTTGAGGCTACCGAAAAACAGTAAACTTAGTCAAAAGTGTACGTTTCTACAAAAGTGCAGTTTGTGAATAACACTTTTTAGTAAGTTTTGTAGTACTACTGTAGCACTACAGAACATACTACAAAGTGCAGTTTGTGAATCAGGCCCAGAGTAAGAAGCCAATTCACAAAAGAATGAATATGTGATGTAGTAGTAAGAAGCAGGAGTGCTTCTTCACATACTCCTACATGCCGTTTGTGAATTGGAACTGAAATAACCAACTCCCTATTAGTAAAGGTGCAAAGAGGACATAGAACTTTCTATTTCTACTAATTGTATATTAATATTTCCTGAATATTCCCATTTCTAAAATGCATTTAAAAGCACGTGATGTAGTACTACAGGAGTACAATTTTAAGTCCTCATAAATGCCTTCATGAACAGCCCTCTATATTATTTCGATGGAATTAGGGGTGAATGAATAGGCTGTGTCTGGGCTAAGGCTGAGACTGAGTGACAGATGTGCCATGAGGTGGCTGGGTCCTGTAAGGGACTGGTTGCCATTTGTGAGCAAGAATGTTCTGGAAGATTCAAAGTGTCAAAAATATCATTTACCACAATATTGTGCTCCTATACTTATAATTATAAAGTATAATTATACTTTAATTATAAGTATAAAAATATCAGACAAAAAATATAGTTGACACTAATATTCTCCAGATAGTGATAAAAATCTAGACTTTTTAAATATAAATAGAGGTTAAAGTAGTAAATGTTAAATATGTTAATATATAAATGTAATATAATGTAAATTGAATATATATTCCACTAATATTTAATGCTATATATAAATATATACTTATATACACACACAAACACATATATATATATATATATATATATATATATATATATGTGTTTGTATTTATATAAATATATATATATATAGTATAACAAATAATAAAAATATATATTTTGCATTATATTTTTTGTATTTTAAATGTATTACTATGAATATGTCAAAGCTCCTCCGCTTCTCCGTTTACCAAAACAGAAGCCAGCACTCTCGGGGAAATATTGCAAAACCTTTATTGCTGTAAGCAACAAACAAACGCGTTTCAGCGTAGCGCCTTCGTCGGTGTTACTGACGTTCGCGCCGCAGCCGATTTTAAAAGAGTATTTCCAAAGTCATAGACAGAGGACTCCCATTACCATTTCGCTTTTTCTAGGCGCCATTTTAGCCTAGTCATTATTTCCAGTCTCTGGTTTACAAATGCCATTATACTTTATATTGCCAGCATTGTATAGGTCATATTACCGTTTATCTGTTTACATTTGACAGTTATTTACCCCAAATCATGCGTATATCGGCTTAATCATTGGTTTTATAAAACAATTTTTGGCAATAATTAACCCAATTCTCGCCGTATATCGGCTTGATTCTCATATATATTATTACTTCCTAAGAGTCATGATCCTATGACATATTCTTTACATTTACATCATTCAAACACTTTGTACATTTTTTAACATCATTAAGCCGTATATCGGCTTTTTTAGTGACCATCATTCACAGATGCACTGCCAATTCTTCCCCGCTGTTCATGCCCCTAGGGAATTTGGTTTGGAGATCGATAATATATCGAGACTCTAATCTCCACAATTTCTGGATTCTATTTCCACCTCTTGAATTGGCGGCCACAGAATCCAGACCAAAATATTCCACCAAATCCCTGTTGCTATTATGCATGGCTGCGAAGTGTCTGGCAACTGGATACGTTTCATCTTTTTTCGTAATGGCCTGCATGTGTTCTAAAATGCGGACCTTGACTGGATGTATGGTGCTGCCTATGTATCTCAGTCCACAAGGACATACTAAGCAATAGACTACATGTGTAGTGTTGCAGGTAATAAACTTCATTATTCTCTTTTGTTTTTTAATATCTGGAATCCCATATCCCAGAACTCGCTTGCTTTTACTACAAGCCTTGCATTTGCCACACGGAAAAAACCCCTTCATATCTTTAATGGTACCAATTTTCTGTGCCTCTTTACCCATGTGACTATGTACTAGCATATCCTTTATAGATCTTGCCTTTCTAAAGGTTATCCTTGGAAAATTGGGTATATCCTGACTAATGACAGCATCCGTTTTAAGGATATGCCAATTTTTTCTTAGAATTCTTCTTAAAGTGCTAGCTCCATCAGAATATGTTGTTATCATCCTGAATTTACCATCCTGGGTATCTTTCTTAGAACTTTTCAAACTTTCCATGACTTGTTGTTTAGGAATGGCCCTGACTTTATTAAGAGTGCCCTCCAGAAGCTGAGGATCATATCCCCTATTACCAAACCTCCCAATGCATTCACGGGCCGCAGTTTCAAAATTGGTATTTCTTGTGCTGTTTCTTTTGAGTCTTAATGAATATGTATATAATACAACTAATAAAAATATTTATATTACATTATATTAATTTTTTCATATTTTGAATGTATTAATATGAAATTATATATGTAGATGTGTATGTATATTTGTAGTAATAAATGTAAAATATTCATAAAATAAATATAATGCAAAATAACTTTATTAATTATGTTAACACTATACACGCACACACACATACACACAAATATATATATGAAACGCCCTCCATTTTCTCCTCCAAACATGGACATGGCACTCCTGGCAGTTTTTTTAAGCATCCACAAGTTTATTCATCAACGAGGAAAATCAACGCGTTTCGGTTGCAGCCTTGGCACGATAATGCGCCATATTGGCTCTCATATTTTTATACATTTCATTCAACCTAGGTGCATGTTAAAGAAAATCCAAAATTGCCCAAAAATCAATTGTAAAGGATAGTAAAACTGGTGGCCATTTTGGAATGGTCGAATCGACAATATCACCATAGCAAAAATCAATGACATTAGTCTGTCCTCTCACTTTCCATATTTTTTAAATTTAAATGTTCCAACATTTCGTTTTTCAAAACAGTTGGGGTAGCGTTCCACACTAATTTCATGTACATTATAGTTCATTGTCAAACATATAAATTAAGGGTAGGTCCAATTTTCAGTTTTTTAGGGTGGGACCAGAGAGTAGAATTCAACCCCAAAAGAGGCCGGGGCAGACCAAAAGGAGGAGGAGGAAGCAAAGGAGAGGTGGTCAAGCCAAGAGACGAAAAGACAGAAACCTCAGGGAGAACCGCACGGAGTATTCGGAAATGACCATCTATCCTGAAACAGAAATTCTCACTGATGTGATACTGACTGATACAGATGAGAAATATCTAGCATTGGGTTTGTCCTTTTGTCAAATAGCAGAGTTTAATTACTCACAGATAAGAATAGACCTATATAAGTTTATAAGGAACTTAATACTTTTTTTTTTTTTAATACTAGCTAAAATACATAAAAATAAAAAGAACTTGACAACGGTCACACCTATGGAGGAGGCACAACCTCAATCAAATTTGCTGGCCTCTGACTTTGAATTGTTATCGGATCTATTGGAAATGGAAATGGAAACAACTGAGGCAAGAGTTCCTCTGGAGAGTAATGTGGAACAAGAACTATCTCAAATCAATACATGTGAATGAGGGGATACCACATTTAGAATGTGGTGATATGTTCACTGAAAAGTAACGTTATAGTTAGGTGAATTTGTCAATAGCAACATTAACATTTTGAAAAAAAAAAACACAGAAATTCAACTATTATAGTTAGCAGCACTAACTATAACTTGCACCTCCGTCATGCACTGCTTATGGCCTCACATATGGCATCACTCATGACATCATTTATGATATCACTGATGACATGTCAAATTACATAATAGGTGACATTATTGATGACATCACTGATGACATCATCCAAGCTTCCTTTTCCCACATATTGCTCTATAAATTACTACAGCATTAGAGGCCAGACAGTAAGTGCAAAATAGTTCAGGAGAATATCAGTCATCATTAGTGCCATCACAGATACAACTCCCTTAGGTGTTGAAATCAAGCATTATGTGGAACATTGAGCCTATACCATTGTACGAAAGTGCCTCATTTTGCATGGTTAGTCCTACTTTTTGACTGATGCCTGATGTAATTTGAACTGTACGTGCACTGGGACCCTGTAAACCAGGTCCCCAGTGCCAGATCTCTTTCCCAAAACACTGTACGATGATTGGCACAAGTTCAGCTACCCTTGTAAGTCCCTAGTAAATGGTACCCCTGGTACCATTTACTTCATTCTGTGGTGAAAACTTTACAGGTAGCCCATTTATTCAAGCAAAACAAGCACATGTACATAGATTAGTACCCAGTGCACACAGTCTTCTATGTTAAGTAGAAATTGTCGTGCTAACACGATTCTCTCTAATAACTCAAGGCTGCTTACAAAGTTAGTATCTACTATGTAGAGTCTTTCTCTTGTTGCAAACCTTTTCTGCTGAACCCAAAAACGTGTGTGAAACATAATGAACTCAAGTCAACGGTTACCTGCACACAGATTTACTCTTGAATACAAACATTTATTACATGCTCAATATCTCTACACAGTTATGCTGCATTAGGAGCACAAGTGTTTTGAAAACCTTACACTCATTAGCTGGACCCAAGCTATACAAAATTAGGTAGTAAAGTAATATGGCTGTTACCCACCACTATTTAAACAAACTAGCGCACTCATTGGATGATGTCATTAGTGGCCACTAGTGATGTCATCAATGATGTCATTTGAGATGTCATCAGTGATGTCATAAATGATGTCATAGAACATGTCATGAGTGATGTCATATGTGAGGTCATAAGCAGTGGATGGCAGGGGCGCAAGTTATAGTTAGTACTGCTAATTATAACAGGTGAATTTATGTGATTTTATTCAAAACGTTAATGTTGTCATTGACAAATTCACCTAACTATAACGTTACTTTAACCTTTGTTTTTTTAGTGAATTTCTAGGGGTTTTTTTAACATAAAGTAAAAAAAGGTGTTGAAATCAAGCATTATGTGGAACATTGAGCCTATACCATTGTAGGAAAGTGCATCTTTTTGCATGGTTAGCCCTACTTTTTGACTGATGCCTGATGTAATTTGAACTGTACGTGCACTGGGACCCTGCTAACCAGGTCCCCAGTGCCAGATCTCTTTCCCAAAACACTGTACGATGATTGGCACAACTTCAGCTACCCTTGTAAGTCCCTAGTAAATGGTACCCCTGGTACCTAGAACATGGGTACTGAAGAGGGTCCTCTGGGGCTGCAGCACTGGTTGTGCCACCCCAGGACCCCCTCACCAAGGCTACACACTCTGCCACTGCGGGCTGCGTGTCTTGGTGCTGGAAAATCCGAAGAGTCAATATGGCAAACAGCCCTGTGTGCCATGCCACCCCTACACTGCATAAGATATAGGTAAGTACTGCAGGCCTTTATTCCTAAGGCAGGGTACACTATACCTTATGTGTAGGCATATCAGCATGAACAGATATGCCCCTACAATGTCCAATCCATTCTGTGACATTGTAAGTGAACAGGGAAGCCATAAAGAATATGGGCTGGATACTCATCAGCACGAGGTTCCTAGCTCCATGTTGGCTTCACTAATTTCTAAGCTGTTTGATACCAAACGTCTTGGCTTAATAAATCCTCACAGATGGATTTATTAATACATTTACACAGGAGACCCTTTTAGAGGGTCCCCTGAAACCTAACCAAATACTAGTGGGGTTGCTGGCCGGTTTCCACCAGCCTGCCACCATCAGACATGTTTCTGACCTTATGGGTTGAGAGCCAGCAGTCTCTGAGGACAGAAACAGTACCTCCTCTGGGCATGGATGTTTCACACCTCCTTCAGGGCAGGATGGTCTTCCCAGGCAGTAAGCTTCAAAGGCGATGCCGCCTTTGAAATCCAACCCAGGAACCCCCAGATAGTGGGGGAGGCCAAGCCCCCTTCCAGGCTTCACTTTTGGTGAGAGGAAAGGAAGCAAAATTAGTAAGATGAGGAGGAGGGTTCCCCCTTATCCTGCACCACCCCTAGGGCAGAGCATGCGAGGTGAACTTCTCTCCTGAAATCCCACCACCTTGAGATGGTGAGAAAGCCTCCAATCAAGGCTATGATAGTGCCTCTCCCCACAGGAAGTAGACACTAGAGGGTGTAGACACCATAAAGGTAAGTAGCCCATTGGCTACTACCCGTCTCCCCTTGTACCACCCCTAAATTCAGTATTTAGGGGGCTCCCTGAGACCTTGACTTCAGACTCCATGGGCCAAAAGAAGATAAAGGAAGAAGATGTGCTGCTGAACAAGGAATTGAGCCCTGCTGCAGAAGAAACCGACGCCAAATACTGCCAATTGCAAAAGGACTCGACAACTATGGCCTGCCGTCCCTACCTGAAACCTGTGCAGCCTCCAAGAACCCCGCAGCCCTGCCAGCCTTCGCCAATTGCCTGGGACCTCCCTTTGGACTAGTGGCACTAGTCCCTGGCACACCGCCGGTAAAGAATGCTGGGGTGAAGAACGGCACGACCGCGTCTTCCCGATTCACCCAACCAACCAAAAGTTGCAGCAGCCAAGGCTTGTTGCCCACCAGAGCGGTAACCAACCCCTACAACGCATCCAGAAGCCTGAGGGATCCTCACAGTACCTGCGACCGATGCTGCCCCTCTCATGTGAGCCTCTACCCGCTTTCTGGTGGCGTTGACTGCGTGCAAGCAGCAACGTGGGCACGACCACCCCGACCGCGACAGACTGCCCACACTGAACGCTGCCAGTGAAGAACAAATTCTGCATCCCAAGACCTCCGGCACCTCCAACCCAGGTAACCCAGAACTGCCTGCTGTGCCCGAGCTATGGGACTTCAAAAACTCTAACTCCCCTGGAGTGCAACTTCCCCTGAATTCTGGGCGACCGTTGTCCCCCAAAACTCCGAGGCGGAGTGTTGCTTCCATCGACCACGACAGTAAATGTGTTGGCGGTACTCCACTTTCTAACCCTATGCTTTCTCCCCCTTGACCGTGATGGTCTCTGCCTGATGGTATTGACCACTGCTGCTTAAAACCTGTAAGCATTTGTGCCTTGAACTGCATTTGGTTAACAATTGACATACTAAGCAAATATTATCAGTTGCACGATGTTCTTGGTTTCTAAAAATATATATAAAGATATGAGTATAATTTCCTATTTGGTCTTGGATTTGTTCTTGAGCGTGTGTCTCATTTATTGCCTCTGTGTGTGAGACAACAAATGCTCAGCACGACCCTCTGATAAGCCTAACTGCGCATCCAAACTACTTCAAATGGAGCATTAGAATTATCTGCTTTTACCTCTGCACACCTATTGGGGATCCACTGGACTCTCTTCACAGTGTACTTCATTTTAGTGCACTATATAGAGAGCCAGCGTCCTACAACCATACACTATGCAGGTACCATAGTTCACATTAACAATAAATTATCGATATATGGGAAATCCTCATTGAGTATGTGTTCAATCTGTATACAACTGTTCACAGAAAGCCTGAATAATGCATGCCAATTCCAAAACAAACGCCCTACTACAGACATCGTTTATCTGTATCAAACCCATGACACTCACCGAACCTACATTGAGAAATGAAGTTGGTATCGGTGGAGAACTGGGTACTGTAAACAGTGTTTATTCTATTGAGAGAGTTTATTCTATACCACACTGTTTGCAAACAGAGAAACTCTCATGAGAAATACACCACAGAGTACTAAAAAGAATCTACTAAGAACAGTATACACTCTATGCAACAGATGTAAAAAAAGAAACAATTTGCTAAAAATAACCACGATCTGAAGGTGCTAAAGATCATACTACCTGCACCCTTCATTCTGTGGTGAAAACTTTACAGGTAGCCCATCTATTGAAGCAAAATAAGCACATGTACATAGATTAGTACCCAGTGCACACAGTCTTCTATGTTAAGTAGAAATTGTCGTACTAACACGATTCTCTCTAATAACTCAAGGCTGCTTGCAAAAGTTAGTATCTACTATGTGGAGCCTTTCTCTTGTTCCAAACCTTTTCTGCAGTACCCAAAAACTTGTGTGGAACATTATTATTATTATTAATATTATTATTAGAACTTGTATTGCGCAACGAATCATCCCCAGAGGGATCTCTCGGCGCCTTGGCTGCACACTCTCAGTCACTAAGACACCATGGCCATTAAAACATCCATGTTTTTAAGCTGTTTCTTAAACTGCCCCCACGTTGTGCAGGCTCGGATCTCATCAGGTAGTCTGTTCCAGTGGAAAGGAGCAAGATGAGAGAACTCAAGTCAACGGTTACCTGCACACAGATTTACTCTTGAATACAAACATTTATTAAATGCTCAATATCTCTACACAGTTTTGCTGCATTAGGAGCCCAAGTGTTTTGAAAACCTTACACTCATTAGCTGGACCCAAGCTATACAAAATTAGGTAGAAAAGTAATATAGATGTTACCCACCACTATTTAAACAAACTAGCGCACTCATTGGATGATGTCATTAGTGGCCACAAGTGATGTCATTTGAGATGTCATTTGAGATGTCATCAGTGATGTCATAAATGATGTCATAGAACATGTCATGAGTGATGTCATATGTGAGGTCATAAGCAGTGGATGGCAGGGGCGCAAGTTATAGTTAGTGCTGCTGATTTTAACAAATTTATGTGATTTTTTTAGTTCAAAACGTTAATGTTGTCATTACTTTAACCTTTGTT
Source organism: Calotriton arnoldi (assembly GCA_963921515.1). Classification (NCBI taxonomy): domain Eukaryota; kingdom Metazoa; phylum Chordata; class Amphibia; order Caudata; family Salamandridae; genus Calotriton; species Calotriton arnoldi. The sequence continues at coordinate 2,148,572 of CAWUFW010002275.1, read as the reverse complement.
TTTTAGGGAATTTCTAGTTTTTTTTTAACATAAAGTAATACTTAATTATCATACGTAAATGCAACCTCCCCTCCATACATCCAGCCCCACGCTGCAGTGGGGAGGTTGGCCATATGGCCTGGCCCTGGAGACCCCATCCCCCTGGGCCATCTGTTTTTTAATTAGAGAGGAGGGGCCACAAGATCCCCCTCCCCGAGCCTTGTTAGGCCCTGGGGACCCCATCCCCCAGGGCTGTGTATTTTTTTAAGGTGAGGGGGGCCGTGCAGCTCCCCTTTGCTGAGCTTTGTTAGGCCCTGGGGACCCCATCCCCCTAGCCCACTCTTTTAAATAAAGGGGCATGTGTGGCCACCCACCCCGGACCAATTGTGGCCATGGGGACTCGATCCGCTGGGGCCTGGCATAATTTTTAGGGGGAGGGGGGGCACATGGCCCCCCTCCATGGGCCAATTTAGGCCCTATCCCCTGGGGTCCAAAACATTTTTACGGGGGGCATGCGGCCTCTCACCCATGGCCAGTTTTGACCCCTAGGATACCATCCCCCGGGGCCTGGTGTTATTATTAGGGGGAGGGGTACGCGGCTGCCCCTCCCTGGGTCGATTGTGGCCCTAGGGAGACCATCCTGGCATCCTTTATTAGGCCGAGCGTTATTTTTAGGGGGAGGGGAGCATGCTCAGCCCCCATCCTCGGGATGATTTCGGCCGATGGGACCCCATCCCCCGGGTCCCGATGTTATGTTTAGGGGGAGGGAGTGCACAGCCCCCTACGTGGGCTGGTTTTGGCTACCAGAACCCCATTTCCCGGGGCCCGGAGTTATTTTGAGGATGAGAGGGCGCGCACAGACCCCGCCCCCCCAGGCCAATTGCGGACCCGGTGACCCCATCCCCCGGGGCATGGCAAAATGTTTAGCAGGAGAGGGGCACGTGGCCCTCCTCCCCAGGCCAATTTCGGCCCCAGGGACCAGTGCAGTAAAAGGTGGGTGCCCTAGTGCCCACCCAGGGCACCCACCATACTGTCATTGGGGACAACGCAACTCGGGTTGGAGACAGCTTCAGTGCGCATGACAGCTTGGCTGGCCTGAGACAGTGCCACCACACCTCTTGCAGCCTTTCATTCCCCATGGCCCGCCCCCAAAGACTCAGCAGGAAAGGAAAAATAAAACGATAATAAAACCAGCATACATCAACAAACGCCTGACCTTCCACCAATGGACTTGGCACATCCGATCATCATCCCTCTCCCTCGCAGACACACCACGCATCAGCCAAGCCAACAGCAGAGGAGGTTCCTTCTCACACCTGGCAGGCAAGGCCTAGAACAACCTCCCCCTGCACCTAACGACTGCTCCATCACTCCAGCAATTAAAAAAAAAGCTAAAGACCTGGATGTTCGAATAATTGAACCCCTATGCAGCATCCATCATCTCCAGCGCCTTGAGACCCTCATGAGTGATTTGCTGCGCTCTATAATTGTCTGATTGATTGATTGATCCCCTGACTTAAACTCTCAAAAACGCTCCCTTCGTCAACTGGAAAGAAAGTGGAGGCAGGATTACTCCCAAACAGGAAAAACTATTTATGTCCGGGCCTTACATGATTATAAGAAGGCCATCTCCGCAGCTAAGGCAGCTTATTTTTCAACACGAATTCTCAATTCTAATAATCAAGCTAAGGAATTATTCACAATAGTTGATGAATTATCAAATCCTGAGAGAGTCCTAATTAAACCCAAGCCGTCACAGGCCCTGTGTGATTCTTTGAATACATTTTTTATTGATAAGATTAATGATATTAAAGCCAGCATCCCACACAGGCTCCCACATGATATTACCCCCGCCTTCACCTAGGAACCCCCACTCTCTGGACTCCTTTTTACCTATTGATATAGAGACCTTGAATAACCTACTCGCTAAAGTTAAATCTAGCTCTCCTTTGGATCACTGCCCCCTCATGTCTTGAAAGCAGCCTTTATGGCCTCTCCAGACCCAGTTCTTGCCCTTTTAAATCAATCCTTGTCCCAGGGCTGCGTCCCCAAGGCTTTTAAGGAGGCCATAGTAGTCCCCCTACTAAAGAAACCAAGTGCTGACCCCCAGACACTAGCAAATTATCGTCCCATCTCTCTGCTCCCTATATGGCTAAGCTACTAGAGGCCCATGTGGCAAAATGCTTATCCAACTTCTTGGAACAGACGGGATTCTTTGATCCATGTCAGGCCGGTTTTCGGCCTAACCATTCCACTGAAACTGTGACTGTGGCAATATTGGACTCCCTACGTGAAAATGCAGACAGAGGCACTCATCAGGCCCTGATATTGCTTGACCTCTCAGCTGCATTTGACACGGTCGACCATAACATACTAGTGGACCGTGTCAGAGAGGCTGGCTTTCAGGGTCTAGCCCTTAGCTGGATCAATTCCTTCTTAGTAAATCGCACTCAGGCAGTCCGTATTGGCCAATTCACTGCCCCTAAACTAAAAACAACTTGCGGGGTCCCCCAGGGCTCTTCACTTTCACCACATTTGTTCAACCTCTACCTATGCCCATTGATAAGATCTTTGAAAGAAAGGAAGGTGAACCTTTTCAATTATGCAGATGACCTCCAACTCATGTTCTCAATTGATAATTCCCCTGAATCTATAACCAATTTTCAATCTATTATGCTTTTCATCCAGCAATGGATGAATCTTAATCATTTAAAACTTAATCCCAGCAAAACTGAACTAATTTTGACAGGGGGAGCTTGCAACCCATGGGGTCCACAATATTGGCCTAATAATCTGGGACCTCCCCTACCCCCTCAACCTCAGTAAAAGTTTAGGGGTTACAATAGGCAACGACCTGTCCTTAAAAGCACATGTAGGCACAGTGGTCTCTGCCTGTTTCCTACAACTTCGAAAAATTAGGAAAATAAGTAGGTTTCTGTCCCACGCTGCTTTGGTCCAGGTGGTAATAGCTCTTGTGCTGTCTCGTCTGGACTACACAAATGCCACCTACTTGGGACTTCCACTTGGCCTCACCAAACGACTTCAGCTGGTGCAGAACCAAGCGGCTCGAATGATACATAATCAGCCCAGATGGCAGCACGCCTCACCCCTCCTTAGGAAGCTGCACTGGCTCCCTATTCCGCAGCGATGTGCCTTTAAAGTCGGATGTCTGGTGTTTAAATCCCTAAACGGCCATTGCCCAAAATTCATTGATAATCTTGTCTCTCGTTATACCCCCACTCGGAATCTTCGTTCAGCTCAACTTCACCTTTTGACAATACCCACCTTTAAACTGAAACGTCAGGGGGGCTGCAGGTTTGCGACTTTGGCCCCACGCCTGTGGAATTCCATCCCCCTGTAAATTAGACTTAGCACCAATCTGCTCCTATTCAGAAAATCTCTTAAAACTTGGTTATTCACACGAGCTTATGAATAAACTGTTCCGGATTGGCACCTACCTAGTCTCCAGCGCCATGAAACCAATCGGTGAACGAGCGCTCTATAAGTCACAATTAAGATAAGATAAGATAAGATTGATGGATTGATTGATTGAAATGTACTATTCCCACTCCAAACAGCGCAACAGTAGGGAAAGTGTTAACTGTGAAGAGGTTAATTTGACTATTCCTACTGTAGTGTAAGCAAGAGTAGAGAAAATCTTTAACTTCAAGCACATTACATATATAAGTAACCCCATGAATGTAGAAAAAATATTAAACTTTTTATAAAAAGTATTAATTAACATAAAATACATATATATATATATATATATATATATATATATAAAAAACTAAAACCAATTATTCAATTTAAATAATTACTATTCAATAAAAAAATAATGATCAATTAATACTTTTAAAAAAAATTATTAACTTCCCACCCTGTACCCCTGCAAACCTAGTAGCCCGCACCTAAAACATAACTAAAAACACAACTATTCCATAACTTATATTTAAAATAAATTATATAATTAACAAATAATAATTCATTGTTAATTAATGATTACTTAACCTCCCACCCTAGACTCCTACAAACCTAGCATCCACAACTAAAATTAAGTAAGTATTCCACAATTCACATAATTAAAATTCAATTATATAATTAATTTACAAATAACAATTAATAGTTAATTTATTATTACTTAGTTAACTTCCCACCCTATCCCCCTGCAAATCCAACATTCCACTAAGACCCTATAAATTACTATTAAAAATTAAGAAAAAATTCTAAATCATTTAAAATGACAAGCTATATTTAAAAAACAATAAATAACATTTATATAAACAATAGTAACACATAAATTAGTATAGCAACTAAAACACATTAAAATAATTAAAAAACAATATTTTAACCACTATATTAGTGAAAACGATATTAACAACATTGACATTATTTACAACGATATTACTTATCTCAAAAAACGATACTCTTGTCAACGATATTTGTGCATCACAATATTTGTGTGTCACGATATATACTTTCGAATATTTCTGTCTCCCGCTATTTTTAAATCGATATTTTGTCCAAACACCACTATTATCTCCATGTTTCCAGCGTGTATGTTGGTGTGGTGCATAACAGAGCCTATGATTTGGTCATGCTTTCCCAAATAAATGGCTTTGGTGCCATGTTGTGCACATAATGAGGAGGGTTTGTCTAACATGTGCTGCTTGAGTGTGCCCATTTGTAGGTGATATTGGAACAATGGTGTGTTGTGCTAACATTGGCTAAAGAGCGTTGTAGGATGAAGGCCGAAATAAGGGTCATCAGATTTGTGTTGGCGATCAGTTATAAGGGCTTTCTACAATGTACTGATTGCTGATTGTGTGTTAGTGGTGTGTTTAGATTGTGAGAGTATTCAGAGAAAACAAATTATTCTCCAAAACCAGAGTCACTTTCATACATTAGTGTGATTTTCGGTGGTGCTTTCTGAGGATGAGAAGTCAGTTTTGTTTGTCCTGTGGGAGAAAAGCACAAGGAGAAGAGGCTAAGGATAGGCAATGCCACAGTCACAGAGATGCAGCATTCCTGAGGTTAGGCTCTAGGCGTTACTAAATACTGAATAAGTGAATATTAAGGCTCCACTTTTGAACAAGGTGTACTTATTGGTAAGAAAACCAGTCATGCGACACCAACCTATACGTTAAACACAGTTGTAGAGCATTTTTAACCTATAGTATGGCACCAGAGTGATTTTTTAAATCTGGGCATATGCTGGTGTTTAACAAGAAAGAAGGAAAGAAAAAGAGGGAGAGATAGTGTGTGAGAGAGATTGAACTAGGATTGGCTGTGTTTCTGTGTCTTCTGTGTCTGGTGACAGAGTTTAGGTCTGTCAGACGATTGTGCCAAGTATTTTTCACCCATGGATATTTGGCATGCCTGTTTTCAGGTGAACCTTTAAGGGACCTAGGAGGGATGAAATTCACATGAGCTCTTAAGTTTCAGCCCCACTTGACTGCTGACTGCCTACCAATAGAAGAACAAGTAGGATACTTTTAGGTATTCGCCACCAGGTAGAGAGTGCCCTCCCCAACAGTAAGGAAAAGAAAGACAGGTAATAATACTACATACATATGAGAATTAGCCAAAACGTCTTCTGAGGATGTAGTGACTGTTTGTGAGTTTCCTGTATTATGTAAGGTGTGTATGTATGTTGATGCAGCTATAGCTGTATGCATGGCCGAGTATATGGTTCTGACAGTTTATTCCCTACTGCATCATGGTGATGTGTGAATAATCTTCAGATATAGCACCCAGCCTGCGGAGTACAAATATTCCCTGATCCGAGAGTGATTTATATAATAAGGAGTTCCTGCTGATGGACACCTGAATGATCTGTTGAGACAAAAACTATATATAATGCAGTCAGCGATAGTTATGGCTACGTTTCTGTTTCCTTTGGAAAGACATTTTTGTTTGCGTATATCTTTGATGCCATTTCACGAAGCTGCACAAAACTTTCCAATTAAATTAGTTTCATCAAGTGAAGTTTCTTTCAGATACACCCAGGCACGGGAGGGAATAAACCGGGGGGTCAGGCGCTTTGAAAATGCTACTGCTGGCTGGGAGCAGACTTTTGATCTATTTTCCTGCCTGCAGTGATGCAGAGTGACAGATCAAAATATCACTCCCGCCCTGAGGGAGCAGCATTAGTAGGTGCTCCCTGTGGATTGGAGCAATGCTGGCTCTCGCTGCATGTAGGGAGCCAGCTAGGATCGCAGGGGCCTTGGAGCTCCTCCTGCAGGTCCAACTGAATGTATGGTGGATGCCCTGGGGGGCACCAGGTCACCCACCTTCAATGATGTGGGCCCCGGGAGATGGTGTCTCATGGGCCAGAAAAGCCTCAGAGAGTGGGGCCCCTTTAATTTTAATAGTGGCCCTGGGGGATGGTGTCCCCAGGGCCTAACACGGCTCGGGTAGGGGGGGCCACATTTCCCCCCTCCCCTTTGAAAAAAATAAACAGCCCTGGGGGATGGGGTTCCCAGGGCTTAACAAGGCTTGGTAATGGGGGCCATGTGGCTCCCCTTCCCTTAAATTAAAAACAACAATCCTGGTGGATGGAGTTCCCAGGGCGTAACAAGTCTATGGGAGTGGGGCCATGTGGCCCCCTCCCCTTTTATGGAAAAAATGTCCCTGGGGATGGGGTCTCCAGGACTTAATAAGGCTCGGAGAGGGGGCTACGCGCCCCCCTCCCCTTTTATTAAAAAAAGAGCACTGGGGGATGAGGTCAACAGGCCCTAATAAGGCTCGACGAATGGAGGGCACACTCCCCCTCCCCTTTAACTAAAACTAAATGGCCGTGGGGGATAGAAATTTAGGGACACCAAATAAAGAACCCAAGCAGGGAATAAGATTTACTGGATACACACCCATCTTTTTTTATACACAAAATCACTTGTTAACAGTGTACACAGTTTTCTTGTGTTTCATGTCTTGCATTTGTTTATCTCTGTTTTGCTATAAAGGAATACAATAATGAATGTTTTGTACATCATATATGACACAAAGAGTTTTCTGTGAAACATTTAGTCTGCATACTTGAAATTATAAAAACAAATTAGTTGATTAGAATAATGAAATGTTACATGCTGAAAGAGTCCCACATGTTACTGTTTATAAGTAATTGAGCAATTTATGGCGAAGGAGAGTTACTCCATTGCCTGGTTGCTAAAAATGACCCAAACCACCTCCCCCTTTACAGGGTTAGGCCCCATATTTTTATAAACAGATGGTCCTGCCCGGGGCACCCACAACTCATCCTTTTGTTGTGGACTTGGAGGAGGCCCAAGGACCCTGCAACCCTGCTGGCTCCCCAGTTATCTCCCATCGATGGCTGTCTGCAGTCAGGGGCGTAGGTTGGTCAGTGAGATTAAGAGGGTGTGAATCTCACATTTCCCAACTAAACAAATGGGAAAAACCAACATATGCATAGCAAACCTGATTCTGGGTCCCCAGACCCAAATTACAAACCAATAATTAATTTATTTGGGGGTTGTCATACCCCAAACTCTCCCTGAAGCTACTCCCCAGCTGGCAGTAGCTGACCACAGTGAATGTGCTCCCACGTGGCAGCAGCAGCCTTTGTTTCTGCTCCTGCCCAAACCGGTCCCAGGATGCTTGTTTCCGGTCCAGGGAAGACATGGCTTGGCAGTTCGGGCTGGACTGTTCCCATGAGGCACAGGGTCAGACTGATTTGCATATGGCCATGTCTGAACTGGGGTGGTGGAGTGAGCTAAAGAATGATGATGGATTAAACCCAGATCAGTTGACTGGGGGTGAGTGTTTGATTTGCTCAAACGCTCCGTCCATCGTCCCCTTTGGTATCGCTTTGTTCGCCCTAAGTTGGCAGGGTATGCCCAGACGTGGGTCCCTTGCTCACTTTGCCACTGGATTCAAGCTAGCCTGGCTGATGACGGCTGAATGGCCAGAAACCGGTCCCAGGATGCTTGTTTCTGGTCCAGGGAAGACATGGCTTGGCAGTTCGGGCTGGACTGTTCCCATGAGGCACAGGGTCAGACTGATTTGCATATGGCCATGTCTGAACTGGTGGAGTGAGCTAAAGAATGATGATGGATTAAACCCAGATCAGTTGACTGGGGGTGAGTGTTTGATTTGCTCAAACGCTCCGTCCATCGTCCCCTTTGGTATCGCTTTGTTCGCCCTAAGTTGGCAGGGTATGCCCAGACGTGGGTCCCTTGCTCACTTTGCCACTGGATTCAAGCTAGCCTGGCTGATGACGGCTGAATGGCCAGAAACCGGTCCCAGGATGCTTGTTTCCGGTCCAGGGAAGACATGGCTTGGCAGTTCGGGCTGGACTGTTCCCATGAGGCACAGGGTCAGACTGATTTGCATATGGCCATGTCTGAACTGGGGTGGTGGAGTGAGCTAAAGAATGATGATGGATTAAACCCAGATCAGTTGACTGGGGGTGAGTGTTTGATTTGCTCAAACGCTCCGTCCATCGTCCCCTTTGGTATCGCCTGCCCATAGCGTGGCGGGAGCAATTCAGTGTTCTTTGACCGCACTCTCACTGGCAGGGGAGTAGGCTTGTGCTCTGCTCAGGTGACAGACTTTCTGCTCACGCCCGACATGGGAGCAATCTAGTGTTTCCTGCCTGTGGACAGGGACACAAGCCTCATTTAGTGTCCCAGGGGATGTCCCGGGAACACTAATCTTATGTCGGACCCCGGAGGACAGAGTCCCGAGAGCTAATACTTGGCTCTGGGAGGGGAACTGATGCACGCCCCTTTCCCATTATAATTTTTTCTTTTATTTAGACTTCTATTGGGCCCAGGGGATGGAATAGCAATCCATTTTCTTGTGTGTGTGTATATATATATATATATATATATATATATATATATATATATATATTTTACATTTTTATATTACAGGAGCAGTTTGATACAAGTGACCTGAAAACAGGAATAGTCACCAGTATAATTTGATGTGCACCAGAGTTGGAGATGTTCCAGGCAACAATCACCTCTCCCTAGTCACCTTTAGCGTTAATGGTACGATAACCAGCATTTCATACTTCATGGAATATCACACTACAGCTACTAGAGCGACAGGGCAAATGACCGTAATCAATATGGTGCGCAATAACAGATATAGGAAGAACATGTCAAACTATGTTATAGGGGTACTATACCTACACTGATGATAGATGATGTCCAGTCTGACATCGAGCCGTCATTATGATGAATGAACTAAATGAAAATGTCAAAATCTCAACCTTATACATGGTGTAGCAAAACAAGTACATGAGTAGCAGGATTACAGATGACTGTGAGACAATAACCATTTGCTATTTGAACGAATTTAAACTCTACCACTGATCGACATTTTGCAATGAGACATGATTGATTTAATGACTATACAGGAATTCTGTGATGTTCTGTAACAGAATCAGCATAGTTGGTGTAATTAAATTAAACCAAATTGTATTCAACCCATGATGCATGCCTATATGTATATCTTTTTTTTATGTCTATTGTTGTCGCGTCATGTGCGACGTGGATGTTTCTTTAAAATGACTCAACTGAATTAAGTGGTCATGGGACCAAGACCCTGTGTGAATACCTTTTACTGCAACCGGAGTGGGTCGTAATTTTAACTCTTGACGGGTGCTTCCATTACGTGAAAAGTGGCATCACTTGTTTGGAATATATGGCGGTAGCCAGTAGGTAGTTATAGTTAGGTCATAGTTTCCATAGGAAAAGCGTTTTTTGATTTGCCAATAACTTTGGTGCCGAATCCGGCCGAAAATTTTTAAAAAACTAAGCGCGGTCTCCCACGCTTCATTTTTTTAAAGCTCCCGGGTGGGAGGTGGTCCGAGGCCACGCCCCTTTTTACACCACTGTGCAAACGCGCCTCTTGGCGCAAGGCTGGTGGGGCGAAGAGGTCCTTTTTGTCCTGAGGACCTCAGGACTAAAGTGAACTTCATCCCCCGAGTAGCAGTGCGCCAGGAGGCGCGTTTGCAGAGTGGTGTAAAAAGTGGGCGTGGCCTCGGACCACTCTCAGCAATCCAGCTGTGTGGGCCTTACTGGAGGTACCTGGTGGGCTAGTTGGCCCCCAGGGACCCTCAGGATTCAAGGGGACTTAATCCCCCAACCCAGAACGCGCCAGGAGGCGCGTTTGCAGAGTGGTGGAGAAAGGGGGCGTGGCCTGTGTCCATCTGTCAGCAATCCCACTATCTGGGGCATACTGGAGGTATCAGGTAGGCTAGTTGGCCCCTAAGGACCCCCAGCAGCAAAGGGGACTTTAATCCCCATCCAAGAGCGCGCCAGGAAGTGCGTTTGCAGAGTGGTGGGGAAAGCGGCTGTGACCTGCTATGAGAACTTAGCAATCCTGCTGTGTGGGACTTACTGGAGGTAATAGGAGGGGTTGTTGGCCCCCAAGGTTGACCTTGGGGGCCAACTACCCCTCCTGTTACCTCCAGTCAGTCCCACACTGTGGGATTGCTAAGAGGTCTTCGGAGGCCATGCTCACTGTTAGACTTGGCATCTTTTGGCGTGTTTCCCCTGACTTTTTGCTTTCTGACCTCCCGGTTTTGACTCTGTTTTTGCTGGTGTAATGATTCTGCGCACTTTCCTCACTGCGGTCCAGTGGGAAAGTGCAAGTGCTCCTGTATAAAATGTGTTATGGATTGGTATTTCCATGATTGGCCTATTTGGTCTATGTGTCAGTCCCTTGTAAAGTGCACTGCGAGTGCCAGGGCCTATAGACCAAATGCTGTTGGTGGGCTGCAGCACTGGATTGTGCCACCCACGCAAACAGCCCGTAAAGTGTAACTCGGGCCTGCCATCGCAGAGCCTGTGCGCAGCCTGGGGCTGCCATGTCGACTTGGCAAGTGCACACACTTGCAAGTCCCTAAACCTTCCCTTTGCTACATGTTAGCCACCCCTAAGGTAGGCCCAAGGTACCCCTGTGGGCAGGGTGCGTTGTATGCGAAAGGTAGGACATGCCCTGGTGTGTGTGGCATGTCCTGATAGTGAATTACAGCCTTGTTTGTTTTTCACTATTGCAAGGCTACCTGTTCCCCATAGGCCAGAACGGGCAGTTTTGATTATTACAGCTTATAATCCTAACTGACCCCGGGAACGTGATAGAAATGCGAGTTTCGTATGCCTGGACTCAGAATGATAAAATGCATCTTTTAGTGAAGTTGGTTTTAACATTCTGTGTTTGAAAATACCACTTTTAGAAAGTGGGTATTTTCTTGTCTAACCATCCAAGCCTGCCTCTGCGAGGTTGTGTATTCCTTGTCTGGAATGTGAGTGACAGGGGCTGGGGGATGCCAGGGTGAGTCAGCACAGGGCTGAATAGCAAGATCTACATGTAGATGGGTGGGAGGGGTCGCACCTGGGCCCTGAATAGGACAGTGCCTTCCCTCCACAATGCTGGCTCCACCTCCTGTGGTGCGTCTGATGTCCCTGGCCTACTCACTGAAAGAAGGGACGGAGACTTGTCAACAAAGTGCTCCAGAACTGGTTTGGACTAGGCAAAGGCCTCTCTGCCTTCAGAGAACAAAGGAATTTGGGATATAAATATTGGGGCCCTGACCCCATGAATTTAGATCTCGCTGGAATCAAGGAACCTGCCAAGACGAAGAGCTGGAAGAGCTGCCAGGAGGAGTACTGCCCCTTTGCTGTGTTGTTGCTTTGTTGGGTTGGCCTGCAGCTGCTGCTTCTGCCTTGGGCAGTGAAAGGACTGGACTGAACTTTCTACAAACTTGTGCTGAGTATCTCCAAGGGCCTGAAACCGAGCTGGCCTCCTGTTAAGAAGTCTCAGGGACTACAAAGACTTCACAAGCCTCTGGGTACCGCTTCTGGAACGCTGTTTCAGTTGCCACAGAGGAAGGGAACCGCAACCGACTCCGTCAACTGAATCCATCCCTGGCCGGTGACCTGTTTGCACCGCAGACCGCATCGCCCCGCTCGCATCGCAACCCTGGTCTCACCGTGGGCGACGTCCGACGCCGCCAACACCGAGCCGCTGCTTGCACCGTGACCTGTGGGCACCGCAGTTCGCATCGCATCGCTTCACTGAACCAGCCGGGACCCGACCGACGCGGTCGCTGCAACTGGCTCAAGAGTCGTGACCGCACCGCATTTGGGGCACCGCTCGCACGTCTGCGACGCACCGCTCCGACTCGCACCGCTGTCCGACGCCAGCTCCCGCACTCCGGCTTGGTCGCCTGCATCGCAACCTGTCAGCACCGCATCGAGCATCGTCTCACCCTGCATCGCACGCCTTGGACTCACCGACTCCGTCTGCACGACGCTCATCGAGCCGCTGCCTGCACCGCATCGAGGGACACCGCACCTTGCATCGCTCCGTCTTGCACCGCAACCGCGACGAACGCCGACCGGCTCGTACACTCAGTACCAGCAACAACGAGAAAGGTACTGTAACCGAGTCTGTTCACGACTCTGCTGGCCCGTATCGACGCGGTCGGCTGGAACTGTTAGACTCTGTGGTTTTCAGCATCACGGTAGGCTCGGACGGAGCTACCGACTCGTACGAACTTTGCTTTTGTGCTATTCCTGCAAAGAAGAAGTTACCGTATCAAGCATTAATTTTTAAAGTATAGTATTGTGGATTTTTGTCGTAATTGGTCTTGTCTTGAGTATATAAAATATTGGTTATTTTTCTAAACTGGTGTGGTGTCCGTTTGTAGTGCTTACACTGTATTACTGTTGGTTATGTGCAAATGCTTTACACACTGCCTCTGAATTAAGCCTGACTGCTCGTGCCAAGCTACCACGAGGGTGAGCAGGGGTTACTTCACGAGTGTAACACCCTTACTAGGAAGAAGGGTCCCTACTTGGACAAAGGTGCAAGCCCTTGCCAACTAGAGATCCCATTTCTAACATTGGTTGTCAGCGGTGAGGATAGGACTTGTGTTTGCACTTGACTTACAGTGATTGGTGTGCACTACTACCATATCGCAGACCATTACGTACCACATACTGGTTCTTTTTCTTTTGGCCTATTTTTGATCTTGCCAGTTTTCAACTCACTACTTTTGTCATGCCTGAATCAATTGCATCATCCGTTGCATCTCTGGAAGTTATCTTTGAGGAGGATAGGTTGGAATCCTACGCCGTAAAGGAGCTACGAGCGATTTGTAAAATCCTGAAAGTCCAAATTAAAGGCCTCACAAGGAAGGAGGAGCTACAGAAGGCGCTGAGGGCCTGGGTAGCAGCCAGACATGCCAATGGGCAGCCTGGTAATCTCAGTGAGGAGGTGGAGGAGCCTATTTCCAGGGTGGATGTGCTTTTGGGTAGGGGGAACCCGCCAGGTCAGGCAGCAGCAGTCTGTCCCCAGAGGAGCTGGAGGACAGGCGGGAGGCAAGGCAGTTTGAGCTGCAGAAGCTCAGGCTGGAGAGTGAGCAGGAGGAGAAGAGATTGGCCATAGAGGAGAGGAAGATGCTCTTAGAGCATGAGAGAGAACTGAAGGAGCTAGAACTTAGGAGTAAGTCAGGCTCAGATGGTGGCAGCAATTCGTCCAGAAAAGCAGACAGGATTGTGCACATTCCCAAGAATGTAGGCAAGGAGTTCAAGAAGGGGGATGACATACAAAGGTGGTTTCAGGGTTATGAGGCAGCCATACACATGAATGGGGTCCCTGAGGAGAATTGGGGAGCAGGATTGTGGCCACTTTTCCCTGAAGAAGCAAGGGATGCTCTGATAGCTTTGGGTAAGGGGTATCACCTCACCTATGCTGACATGAAGGATGCCCTTCTCACGAAGTATGGTCTTACTCCTGAAAAGTACAGGGATCAGTTCAGGTCCAGTAAGAAGTCTGATGCCAACACTTGGTTGGAATGTGTGGATGTGTTCTGCAGGTCGCTGGATGGTTGGGTAAAGGGCAGTAGTGTAACAGATTTTCAGGGGCTCTACAACTTGATTGCATGGGAGCACTTGTCTAGTCTATGTTTTGCAGATCTGCGCCAGCACCTAGTTGATAGTAAGCTAACTGACCCCAGGAAGCTTGCTATGGAAGCGGACCGCTGGGTGAGTACCAGGGTCCACAAGAAAGCGTTTGGGGAGACTCAGCCAAAGGTGGGCAGGGTCCCCAGCAGAAAGGTGGGGGGACAAGGGTAAAGCACAGGAGTTCTCTAAAGGGCCCCAAACTAGTATCCAGGGTAAAGGTTCCCAGCCCCCGGCGATAAGAAGAAAGGGGTCTCTACAGGGAAGCCTGTTGAGACCGGCCCCCGCAAGTGTTATGCATGTGACCAGGTAGGTCACTTTAAGGGGGACCCCAAGTGCCCAAAGGGGACACAGCCACCCACCGGTGGACAGTCCAAAGTGTTGGCTAGTGTAGCGCTTGGGGAGGAGGGGTGCCCACAGGAGGGTGGGGATCCCGCAGAAATGACCCTTGTCTCACTAGGGGACAGTGAGATGGTCCCAGGAAACCAGGTGCCCCCTAACACAAAGAAATATAGCACCTGGGTGACCATTAATGGGAACAGGGTAGAGGCTCTCAGAGATACTGGAGCCAGTGTGACCTCAGTCCGGTGTCACCTGGTGTCTGAGAAGCAAGTAGTCCCCGGGGCATTCCACCAAGTAGTTGCTGTAGACAACTCAGAGCGCCAATGTATGGTGGCGCAGGTTCCCTTTGAATGGGGGGGTCTCAGGTCCCTTGAGGGTGGTTGTGAGCCCTACCATGCCTGTAGATTGTCTGCTAGGAAACGACCTGGAGCAGTCCTCATGGAAGGAGGTTGAGCTCAGGTCTCACTTGGAGATGCTTGGGTTGCCAGAGTGGGCATGCGTGTCTACTCGGTCAATGGCAGCCAGAAAGGGTGATCAAGAGGACTTGGAGCCTGAAACAGTGGCCCAAGTCCCTGCCAAGAGAAAGGGCAGGGGGCACGGGAAACCGGCCCCCGAAGTTCCCACGGACCGGGAGGAGGCGGACCTCGAGGGGGACGCCCCGGTGCCTACAGGGGAGCAGGTAGCCGAACTGGGAGACATCTCTGAGCTGACCCATTGGCAGCAAGAAGGGGGTCCCACCAGGGAAGAGTTCTGCAGGGAGCAGAACGAGTGCCCTACTCTGGAGGGTCTGCGGCGGCAGGCTGCAGACCAGGCAGCTGGTAATCCGTCCGGGTCACATCTGATCTACTGGGAGAGTGGTCTCCTATACAGTGAGCCTAAGGTTGCTGAGCCTGGGTCAGCCCGTGTGCTGGTGGTACCCCAGCGCTTCAGGACCTTCCTACTGGGTCTGGCTCATGACGTGCCTTTGGCAGGACATTTGGGGCAGGACAAGACCTTTGACAGGCTTATCACCCACTTCTTTTGGCCCCAAATGCGAAGGCAGTCAGATGCACACTGTAGGTCTTGCCAAACTTGCCAGGCAAGTGGTAAGAGTGGGATGAAGGTCAAAGCTCCTCTCCAACCTTTTCCTGTTGTTGGAACACCCTTTGAAAGGGTAGGGATGGATATTGTGGGGCCACTGGATCCCAAGACAGCCATGGGCAACAGGTACATCCTGGTCTTGGTGGACCATGCCACCCGGTACCCGGAGGCAATCCCTCTCAGGACAACAACGGCGCCAGTGGTGGGCCGGGCGTTAATGGGGATCTTTTCCCGTGTGGGATTCCCCAGAGAGGTGGTTTCTGATAGGGGGACCAATTTCATATCCAAGTATATGACATCCCTGTGGAAGGAGTGTGGTGTAACCTACAAGTTCACCACTCCTTACCACCCACAAGGAAACGGTCTGGTGGAGAGATTCAACCAGACCTTGAAAGGCATGATCAAGGGTCTAACAGAACCCATGAGGCGTAAGTGGGACGTCCTCTTGCCATGCCTACTCTTTGCATACAGGGAGGTGCCTCAGAAGTCTCTTGGGTACAGCCCCTTTGAGCTCCTGTATGGCCACCCTGTCAGAGGACCTCTGAGTTTGGTAAAGGAAGGCTGGGAGGCAGCTCCCAGGAAAACTCCCCAGGATGTATTTAGCTACATGCTGGCCTTTAGAAACCAAACTGCCCGCTTCAGGAAACTCGCTCAGGCGAACCTAGAAGCAAGCCAGGAAGAAATGAAGAGATGGTATGACCAGAATGCCACTCTGGTCGAATTTCAACCTGGGCAAAAAGTGTGGGTCATGGCCCCAGTGGCACCTTGTGCCTTGCAGGACAAGTGGACTGGGCCATATGAGGTAAAGGAGCGCAAAAGTGACGTCACCTACCTGGTGGATTTGCAGGCTCCAAGGAACCCTTTGAGGGTCCTTCACGTGAACCGCCTCAAGCCCCACTTCGAGAGGTCCGAAGTGAGTATGCTCTTGGCGACAGATGATGGGGTGGAAGAGGAGAGTGAGCCTCTCCCTGACCTCCTGTCTACCAAGGAGCATGATGGGTCAGTAGAGGGTGTGATCCTCTCCCCTACTCTGACTCAGGAGCAGCAGGGGGACTGTCGCCAGTTGTTGGGACAGTTCGCCCCACTGTTCTCTCTGACCCCCGGTGTTACTCACTGGTGTACCCATGACGTGGACACCGGTGACAGCCCTCCTGTGAAGCACAAGATTTACAGGTTGACTGACCGGGTCAGAGCCAGCATCAAGGAGGAGGTCTCTAAGATGTTGGCGTTAGGGGTGATTGAGCACTCCCACAGTCCTTGGGCCAGCCCAGTGGTCTTGGTCCCAAAGGCTGCGGCGCCCGGTGCCACTCCAGAACTCCGGTTTTGTGTGGACTACCGTGGGCTCAATGCAGTCACCAGGACTGACGCGCACCCCATCCCCAGAGCTGATGAGCTCATTGATCGGTTGGAAGCTGCCCGGTTCCTCAGCACGTTTGATTTGAAGTCTGGGTACTGGCAGATTGCCTTAACCGATGGGGCCAAGGAGAGATCAGCATTCTCAACCCCAGAAGGTCATTACCAATTCCGGGTGATGCCCTTTGGGTTGAAGAATGCCCCTGCCACCTTTCAGAGGTTGGTCAATCAGGTGTTGGCTGGGCTGGAGGATTTCAGTGCCGCCTACCTGGATGACATTGCTGTGTTCAGTTCCAGCTGGGAAGAACATTTACAGCACCTTGAGAAAGTGTTGAGGGCTCTGCAAGGTGCAGGCCTCACGATCAAGGCCAGTAAGTGCCAGATCGGGCAGGGTTCGGTGGTGTACTTGGGACACCAGGTAGGAAGCGGCCAGGTGGCGCCCCTACAACCCAAGATTGACACCATTCTGGCTTGGGAACCCCCAAGACCCAGACAGAGGTGAGAGCCTTCTTAGGTCTCACCGGCTACTATAGGAGATTTGTTAAGGGCTATGGCACCATCGTTGCCCCCTTAACAGAGCTGACTCTCTAAGAGGCAGCCCAGGAAAGTGATCTGGACTGAGTCCTGCCAGAAAGCTTTTGATGCCCTGAAGGCAGCCATGTGCACGGCGCCCGTGCTCAAGGCACCTGACTTCTCCAAGGAATTTGTCGTGCAGACGGACGCTTCAGAGCATGGTGTGGGAGCGGTGCTCTCACAACTGAACGAAGAGGGCCTGGATCAGCCTGTAGTCTTCCTTAGCAGGAGACTACTTCCCAGGGAACAGAGGTGGAGTGCCATAGAAAGGGAAGCTTTTGCTGTGGTCTGGGCACTGAAGAAGTTGAGACCATACCTTTTTGGGACTCACTTCCGGGTTCAGACAGACCACAGGCCCCTCAGATGGTTGATGCAAATGAGGGGTGAGAATCCAAAACTGCTGAGGTGGTCCATCTCCCTACAGGGAATGGACTTTACGGTGGAACACCGTCCTGGTACAGAACACGCCAACGCAGATGGTCTGTCCAGGTTCTTCCGCCTTAGTGAAGAGAACTCCAATGGGGTTGGGTAGCTCTCCCTACTTTCAGCTGGAGGGGACATGTGTTAGACTTGGCATCTTTTGGCGTGTTTCCCCTGACTTTTTGCTTTCTGACCTCCCGGTTTTGACTCTGTTTTTGCTGGTGTAATGATTCTGCGCACTTTCCTCACTGCGGTCCAGTGGGAAAGTGCAAGTGCTCCTGTATAAAATGTGTTATGGATTGGTGTTTCCATGATTGGCCTATTTGGTCTATGTGTCAGGCCCTTGTAAAGTGCACTGCGAGTGCCAGGGCCTATAGACCAAATGCTGTTGGTGGGCTGCAGCACTGGATTGTGCCACCCACGCAAACAGCCCGTAAAGTGTAACTCGGGCCTGCCATCGCAGAGCCTGTGCGCAGCCTGGGGCTGCCATAGTCGACTTGGCAAGTGCACACACTTGCAAGTCCCTAAACCTTCCCTTTGCTACATGTTAGCCACCCCTAAGGTAGGCCCAAGGTACCCCTGTGGGCAGGGTGCGTTGTATGCGAAAGGTAGGACATGCCCTGGTGTGTGTGGCATGTCCTGATAGTGAATTACAGCCTTGTTTGTTTTTCACTATTGCAAGGCTACCTGTTCCCCATAGGCCAGAACGGGCAGTTTTGATTATTACAGCTTATAATCCTAACTGACCCCGGGAACGTGGTAGAAATGCGAGTTTAGTATGCCTGGACTCAGAATGATAAAATGCATCTTTTAGTGAAGTTGGTTTTAACATTCTGTGTTTGAAAATACCACTTTTAGAAAGTGGGTATTTTCTTGTCTAACCATCCAAGCCTGCCTCTGCGAGGTTGTGTATTCCTTGTCTGGAATGTGAGTGACAGGGGCTGGGGGATGCCAGGAGACAGGGTGAGTCAGCACAGGGCTGAATAGCAAGATCTACATGTAGATGGGTGGGAGGGGTCGCACCTGGGCCCTGAATAGGACAGTGCCTTCCCTCCACAATGCTGGCTCCACCTCCTGTGGTGCGTCTGATGTCCCTGGCCTACTCACTGAAAGAAGGGACGGAGACTTGTCAACAAAGTGCTCCAGAACTGGTTTGGACTAGGCAAAGGCCTCTCTGCCTTCAGAGAACAAAGGAATTTGGGATATAAATATTGGGGCCCTGACCCCAATGAATTTAGATCTCGCTGGAATCAAGGAACCTGCCAAGACGAAGAGCTGGAAGAGCTGCCAGGAGGAGTACTGCCCCTTTGCTGTGTTGTTGCTTTGTTGGGTTGGCCTGCAGCTGCTGCTTCTGCCTTGGGCAGTGAAAGGACTGGACTGAACTTTCTACAAACTTGTGCTGAGTATCTCCAAGGGCCTGAAACCGAGCTGGCCTCCTGTTAAGAAGTCTCAGGGACTACAAAGACTTCACAAGCCTCTGGGTACCGCTTCTGGAACGCTGTTTCAGTTGCCACAGAGGAAGGGAACCGCAACAGACTCCGTCAACCGAATCCATCCCTGGCCGGTGACCTGTTTGCACCGCAGACCGCATCGCCCCGCTTCGCATCGCAACCCTGGTCTCACCGTGGGCGACGTCCGACGCCGCCAACACCGAGCCGCTGCTTGCACCGTGACCTGTGGGCACCGCAGTTCGCATCGCATCGCATCGCTTCACTGAACCAGCCGGACCCGACCGACGCGGTCGCTGCAACTGGCTCAAGAGTCGTGACCGCACCGCATTTGGGGCACCGCTCGCACGTCTGCGACGCACCGCTCCGACTCGCACCGCTGTCCGACGCCAGCTCCCGCACTCCGGCTTGGTCGCCTGCATCGCAACCTGTCAGCACCGCATCGAGCATCGTCTCACCCTGCATCGCACGCCTTGGACTCACCGACTCCGTCTGCACGACGCTCATCGAGCCGCTGCCTGCACCGCATCGAGGGACACCGCACCTTGCATCGCTCCGTCTTGCACCGCAACCGCGACGAACGCCGACCGGCTCGTACACTCCGTACCAGCCACAACGAGAAAGGTACTGTAACCGAGTCTGTTCACGACTCTGCTGGCCCGTATCGACGAGGTCGGCTGGAACTGTTAGACTCTGGTTTTCAGCATCGCGGTAGGCTCGGACGGAGCTACCGACTCGTACGAACTTTGCTTTTGTGCTATTCCTGCAAAGAAGAAGTTACCGTATCAAGCATTCATTTTTAAAGTATAGTATTGTGGATTTTTGTCGTAATTGGTCTTGTCTTGAGTATATAAAATATTGGTTATTTTTCTAAACTGGTGTGGTGTCCGTTTGTAGTGCTTACACTGTATTACTGTTGGTTATGTGCAAATGCTTTACACACTGCCTCTGATTTAAGCCTGACTGCTCGTGCCAAGCTACCACGAGGGTGAGCAGGGGTTACTTCACGAGTGTAACACCCTTACCCTGACTAGGAAGAAGGGTCCCTACTTGGACAAAGGTGCAAGCCCTTGCCAACTAGAGATCCCATTTCTAACACTCACCTTTCTCCATCACTCTGCAAACGCGCCTCCTGGCACAGTACTGGTGGGGGGATGAAGTTAACTTTACTCCTGAGGGACTTTGGCGGCCAAGTAGCCCTCCTGGTACCTCCTGTAAGTCCTACGCAGCGGAATTCCGGAGCGCTGGTCGGAGGCCCAGGCCCCTTTCTGCACCACTCTGCAAACGTGACTACTACGTTATAGTTAGAAATTAGCATTTAAAAAACCTTAGAAATTCACAGAAAAAACCATAGGTTTCAGGGACGTTATAGTTAAAAAATTAGCATTTAAAAAAACCTTAGAAATTCACTGAAAAAACCATAGGTTTCAGGGACGTTATAGTTAGAAATTAGCATTTAAAAAACCTTAGAAATTCACTAAAAAAAACATAGGTTTCAGGGACGTTATAGTTAGAAATTTGCATTTAAAAAACCTTGGAAATTCACTGAAAAAACCACAGGTTTCAGGGACGTTATAGTTAGTTGGACATTTCACTCGTACAAAACCAGAGAAATTCAGCACTGGGTATTAATGCCAGCATAACAGATAGGAAAAACATTGTGGGAAATCACACCAAAGTTGATCAGTTCCTACAAATGCATTGATAGTTTGCACCACAGAATAGAATCAGTGGCATGCAATGTAAAGGAAGTTGTCATTTCATTTATTTTTCAAAAAAGGTACAAAATGGTGGGAGCAGACTCGCGGCTTTCCGAAGTGTTTCATCCCACTGGACTTCATCATGTGTACATAATCCTTCTTTTCAATCT
This sequence comes from Calotriton arnoldi, assembly GCA_963921515.1. NCBI lineage: Eukaryota > Metazoa > Chordata > Amphibia > Caudata > Salamandridae > Calotriton > Calotriton arnoldi. Next base: position 2,127,567 of record CAWUFW010002275.1, on the reverse strand, counting down.
GTATTTATTTCAATCCCAGGTGTACTCCGACCATGTATTATTCCCTACAGCACAGTGTCTTGTGGAACACGTAGCCTTCAAATAAATTCAGTTACTGCAAGTGGTTAAAAAATAAATTGCACATTGCAACATATGTTATATCTCTGCGTTGCAATGTGCTAAAAAATAATTTTACAGCACAAACAAATGATGGACGGAATACTAAACAAATCAAATATTCACCCCTAGTCACAGATGTGGGTTAAATCCATTGTTTTTTTGCTCGCCACGCCATTCCAGCTTGGACCCAGCCATTTGCAAATCAGCCTTGACCCTGCTCCTCATGGGAACAGTCCAGCCCGAACTGCCAGGCCCTCCCTGGACCGTAAAACATTCACCCCACCTCCCCTTTAACAGGGTCAGGCACCATATTTTTATAAACAGATGGTCTGTGGTATGATCAATCAATGTATTCCTGTACATAAAAAACGTGTTTGGGTACTTTTATTTCACAAAATGCAGTGGTATAGAAACCAATTTTTCAAGATACATATATTTATATCTGAGTGATAGACTGATATACTGCACAATAGGTTGGGTAACTATAGATTACATAGAGTACATAAAGCATACATTGCAGAACCTTATTGATGTTTCAAAAGATGTATTTTAATACGAGCTGGATACAGACAGAGTTACATTTTTAGATTGATTCTACTCAAGGCCCAACCAAGCTAAATTCTGCTCAGTCTCAAACCAAGCAGAAATCCCCATGGATCAACATCGAAGAGAAAAGCACATAAACTGAATTATAAATTCTTGACTAAATGTTTTCGCTAATTCTCTCTGAAGTGTCTAGTTAGAGTTAGATTTAATACAGCACTGTCAATTCAATATGTTCCCGACAGACCAGTTCCAATTAGAAATTTCTAAAGCTGTGGAGTGTGCAGCGTAAACTTTAAATAATTTTGGCAAGTGCGTCCTCAAGGTAAAGCACAAAAGGCATGTTTGTTTAGGACTTGCATTTCATGCATTTCTCACCAGGCTCCACAGGTCTAACAAAAATAACTGCAGCAATTAAATTGAAATGACTGCTTGTAGCAAGTACAGGAAAATAGGATTCTAGACACTCAGCTATATGTAAAAATTGATCCCATGGAGGATATCACCCGACTGTGACACACTAACAAAAAAACAGAGCTGCCTATCATTAAATCACCTTAGTTTAAACTCCCTGAAAACATAATTCCTTCCCATCTCATCACCCAACAGCACCACCCCCATTTCAGAATGGATCAGCTACCTAGACTCCCTCAATTGCAAACAGCCATCGTTGAAACCACCAAATCCCTTGGAATAACCTTGGACAATTCTTAACTTGCAAGCATACATAAGCATATCCACAAGTATTGCGGCCCACCATCTCCACCCACTCAAGAAGGTGAAACCATTCATCATGCCCACAGAATTAAAGATCGTAGTACAGTCATTAGTTGTATCCAGACTGGACTATGGGAGTGTGACCCTTGACAGGCTTACTGAATTCATGAACAGCTCTATTTAAGGCAACCCTTAATGCGCACCAAGATTGAAAACAGGAACACTACGCTTCAACCATATCACGTCACATATCAAGACTCTTCTTGGGCTCCCTTTTGAGGCCAGGATCCAGTTAAAAATTGCAAAAGCTAACACTATCAAGAGGTAGTTGCTCCCTTAGGAGTGCTGAGTACCTATGGCTTGAACCCCCGAGATTCAGACAGTTAAAAACCTACTCTCTTACTTTCTCAGGGTCCACTACAAGAATATGGAACTTTGTCCAACCTGAGATCCAACAAACCCTTCGACCATAACCTTAAAATAAAAAGTAAAAAAGATTGCTATTTGACAGTTTCCTCCCATAAGGACCAAGATCAAGGATGACCTGAGGTCCAGCTTGATACCCTTGGACTATACGAAGGCGGTTTCAGTCTTACAAACAAGCCTCATGAGATATTATTGGTCAACAAACTTTGCTAGACACCATTTCTGTTTATATACTTTGTCACAGGGTGATATGTATTCTGTAATGGGTGTGGGCTTCTTTGTAAGACGCTCTGATACCCTATGGTAATGTTTGCACCATATATATCTCTTTAAATAAAATAAATAAATATGTACTCTTAAACCAGATGCAGAAAACAAAATGTGTTGGCCCACGCATACACGTTACTTCTCACGGTTGTTGTTTTTTGTGTTTTTTTAAATAGTTACATAGCTAAAGTAGACAAAAGGGGGCTACACAGATGGATGAGCCACAGTAGACAAGAAGTCCATTATTTATGCACAGATGCTAGGTGCTATATATTATGCGGCTTGTGACCAGAGGTGCCTTTGTTTTGAATGTGTTTCACTGATGAACAGTGTTTGTGGAGGTGTCTCAGTGCAATAAGTGAACAGGACATCTGGTTTGGCATGATTAGGGGCTGGCATTGCCTCTGGACCAGACAACCAGGGCACCCATCTCAAACAAGCACTGACAATACCAGTAGGTTTGGCTTTAATGTACTGCACCCTGCACTCTCACAGATACATCACTCACCCTGCGCTTACATGGGCAGACTCTTAACTTTGATATACTGGGAATAGGAGCGAGAACCAAGAAAGAAAGTATGCCTATTCTGATGTCACAGAACAAGATTACATGAGAAGGTGAAGAACCACGTGAGATGGTATGTAAGGCTTAAGTTTCAAGTTGAAATGCTCAGACTAAGTGCAAGCAAAGATCTTGTGCACCATGCAAAGTGTCTTAAACATGCTCTGTTTAATTACTGATAACCAGCGGAGGAAGTCCTACTTTAATTTACCGGAAGCACTCCTATAATACAGACTTAATGAGATAGATGCCTGATTCGCCTTTCAACTCAGAAGCAAGGTAGAATTTTCTCTAAGCATTTCATTAAGGAGTAAAATGTACCAGTGGTCTTGTTGTCTTGAAGACAGAATGTGAGATCAGCATTGATAGTTACAACACTATTTTTGGTGATAATATCAGGGTCCTGGAGTGGGACGAGAGCTGGTAACTACCAACTGGAGGTACAGGCCCAAGGATGATTCTCCAGAACAAATAGTTCTGTTTTTTCTACATTCAGCTTCAAAAGGTTATTAGTCCTCAAACATGCAACTGAAGCAAGACATTCCAGCAGTTTAAGCTGAAAGTCTGTGTTGCTACCACTTGAATTAAATAGCAATAGTTTATTTTAAAATGAAAAAGCACTTCCATTCATACATAACTAAATACTAAACATAAAATTACAAATGTACACAATAAAGACGAATTCCACCTGAACTTGTAATTTATTTCACAAGGTCTCTTAGCCCCTTCCTACGATGTTCATCAAGGAGTTCAGAACTGGAAGGTTTTCCTATTGTGGTTGTCACAGAGTTTTAATATAAAACCCTTTCTTCTTGCTTTTTTCAGAGTGGACAATGTAAACCACTTTCAAATGATAGAACCAACCCACTGAAAGGTAGTAGCTGTAATACCACACACAAAGATTTTTAGAAAGAGCCCAGATATTAGAAGTTGGGACTCTAGTTGGCAGAGGTTTGCACCCTGTCCAAGTAGTGACTTCAATCCTAGTCAGGGTAAGCTAGATACACACGTTAAATTAACCTGTGCTCACCCTCTGGTAGCTTGGCACAGAGCAGGCAGGCTTAACTTGAGAGACAATGTGTAAAGTATTTGTGCAACACACACACAAACACACAGTAACACAATGAAAACACTATAAGACTCCACACAGGTTTAGAAATATAGAGAATATTTATATGAGTAAAACAAGACCAAAATGACAAAACTCCAATCAGTGGAAGTTGAGATATGCATTTTTACAGAATAAATGCAAAAACAGTGCTTAGATGTCAGTAGTGCTAAAAGCTTACTTGAGGTTGCATGTGGACCGGGGTAAATCCAAACTTCAGGCCAACCGCAACAAAGAGCAGGCCAGCTACAGGACCCACGCAGGGTCTGCTGAAAAAGTACCTTTGATGGAGCAAAGCATCGACGATGAGGGCACAATGCGCCAATCTCTTCCATGAAGTTGGATCACTGCGTTGTCGTTGAGCTCCGTTGAGATGCAGGCAATGTGTCGCCGTTGGGCAGCGCTAGCTGTCAAACCACTGTCTCCGAACAGCTTCTGCATCGGTGTCGAAGGGTGATGCGTCGGTTCCAACCGGCGCACTGGTGATGATGCGTCAGGTTTGTAGAAAATCAGCTGCAGAACTCACTTCTGAGGGCAAGATCTGGAGGGGCCCCTCAGGCAAGGGTAGGACTCACAGATGGCAGAGTCCAGCAGCACCAGCAGGATTAAAGGAAGTATTTTGTGTCCCTGAGACTTCAGAAAACAGAGGGCAAGCCAGCAAGCCTTTGGAGTCACTCTGGGTTCAAGTGAGAAGGGTCTAGTCCTTGTCCTCAGCAGGGCAGAAATCAGCAGGCAGCAGGGCAGCTCAGCAAAGTAGAGAAGCAGTCCTTCAAAACAGTCAATCAAGGCAAAGTGGCAATCCTTACAGCACAGCAGTCTTTACTTCAGCAGAGTTCTTCCCATGTCCAGTAGTGTACTGTCTTGGTAGGGTTGGAGCCCCCAGTACTTATACTCAAATGTGCCTTTGAAGTGGGGGTGACTTCAAAGCAGTTCCTTGAAGTGCACAGGTCCCCTTGCATCACATCCCTGTCTGCCAGGCCATTTGTGGGGGGTAATCAGCCTTTGCCCTGGAAAAATGTAAGGAGAAGGACCTTTGGGGTCTGGGCTCAACTGCAGAGAAATTTAACAAATGGGTCAGGTTGGTAGTGGGCGACGTTGCCCCCCTGACAAGAGCTGGCTCAAAGGGTAGGAAGAAACCATCTGCCCTGTGGGTTTCAGAGGAGCTCAAGGAGCTCCAAAGGCAGTGTTGGAGGCAGGAGCGGAGATAGAGACTGGCTCCTGAGCTGGAAGAGAAAATCAAACTCAGGGAGCTCTCTCTCAAACACAAAAGCACGATCAAAGAAGCAAAATCAGTATACTTCTCCCAGAGGATCGGGTCCAAAAGAATTTTTCAATACAGTGTGCACCCTTATGTCACCTCCGATGTATCAGGCAGTTGAAAACTCACAAGCTTTCTGCAATAAGGTGGCAGTGTTCTTCAAAGATAAGATCATGAAGATCTATGCAGACTTCCCAGTTCCCATGGACGGCCCTGTTGATTCTGGGATACTGTCACCTTGCTGCGAGGAAGGCATGACTTCAGAATGACCTAACCCCAGTTGCTTAGCCAGGTTCTCCCCACTGCCTGCACCTAAAATCAAGACCATGTTAGGTGGCACCACCTCGGGCTCACCGGAGGATCCTTGTCCGCCCAGCGTCCTACAACTGGTTCCGGACCTTATGGCAGAGGCCATGGAGAAGATCTACTCGGAGGTCCTGGGGTCCGGGGTGTACCCACAGGGCCGAAAGGAGGCAGTAGTCATCCCTCTGAAGAAGAAGCCTGACAGAGACATCAGCAATCTGAAAAATGTGTGCCCGATCTCTATTACCTGCTCCTGCCAAGATCTTGGAGAAGCATTTAAACCAGGAATTAGCCAAGTATCTCCTAGATCAAGAACTCCTGGACCCTTCTCAGAACGGGTTCAGGGGGAATCATAGCACCAAATAGGCACATATAGCTACAGTGGATTCCATTTGCAGGCAAGTAGACCAGGGAGGTGTGGCTATCCTGGTTTTGCTAGACCTATCAGGAGCCTTTGACACCATTTCTCCATCATTGCTGGTGCAAAGTTATGGCAGGCCGGGCTGAGGGACGTGGCCCTTAAGTTGTTGGAGTCCTTCCTGTGGGATGGAACCATCACAGTTATTTGCAGAGACTTCAGAGCATCACCCTTTCAGCTACCCTGTGGAGTTCCCCAAGGGTCTTTCCGAAGCTCAACCCTATTTAATTTGTTTGTCACTCCTCTGGCAAAACTGGTGCTTTCTTTTGGTTTCTAGGTATCGTCCTAAGCGGACAACACCAAGATCATCGTCTCCATCTCCGATGACTGGGAAGAGGTGGCGGACAGGTTTAGGGCTTGTATGCTGGAGTTCAGCAGGTCGATGAGGGAGAACTGGCTCAAAATGAATGGGGAGAAAACTGAGATTGTGGCGTTCAGAGTGCATAGCTCAATCTGGACCAACCGTTGGTGGCCAGAAACATGTGGAACCTTACCCACTCCAGCGGCGGTGGCCAAAAACATGGGTGTGATTTTTGATAACATCTTGACTTTCGACACCCAAGTTAATAGAACAGTGAGCTCCTGCTTCTGGATGATTGGGATCTTGAAGAAAATAATGCCTTTTCTTCCGAAAGAGCTCAGGGTGTCAGTGGTCATTGCACTGATCACCTCTCACTTAAACTACGGTAATGCCTTGTATCTAAATGGCAACCACTACTCATTAAATAAGCTCTAAATCATTCAGAATGCGGCTGCACACTTGGTCCTGGGAGTACCTAAACACTCCTCTGTCAGGTAAGGTTTGAGATTCCTTCGTTGGCTGCCAGTAGACAAGCGGGTGTCCTTTAAACCTCTTTGCTTGACGCACAAAGCTCTCCACTTTCAGGGGCCGAGTTTTCTCAGGACGGCCCTGAATTGATATGCACCAAGGAGGGTTCTGAGATCAGCTGGACGGTATAAGGTGGTTGGGTCCTCGGTGCAAGAAAGTCAGGTGGGGGCAATGTGCTTTAACAGTGGTGGCTGCCAGGCTGTGGAACTCCCTTCCTGAACAAATCAGGAGCCTAAGCTCGCACCTAACTCATGTTCGATAAGAAAGTTAAAATGTGGCTTTTTGCAGATTAGTCCTCCCTTTTAGTGGTTGAATTGCTGAGGTTTTTCCTGCTTTGGGCTGTCACTGCTCACACAGTTCTCATCCGCTCACAGCAGTTTCATACCTTCTGGTCTAATGCACTTTAGAAATGCTACAAATACAAATTTGTGTGGGGCACAGGACACTGCCTATTCAGATGTGTTAGTTCCCACTCCCCCTTCCTGCCCAGGAAGGCTATCAGAATGTAGATGAATGCAGATGAGTCTTCTGCCACATTCGCCCTTTTCCATTGTTTATGGCTGTCTAGAGAGAATGCACAATGTGTAGCTGTCACCCAGCCCAGACATGTATTTGGGACAGAATGCATGGCACATAGAGCAGTAAGAGCAGAGAAATGTCCACTTTCCCATCGTGTAAGCGGCGCACCTTTGTCAATGCGGCAGATTCCTCTGCTGGCTAACAGTACTCTGTTGCCGTCCGGCCAGTGGGTTTGCACCTAGCCTATTTAGGTATCCCCGTTCTGCTGGCATTGCCTTAGTGGCAGTTTGCTGATGGAGTGTGTCCCTGGTCAAGAGGAGACTGGTAAGTGCTACTTGTTAAAGTGTCAATACACATATATGTTGTGTTTGACAGAGGGAACCACATGGGTTCAGATTGGCATAGAACTGGAGTGTGCCCCTGCAGTTGCGGGCCTGCGTCCGGGTTCTATCACCCCATGCAGGGAAGCCCATCAAGGTAATGATTGGTCTACCCTGGCTTTTGGCTGGAAGGGGGTTGTGTTGGACTTGGCCCTTTTTGCAGGGTCATCCCTGAACTTTTTGTCTTCCTCCTAGTATTTTTTGTGACCTGGTGTTGGTGGTTTTAGGACTCTGGGCACTTTATCACTGCTGTCCAGTGTAAAGTGCATGTGCTCTCTATGGTAAAACATGGTAAGACTGGTCTACACCTGTTTGGCTAATTTAATTTACCTATCAGTCCTCAGTAATGTGGTATCTCATATACCCGGGGACAGTAAATTAAATGCTACTGGCAAGCTTGCAGCGCTGATTGCGCCACCCACCAAAGGAGCCTTTCAAACCTGTTTCAGGCCTCTGCCATTGCAGGGCCTGCACGCGCATTTTACTGACGCTGTGACGTGGCACATAAAATGGGTGCCACGTCCGTGACTCCCCTTATACTACATATCAGTCACCCCTAATGTAGGCCCTAACTAGCCCTATGGGCAGGGTGCATTGTAGATAAAAGGAAGTAGGACATGTGCCTTATCTGTGTGGCATGTCCTGGTAGTGACAGATAGCCATTTTGGTTTCTCACTACTGTGAGGCTGCCCTCTCATAGGAATGCATTGGGGATTCCCTGTAAGTGGTTCAGTGGTAATTCCTGATCTGAGAGGAGTAGCGGGATCAAGTTTGGTTTGTTTGGAATAGTGGTAATAAATGCTGCATACTGGTGTGCGCAGATTTATTATCACTATTTTAGAAATGCCACTTTTAGAAGTGGGCATTTCTGTGTGCTATGTGTCTTTGTGCCTGCCTGATGTGTATTACATGTTTGGCTCTGGAGTGACAGGGACTGGAGAGGTGCGGTGGCTCCAGAGGGGCTGGGTGAGTCAGCGCTAGGCTGAATAGGCTGATCTGCATTTGGAGTAGTGGGAGGAGTAGCCCCTGAATAGGTCTGTGCCTGCCTTGTACAATGCTGGCTCTGTCCCCCTGTGGTGTGTCTGGGGCCAGGACCTGCAATGTCAAAGGGGACTGTTGTGCACTGTAAATAAAATATTGAGTGCCCCCAGAACTGGTTTTTACTGGATCCCCAAGCCCTCTGCCAGGGCAGAACAAAGACCTGGCTGGTATAAATATTGGGGCTGTGACCCCATGTAGCGGTGTGTGCTGCTTAGTGCTTACTGAGGGCCGGCAGGCTGCCGGACTGCCAGGAGGAACCACCGCCGGGGGACTGACCTGCTGCCCTGCTTGGCAGCTGGTGGAACTGCTGTTTTGCCCAGGAGACTCGGTGTGCTGGCCTGCCTGTGCACTTCTGGAAGGGAGGCGCTGCTTGCTCCTTGCTGTCATGGGGAGCGCTGTGTCCAGATCCCCTACTGCTGCGGGGCATGGGAAGGAGCGTGTAGAGCCCCTGGATTGTTTCCTGGATTTGCGCTCACGAGCACTGAGCCTGCGGGAATCGGCCCGCAAAACCGGAAGTCAGGCAGAGCCTGATTGTGGGAGGGAGAGCGGAAGCCAGGTGAAGGGTGAGCCTGGTGTAAGGCGTGGCTCTCGCAAGAGAGAGACACGCCGTCGAACTTACCCTTCAGAAGGGAGCCCACCCCGCGTTCTTGTGTGTCCAGGGCCCCCAAAGAAGAAGTCAGGAGATTGCGACCTGATTGGGGGCCGGCCGAAGGAAGTGCGGCAGGACACATGGAGACTTCGCTCAGAGAAACGTCCGAGGCCAGAAGTCAGGCAGGAGCAAAGCCTGACGGTGGGCGGGGCCTGTGCAGCCAGAGGAAGCCAGGCAGAAGCGGAGCCTGGTTGGGGGCGTGGCCCGCACACGACTGAGAGACGCTGCCGAGCCTGAGATCCAGGCAGGAGCCTACCCCGCGTTGGTGGGCGCCAAAAGAGAGACCGGAGCCTCGCGGGCTCGGGAGGCCGTCCCCGAGAGAAGCAGACGCGACTTGAGGATCGCGCTGGAGAGGGGAGACGTCCGGTCTGGCTGCCCCACCGGAGATTGCAGGTAGACCGGAAAGAGTCTGTAAAGGCCTCGGTGAGTGGGGCCTGTGCTGGGCACTGCGGGTGCCTATTTGAGGTGTCAGTTGCACCTGGGAAAGGAGCCCTGGGACGGAGGGGCGCCCAAGGCATTGTTGGTGCCTAAGTGTTGGGTGCCTGATCTCTTGCAGCAACCTGAGAAGCCCCGGTGAGTGGGGCTGGAGGGGGAACACTGTTGGTACCGGCGGGTACTTGGGCCGATTTTCCCCCGAAGAGGAGTCCCGGGAGGGAGGGGCTCCCAAGGCACTGTGGGTGCCTAGCATTGTGCACACAGCTGTACCGCCAGAGTGTGGGCAGCTGCAACAACGGAGGCATTTTCTGTTTTGGAGGGGCAAGGGTGAGTTGCACCCTCGCCCCCATTAGAGCCCTGACTTTTGATAGACATAGAGCATTGCGGGGAAGCCCCAGACGGGCCCCCCGAGGAAGGCCAGTTGGCCTGTGAGCACCTGGTGTGCTGGTAGGGCGCAAGGCCCTAAGGTGATGTATGCACCTGGGGAGTGTTACTGAGGTGCATTGCTAATGTGATTTGTGCAAAGTGTCTGTACCAGTAGTTACTGGTTGGTTACTACTTATCTATTCATAATGTGTTCATGCCCAGTGTGTTTATGCCTAAATGTGATTACTGCATAATGTGGGTGATGCACAATGTGACTGATGCATTATGTGTTTGTGCTAAGTAATTACTGGTTGTTTTATTACTTACCAGGTCTGACGGTTCTGACAGTGGCCCGATTGGCCCTGTCCTGTATATAAGTCCCCTGTAAAGTGATACCTAAGTGCCAGATGGCACAGTGTACATTTGTGATTATGTTCTAATGTGTTTTATGGATAATACAAAGGCTATTTTTACATAACCTTGTGTGGAGTATCTTTTGTGGTGTGCCTAGTGTGTCACTGCTGTGTGAGTGTGTTGCGCAAATGCTTTACACATTGCCTCTGGGATAGGCCTGACTGCTCGTGCCAAGCTACCAAGGGGGTGAGCAGGGGTTATCTTTAGCGTGTAACTCCCTTGCCCTGACTAGAGTGGTGGTTTCTGCCTAGCTTAGGCGCTTGCCCTAGCCAACTAGAGACCCCCATTTCTAACATCTCCCAAAAGCATATGTTGTTAATTTGTTATGCCACTTTTTGTTACATATTGCATGCCACACAAACAACATACATACACTATTGTATGCAGACCCACAGCCACCACAAGCACAACACATGCAAGCACCAAAACAACAATTTTTTTTAAATGTCAATACAGGTATGTTCATTTTACCTTGTTAAGTAGGAAAAGGAACACGACTGCATTACTCATAAGAAAAAAATTGCATGTAAGAGCAATGTACAGATACACAAGGCTACAGCAATTGTCAACACACGACTCATAGTAAGATAATTGTCAGAGAAGATTACCTGAGTTCCCTATGACAACGGAGTTGTTTGACGTCGTGGTGAAATCGAAGCAGCAAAGGAGGGACCTGGACAATGGTTTTTGAGACGGAAAAAGTGTGTACCTCATTTCCTTCGATTCCGCCAACTCAAGGCAGGAGTTGTTCCTGCCACAGTTGCCTCAACGGAAAGGCACATCCTAATTTGCTCGGCAGTAATCTTGGCTGGACTCTTTTCGACAGCTGCTTTTGCCTATAACGCCGTTGGCACGGGTGAACATTCCTGCCGGAGTCGGTGGGACTCGGGCGGTCTTTCATCCATGGACCCGCGGAGAAACCGTAGAAAAAGCAGCAGCAGAACCAATACCGCCAAGATCTAAATCAGGCCCAGAGTCACTATAAACAAATATCCCGCAGGACAATGTTATAGAGGTCATCCGTAAACACCTGGATACAAGACCTAGACCACATCAAGTTTCCACTGCATTTATTATTTCATTATTGAAGCTGGCCCCACAATACTTTCAAGTTGAAAATGAGTTTTTCCTATCGATAAAGGGCACGTCAATGGGAGCTGTTTTTGCCACAAATTTTCTGATCCTGTTTATGGATGACTTTGAATCTCAAATTATTTTAGCCCAATCCAATCCCCTTTGTGACCACATTCTATTGTGGAAACGATATATAAATAATATTTTCATGTTTTGACTGAGATCCCCCACACCATTGCAAGACTTCCATCATGGGCTCAATAACAATTCCCCAGTTAAAGATACACTCTCCAACATAGTGACGATGAATTGGCTTTTCTAGACGTCACAGTGAGGGTGGAAAATTATACACAAACCTCTTCTGTAACCCCACAGAGAGAAACACATTACTAGAATATTCTAGTCATTACTGTACACCTTAAAGGACTCTCAATCAATCAATCAATCAATCAGGGAATTGTAAGTGAGCTACTCACCTGTGAGGGTCTCAAGGCGCTGAGGGGGGAGGGGGGTCCGCAGATCTGTTTAACCGAAAAGCCAGGTCTTGAGGTTCTTCCTGAAGGTGTTCAGGGAGGGTCTGATGTCTGCCGGTAGCTTGTTCCAGGTCTTGGCTGCAATGTGAGAGAAGGATCTTCCGCCTGCTCTGGCTCTGTGGATGCGCGGAATTTTAGCCAGTGCGAGGTTGGAAGATTGGAGGTTTTTTTTGGGTACGTGGGAGTTGATTCTGTCGCTGAGGTATTTGGGTCCGTTGTTGTGTAGGCATTTGTAGGCGTGCGTGAGGATTTTGAAGGTGACTCTTTTCTCCACTCTTTACCCTACAGCCAATTTTAAGGATATGGCATAATTGTAAACATAAAAATGATTTCTTTAAGGAGGCTCAAACATTGGCAGATAAACTACTAGACAGGGATTACCCAAAACAACAGATCAGACGATCCCTTAAAAGCCTGGTACTGCCCAAGAGAGTCTCTATTGGTACCTAAATCTAAATTAATACCTAAGAGAATGATATTCATCACACATTTTCTTCAGTCTCTAACATGGTTACGAGAAGTATCAAAAGCACTGGGATGTCTTAAGAGCAGGAGACACTGCACTGGAGACACCGATATTTGCCTTTAAAAAAGGAAAAAACTTGAAAAACCATTCGGTTCAGGCTGCATTACAAAGGAATGATACCCCCCACACCATTGCTGGCCTTTGGGGACTCCCTCCATTGTTGGTACACTATAAATGCGGCCAGTGTAGTGTCTGTCCCTTTGCAATTGAGAGTAAGGAGTTCGCACATGGCGATAAGAGGAAAGTTTTGAAGAATGTTTCTACCTTCATTACCAACAATGCAATTATCTGTCCATGAGAACTGCCCTATATAAACCGGATGACATCGAAAATTAAGATTAGAATTTGTCAACTTCATAGTAGACTCCAAGGCAACGTCCTTTCTGCTCCTCTTCTTGAGCACGTTTCTGCAATGCACCACACAAAAAATGACCTACGTTGGCAGGTGGTTTCCGTCCTCTCAACACTCCCCAGAGGAGGCAACATCAATCAAATTCTGAACAAGGAGGGATTGAAGTGGATACTTCGACTGAACACAGTGAACTCTGGATTCAACAAGATGGAGGACTGGACTTCACTACTTTGACTCCTGCTACATTAAGACTATACCTGCTCTCCCTATGCGAATTAGGACTGCAGTGTTTTAGAAAGACTTTACTTTTTCTTGATGCATTTTTTCATTCAATCATTCAACCAGATGAATATGACAGGCCACTTTACCTAGTAACTTCCTCTTTTTTTTATTATGCTATCAACTAATGAGGCGAACCCAATGTGATTTGTATCTAAACTTGTTCTCTGGGTCGTCTGTTAAGAAAGCTTTGCGATACACAAGTGTGTCACTCTTCTGAGCACCAAGCACAGGCACTTTTGCACCTCACTGTACATTGTGATTTATTGTTGGATCTATATTTGTAAATATATACAATCATTTAATCATAAAAAATAATTACTAATACATTTCCGAGACATTTAGGTGTTAGTAGGGACGTTGTTTTCTCTTCTTTAATTTGACACACCAGGTCTCTAGTAATCATAGGGTATCACTTGTTTTTAGTATAAGCATTTATAAGGTAAGACACTGTACTACCAGTTTTTTAAAAAACATAAACGAGGGATTACAAAGTTTACACTCGCAACATTAGTGTAACATCAGGTGGAAGACATTTTCATAACGATTGCTTTCTATTTTGCAACTTTATGGGCAAACAAAACACAAAAACATTACTACATTTTTGAAGAAAGCATCAAACATTTTGATTAACTGTTGGGCTCTTTAAAACTGTACCCTACCAACGCAGCGGCTTTATTCAAACGCATCTCCCTTTTTCCCAGTGTTGCTAATCACCAAAATCGTAATTTTGTCACCAAAGTGAGCGATTTTGGTGAGCAGCTGAAATGCAAGATGACATCATTATGGCCAGTGTCTGGGGGAAATTGGATGTATAACTGCTGAACCATCATTTGGTTTGTTATGTCGAGTTTCAAAGGCTCCATCTTATGTATTGTATTTACCTCTGGAGTAGTATATGTCAGATCTGAATTCTGTAGGCCACTTCCGGGGCATGGAGTCCAATTCCAAGGGCCTATTTTTGGGGTATGATGCCTGACTCCGATACCCTCATCTCTATCCCATATTAGCTGGTAATTTCTTGTGAAGGAGTCTTTTGAGCATTAGAATTATATCATTAAAAAAATATATATTCTCCCTTCTTCAGCCATGAAGGACACTTAGCCACCCTGTAAGTGCTTAATTTGAGCCGATGATTTGCGGTGCTTGGCACCGGCACTTAAAAGGCAACACTGGCGCATGTGACAGTCTGCCAGAAAGTGGTGCTTTCTGGCTAATTTAGAGATGGTCATATCAACAGTTAATTATTAATTCAATATAAATAAAAAATGACTATTACCTGCTGCCCAGTCATTCTTATAGCTTTGGGGGCCTGAAATAGTCCGAATTGCCACACTTGTAGGAGTGTGATGGTTAGTTGTTGTGTTGTTACTATCATTAGCAGCATAGCAGGGGCAATGTGTGAGCAAGCTGCAGTGACCTCATGACAAAAGCCCTCGTACCTATTTTTTTTACAAATTAAGCACTGCTTGTATACCACTCAACTGCCTTTCGGCTAGGTTTGCAATATAGAACTACCACATACATCAATCCAAATTACCACTCGCACCTTCCCTCCACCCCATCCATCAATCAAAATTACCCCAAATACAAAGAAACTTTTAGCACTGAGCATTGAATGAAGCATCTAATGTTTAAATGATTCCCATTTCCTCCTCGTTACGTTTTCCCCCCCTAATTAATTACGTAATGAGGCCGCCGCGCCTCACAGACACACCCAGTTCCCTTTCCAAAAAGTTGAAAAGCCCCCCCCCCCCCATGACCTCCTGTTTTAGTTGTGTCTTGCAGACACCCAGGAGGTCGTGACCTAGTTGCGGCTACAGCGTTATTTTTCAAAGTCAGGCTGGCTTTACACAGACCTTTTCTGAATGTAGAAAGTCAGCGGAGCGGCTTTAAAGCATTCTTCCTGTCTCTGGCAGGGTTGTTTCTGGAAATATGCAAACTCTCCTCGGGCTGCGGAGCGCCTGATGGGGAGGGACGGAGCCTCTCTGTGTGTTCCAGCTTCAGAGGAATGAAGTTAACCGGCAATGCTTGGCCCCGGGAATACTTACAGCTGTGATTAGAGGCATGCATCTATGTGCTTCGAGAAGTCTGGCTGGTTCCTGTTGAAAGACGCAGAGGGCGACGGAAAGGTAGGGGCAGGTGTCTGCTGAGCGCTGGGGGAGTAGTCTGCCAATTAATTTTTTTTTTGCACCTGAAGGGTCGCAGAGCGGCTCACAGTTAATGTGTTCTCTTGTTGTGGACACAGCTGAGTTCATTTAGGCTGCATTTTGTAGGGCTGCTGTAGCGCCCTGTTTATTGGACAAGGCTATGTGTGCATTTGTATGCTAATGTTTTAATTACTGCATTATGGCTGGCAGAACAGGGGATTTAAGGAGCCCTAGTTTCTGTCATTTGTGGATTTTCTTCCATGCTGCACGGTGTGTTTTTCTGCTATGGAGAGCAAGAGGTGTGTGCAGAGAAGGCGGATGGTCTCCTCCTCTTCTGACTCTGAGGGGAGCTTGCCTGGGGCTCGGAGTTCTAAGAAGCCCAGGGAACAGTCCCCTGCCAGTCCTGCTTATTTGACTGAGGCCCAGGTCTAGTCCATGATTGAGGTGGCAGTGGCTAAGGCATTGGCTGCCAAGCCTAAGAAGAAGGAAAAGAAAGCGGCGTCTTCCAGAATAAAGGGAAAGATGCAGGAGTCTTCCTCAGATTCAGAGTTGGAGGCTCCTAACCCTTCAGCTTATGGGAAGTACATTTCCAGAGAGGTTTGGTCCAGATTTTGGATCATGTTAGACATAACCTGGGCTTTGAGGAGCCTTCAGCCCAGCCAGGTGAAGAAGGCCTCTTCCCTCAGTATGCCAGGCCTTCACCAGCCAGGTGAAGAAGGCCTCTTCCCTCAGTATGCCAGGCCTTCACCAGCCAGGTGAAGAAGGCCTCTTCCCTCAGTATGCCAGGCCTGCAGCCCAGCCCGATGAAGAAGGTCTCTTCCCTCAGTATGCCAGGCCTGCAGCCCAGCCCGATGAAGAGGGTCTCTTCCCTCAGTATGCCAGGCCTGCAGCCCAGCCCGATGAAGAGGGTCTCTTCCCTCAGTATGCCAGGCCTGCAGCCCAGCCCGATGAAGAAGGTCTCTTCCCTCAGTATGCCAGGCCTGCAGCCCAGCCGGATGAAGAAGGTCTCTTCCCTCAGTATGCCAGGCCTGCAGCCCAGCCGGATGAAGAAGGTCTCTTCCCTCAGTATGCCAGGCCTGCAGCCCAGCCGGATGAAGAGGGTCTCTTCCCTCAGTATGCCAGGCCTGCAGCCCAGCCGGATGAAGAAGGTCTCTTCCCTCAGTATGCCAGGCCTGCAGCCCAGCCGGATGTAGAAGGTCTCTTCCCTCAGTATGCCAGGCCTGCAGCCCAGCCCGATGAAGAGGGTCTCCTCCCTCAGTATGCCAGGCCTGCAGCCCAGCCAGATGAAGAGGGTCTCTTCCCTCAGTATGCCAGGCCTGCAGCCCAGCCAGATGAAGAGGGTCTCTTCCCTCAGTATGCCAAGCCTTCGCTTTAGTCTCTCCCTCTTCATAAGAGGATAAAGGACTTAATCTTCAGGCATTGGAAGGAGGTGGATCAGTCCAGTATTCCGAGGTTCCTCCAAAAGATGTATGCCCTGACCGAAGGGGAGGAGGTATTTCTGCTCAACATTAAGGTGGATTCTATTCTGGCGCCTTTGATTGGCAGGACAGCGATTAACCCAGAGGATTGGTCTCCTGCAGACGCTGTGGATCGCAAGATTGATGATGCTACTAAGAAGTCTTTTGCTGCCAGTTCTGTGTCCATGAAGGCAGCTACTTATGCGGCATACACAGCACAGTCTTTAGTAAAGGACTTTGAGTCTCTTTCTGTTGCCATCCAGGAGAATGTAGACTGCTCTGACTTACTGCTGCAAATGGAACAGGAGGCAAAGATGTTGGCTGATGTTTCTTCAGATATTATTAGATCCTCAGAAGTGGCTTCTGGTGCGTCCATCCTGGCACGTCGCCATTTGTGGATGCGGGACTGGAAGAAGGATTATGCAGAAAAAGCTTCCCTCCTGAAAATTCCTTTTGAAGGGAAGAAGATGTTTGGAGACCAGCTGGATGCAACCATAACAAAGTCTTTCAAAGATAGGAAGCACACTTTTCCCTATAAGGGGGCTGCCTCTAGATCCTATAGGTCTTGGAATAGGTACCGTAATGATTTTTCTAGGAAGGATGCAAAGGGTTATTCTTCCAGAAGACGGCGATTTCAGCCTAGGAAATCCTCCAAGCCGCAGGACTCTGGTAAACAGGCGGGAACCAGCAAGAATCGTTTCTGACTAGTCCCCCCTTTTGGTAGGGGATGGCCCAGTTGGAGGGAGATTGTTGGACTTTGGCAGCATTTGGCAGGAGTCCATCAGAGACAAATGGGTGCTCAGTCTACTTCGAAGAGGCTATATGATAGAGTTCATTCAAACACCTCCGGATTCAGGAACTCTCCCTACTTCTATTCCAAGGGATCCAGTAAAGAGAGAGGCTTTGCGGTCCGGCATTCTCACCCTTTTGAAAAAGAGGGCAATTATGGAGGTTCCGGCTCTGGAAATGGGCGAAGGAGTTTACTCTATTCTGTTCCTGGTGCAGAAGGCAAACGGAGAGTACAGGCCAGTAATGGACTTAAGAGGAGTGAACCGGTGGGTAAAGACAATCCATTTCAACATGCTATCCTTGCAGCAAGTTATTCCTTTAGTATCAAAAGGCGACTTTCTGGCCACCATCGATCTTCAGGATGCCTACCTTCACGTCCCCGTTTACAGACGTCACCAGAGATTTCGGAGGTTCGCCGTGGGTCCCTTGCATTTTCAATTTCGGGTGCTGCCATTCGGTCTGAAATCAGTGCCAAAGGTCTTCACCAAAGTCCTAGCTCCTCTGGTGGGAGTTCTGCGTCGGGAGGGCATCGCTCTCCTGCCATATCTCGATGACTGCCTGGTATTCTCATCCTCCCTGGAAACCTCTATGGCTCATGTCACAAGAACTCTTTCGGTTCTGGAACATCATGGGTTTCTGGTGAATCAGAAGAAGTCCCATCTGGAACATCATGGGTTTCTGGTGAATCAGAAGAAGTCCCATCTGACGCCTGTTCAGGACCAGACTTTCATTGGCGCAAGGTTTCTAACCAGCACAGGAGTGGTTTCACTGACAGAGAAGAGGATCAACAAGATTCAATCTCATTTGTCAAAATTGTTGGGGCAGGCCAATCCCACTGCAGCAGACTGGATGCAGGTGCAGGGAGACCTTGCAGCGACCATTTTTCTGGTGCCTTGGGCCAGGTTCCATCTAAACAAGGTGGTGCGACACATCCTCGGTCATTGGTCCCCGGGATCTCAAGTTTTGTCTGTGAGGATTCTGATGACAACGATGATGAGAGAGGAGCTTTCTTGGTGGATGGAGTCCGCACACATCAGGAAAGGGTTCAGCCTAATGCCCCAGTCACAGATCATCTTGACAACCGATGCCAGCTCGACAGGTTGGGGGGCTTGGCTTGGTGCACGGCAGGTGCAGGGTCTTTGGTCGAGGGTGCAGCAGTTGAGGTCATCCAGCTGGAGGCGATTCATCTGGCTCTGATGGCATTTGCTCCCCTGTTGAAGGGCAAGGGTGTCCTGGTTCGGACAAACAACACAGCCAAGTCCTATCTTGACAAACAGGGGGGCACATGATCTCCAGCATTGTCGAGGATCTCCGATCAGATCTTTCTTTGGGCACAGGACAACGTACTGGAGCTGAGAGCGATTTACATTCAAGGGATACTGAATGTCAGAGCTGACAAATTGAGCAGGGAACTTCCTTCCTCTTAGGACTTTTCTGACCAAGCAGGCCTTTCACAGGATTTGTCAGGAGTGGGGGACCCCAGTAGCAGATTTGTTTGCATCAGCTCAGAATACCCTTCTTCCCCTGTTCTGTTCAAGGGTGAGGGAAGAGGGGGCTTGGGCAGTGGATGCCCTGTCTTGTCCTTGGCCAAAGGGTATCCTTTATGCTTTTCTGCCTTTTTCTCTTCTTCTGTGGTTCCTAATCAGGTTGAAACGAGAGGATTCAGTGGTGATACTGGTAGCTCCAGCATGGCTCCGCTCTGATTGGTACCATCTGATAATGTCAATGAGGATCAGCGAGGGGTTCCTTCTTCCAGTAGTTCCATCCCCCCTAGCATTTCCCTGCCTTCCGGTCAAACTATTGAGAACCCTCCAGCTGACGGCTTGGAGGTTGAAAGGGCTGGGTTACAGGTAAAGGGGGTCTCTGAGAAGGTGGCTTCCTCCATTCAGGCTTTTAGGAGAGCCTCCACTCTTTCTTCTTATTCTAGACACTGGGCCACTTTCCAGAAATGGTGTACGACTAAGCATTTAGTCCCACAGTCAGTTGAACTGGTGAAGGTACTAGATTTTCTGCAGGATGGTTTTGCTCTTGGGTTAAAGGTTTCCACTCTTAAGATTCAATGGGCAGCCATTAAGGCTTTCCGGACATCTTGGGGTAATTTACAAGATGCAGATGGGCTTGTCCAAAGGCTTTTTTAAGGGGTTTCTTAATCTCAAGCCTCCAGCTAGACCAGTATGCCCATCTTGGGATCTTTCTTTAGTCCTGGAGGTGTTGCCAAGTCTCCTTTTGAACCTCTTGAGAAGGTGGATTTGAGATTGCTTACCTTGAAAACTTTCTTCCTGGTTGCCATTACTTCAGGGAGGAGGTTGGGGGAATTGGGTTCCTTATCAGTAAGGCATCCTTTCTTTAGGGTATTCAAGGACAGGGTAATTTTACGTCCTGGTCCTGCTTTCATCCCTAAGTTAAATTCAGTATTTCACAGGGAGCAGGAGGTTATTTTACCAGTGTTTCATCCTAATCCTTCCTCCCCAGAGGAGGTGAAGCTGCATTCCTTGGATGTCAAGCGAGCTATTCTGATTTATTTGGACAGAGTTTCTGATTTCAGGATGTCTTCTTCTTTGTTTGTGAATTTTGGACCGGCTAGGAAGGGTTCTAAACCTTCCACCCAGACTCTGAGTAGGTGGATCAGGTCTCTGATTGCATTGGCATATAGAGAGGTTGGTATTCCATGTCCAGTTGGGGTGGAAGGCAGATCCACTAGAGCCATGTCTACTTCCTTGGCAGAGGCTCAGGGAGCATCTTTGGTTGAGATTTGTAGGGCTGCTACTTGGGCTACGCCTTCTACATTTGTACGGTATTAGAGTTATGCAGGAAATTGGCCTGGAGGAGGTTTAGGGGTCAAAAGTGCTGTCTTCTATGAAGTAATAGGAGGTTTAATTCCAGGATTAAATAAACTGAGTGGTGCATAAATAATCAGTTGTCCTGGTCAATGTTATTGCTTGCTATGTCTCATTACGTAATTAGTTAGGGGGGAAAATGTAACGAGGAGGTAATGCTTCAATTACTTACCGGTAATTGCATTACTCCGAGTACATTTTCACCCTAATTAACCCCTCCCGCCCTGTTGGGACCAGGCCAACTGTACTAAGTGGGGGCTTGCGTCAACTAAAATAGGAGGTCGTGGGGGGGAGGGGCTTTTCAACTTTTTGGAAGGGAACTGGGTGTGTCTGTGAGGCGCGGCGGCCTCATTACGTAATTAATTAGGGTGAAAACGTACTCGGAGTAATGCAATTACGGTAAGTAATTGAAGCAACCTCCTGCATTCTACTTCATCCCAGTCCCTATTTTGATGTTGTGGTTACACCTCCCCTGGCACCGCTTGACTAAGCATGAAAACTCCACATCCATAGAATCCCTTCCATAATCTCCCCTTACCTCTCCTCTAACTGGGAGCCGAAATGAGTGGGAGGGCGCCTAACGCACTGTTTTTATCTGTCTGTTTTCCTAAACAGACAGAACCACAGATCCTGGCTGGACCAGTTCCTTTTCTTTTGGCACACTCTGGGTAGAAGGGCTCCCGAGGCGTTCCTTTAGTAGTGCCAACATTAATTTTTGCAGCAGGGCTCAATAGCCAGGTGGTTATGCCACATAAGACACTTTTAATAATGCGGTGTGGCAGGGTTCGCTGCAATTCGCTGAAGCCTTTGTTTTGAGAGTGCTTTCTCTGGGTCCGCGGCTCATGGTAAGTATGGCAGAAGCTGGGCTCCCTGTGCCTGAGTGTGGTACAGGCTATTTATGAAGGGCGTGTTTAGCTGCAAGGAGGCGGGCAGCCCTTTATTTATTTGCAGAGTTTTATATAGCGCTGGCTAAACCCGGAGGTATCCGAGCGCTTTACATGAGGAATCAGCAAGTTACAGGTTACAAAATTGCATCAGTTACAGGAGCCAAGTATAAACATTGGAGAAAAACCGTGATTACACAAAAACATGAGTTATAAGAGCATAGCAAAGCCAGGACACACGTCTGATGGGGAATGGAAGGTAGAGGGGGAAAGGTAAAAAGGGGTAAGGAAAGTAGATAGTGTCAGGCAGACTGGTAAGGGGAAAGTACTTCAGGGGGACAAAGAAGTCAAAGTGAGAGGTAGACTAACCAGCTGGGGACCAACGATCCAAAAAAAAAACCATCTTTGTAACGGTGAAAGTATACGATGAGAGGGGTGTGGGAGACCTAAAGGGGGGGGCGGGGACACAACGGGGAGACGAGCCCTTCCTACCTCGATATTTTTAGCACCTGACTCTTAGTAAGTTTATAAGTATGGCAGGAACCTGGCTTTCTGCATCCAAGGCAAGAATACAGGCTTCTTGGTGAGAGGTGGTGCAGTGCATAGTATAGCCACTAGGAAGCTGCCCTTCGATACTTGATATTTTTTAGTACCCTCCTTTGGTCAGTATTGCAAGGTAGTGGGTTCCTTGCACATTGAAGCCAGGTGCTTTTGGAATGTCCTTCCTTGGAGTTAAAGATAGCGGTCTCCCAGTCGCGGCTATCGCCAATATACAATGACGGGGCAGAGGGGGTGGGGCGGGAGGGGGGGATTAATAAGATTATTTTTTTTTAAAAAGACTTACCTGATGCTGCTGGCCACCTCCCGCCTCAGTGCTCCTCAGCTCTCCAGCTCCCGGCAGTCCCTGGGACACCATCACAGACTCCCCATCGAATCCAGATGCTGCTCTCATGCTATTACCAAGCAAGAGAGCAGCGCCAGGATTGGCCTGAGTGGCTGGTATGATGCTCACTCGGGCACAGGGAGTCTGCCTCATTTCGCCACCCGGCTGTGGAACACTGCTGGGTTGGAGAAGCCTAAGTGCGCATGTCAGTTTGGCCGTCCTAACATGCGCACTTACAGTGCCCACCACTCCCCTCCTCCCTGCCATGGCTCCGCCCCGCCCCTCCGTACACATATATGGCCCACAGGCTCAGCCAGTCACTTAAAAAATAAAATGATAATAAAGTTGTTTTATTATCATTTCATTTTTCAACTGCTGGCTTTAAGCAGTGGGGCGATGCCCCTCCGCCATTACAGAGGAGCCACCGCTGCGGTCTCCACTGACAGACCATTTACTGCCTTAACAAAGAGAACTGCCTGATTGTAAGAAGCTACATGTGAAATCTCTTAGTCATGAGGTATGAGTGTTCCTGTTTTGTGTAATGTGAAATGTCTGACCTAGCTGCATGTTCTCTGCCACATAAAATTGATCCTCAGGCTACTTATATGTAAAGAAGAAAATGAATGTAATCTGTCTTCCTGTCTCTTTGTGCTTTTACATTTTTAAACGAAACAGCGAGCAGTCTGTTGATCACCTATTGGTCCTTTTGGCTCTTTATTTAAGGAGTGCCTGTTTTGTTTCTTGTGCCTCATAGTCTATGTTACAGTATAGAGTCAAGAAGGAGCACAGAAAACAAGCAACTAAGCACCATATAGAATACATGGAGAGTTTTTCCTGCAAGAGTCACAGAGCTGATACTCAGGCGTCATCCCTTTTGATGCCTTTAGACCAGTTGCAGTCTCTTTTTACCTCCCTCTCTGAAATCCACAAGAAATCGGGAAAGTTCCCAGTGGAAGAACATATGCCAAAAGGTACCCACGCCTCTTCTTCCATGTTTTCAGCCTCCTCTCTTTCTTCAATTTCATCGTATCCATCCCCTGAGTATGAGGGGAACTTTTCTGATCCTGAACCCATTCCAAGAGGCAAGCTTGTTCTGTGGTCAGAGTTGGTGATGGTCTTCAAATATCTGGCAGAAACTCTTAAGCTGAGCTTTGAAGAGGTTCTCCCAAGTATAAGTTCTGCAATTTTGCAACAACTGCAGGTTCATCCTCCTCTTAAAATTGTGGCAAAACGGGAGAGAGTGGAAGGATCCAGGAAAGGCTGACCTGCCCAGAGTTGTGTGAAATGTTATCCTTTAGCCAAAGGGGAACTGGTATCTAAGGATGTCGCTATTCCAGATCCTGTGCATAGGAACATTGAAGCTGCCCTTAAAAGAATCTATGCTGGTCTAAAATTGATTACGAGAGCAGGGATTTAAGCATTTTACACTTCCCAGTCATTTGTCAGAGATTTCCATGTGACTGCTACTGATGCTCAAGCTAGTGAATGCTGTTTTGCCTTGCTAATAGCAATGGAGTTACAAGCAATGATTTTGTCTGAAATATGTTTAAGAGACTGGAAAGCACAAAGAGTGTAAAAGGCTGATTTGTTGCATTTGCTTTTTCAAGGGCCTCTGCTTTTTGGAAACCAGCTAGAAAATCTTCTGCGTTGAATTTTTAAAAATCAAAAGCACAGTCTAAGCCAGCTGAACCTTTTCGACGGTCCTTTCAAACAATATTGCCCAAATCGTCCTCAAGCGCAATCTGGAAAAGAAAAATGCCAGCTTTTCTTCTTTCAAAACCAGGGGAATCAACAATCCTAGTCCTCCTCTTCTAAACCCAAACAGGAGCACTGACTATGCCACCTGCCTACTCAATGTTCCAGTGTGATGCCGCCTCCCTCTATCGTCTGTCAAACCTGTTAAATCCCATCTCAGATGCGTGGGTGTTGAAGGTAGTTTATCAGGGCTGTTGTCGGGGCTTTTTGGAAATCCCATCAGATTCTGGAATTGTTTGCATAGTTTGGCCCAGGGATAAAGTTCGTCAAAAATCTCTAGTACAAGAAATTTCAGATCGAGTTAAAAAATGATCCATTGTTTTGATTCCTCTGAGGGAACTCGGAAAGGGAGTTTATTCTTCAATATTCCTGATGTTTAAAAAAAAAACACCTTTGTGGGATTTTATTTTGATCATTAACCTCAAAGGGCAGAATGAGTTCATAAAAGTGGTTCAATTAAAACTAAAGCCCTTGCAGTGAATCATTCTGCTGCTATCTCAAGGAGAATGGATGTCAGGCATAGACACCTAACGATTCATCTAGATAATCAGTAGTTCTAAAGGCTGGCAATTTAACATAACATAACATGTGTATTTGTAAGCGCACGTTTACCCCAGCAACGGGGCATCTTGGCGCTGAATAACAGATGTTTATTGTTACCCAACTCAATGGTACTCAGGCCCTGCCTTTTGTTCTAAACTCAGCCCCAAAAATATTTACCAAGGTGCGGCCCCCTAGTAGTTTATCTTCACAATTCAGGAATCATGCTGCATCCATACCTGGATTGTTGGCTAATCCAGTCTCCATCTGCAGAAAGAGAATCTTGTACTACACAGATTCCTTATCAATGCCAAAAAGTCCCATTTTATGCCATCTCGACTTCTGAAATTCATCGGAGGCAGGTTCCATACATCAGAAAGATTAGTTTACGAACTGACACTGGCAAAATTAAGACTTCAACTATCCAGTCTTCTTGCCCAGCACAGTGCTCTAGCCGGGAACTGACGTCAGTATAGGGAGACATGGAAAGTCTCACATTTTAAGGGCTATCATTAGGGAAGCTTAACATTTAATGGGGATCTGACCAATAGTTTTGATTTTATCTCTTTAACTTTATGAATCAGGGATGTTGATATAATAGTGCAACAGGTGCAGTGGCTCTGGGGCGTTGAGTGTAAGACAGCCCACTGCACACCAACTAGTGGCTATTTTTTAATATCAAACTTGAGGAGACAGGCCTAATTTCCTTATTACATGCATCAGTGCATATGGCACCCTTGCTACTCCACTAGTAGGGATCCTGTGTATTTGTGATTCCGTGCATTCACTTGCATTTAGGCCCTCTGGTCAGACATCTTCGCCAGTATTGGCCTCCTTTCTCTCAGAAGTATGACATAGCAATTCTAGTATCTTCTTCAATCAAAGACAATGGTGGTTGAATCCTGCAGACATCAATAGAGGATTTCCTTTGTCCCTTCCTTCTCCTCTGAGTTTATCACTAGAAATGCCAGCATGATAGTCTAGGGATCAACGCTGGGGTCCTTTTCAGCTCAAACAAGGGTGCCTCAATCAGATGTAGGCTGCTCCTCCAATTTGAGAAAGGTGGCAGCAATTCTAAAAGCTGTTCCATGGTTTGCCCCGCTGATTTCAGGTCAGGCAATTTTGATTCAGATAACACAGTAACCAAGTCCTAAATAAACAAACATTCAAGAATGGGTTCTGCTTCTGTAGTTCACTTAGGTCTCCAAATCTGCTTTTTGTCAGAAACACATGTTTTAGCCCTGTATGCCTGTGATATTCAGGGAATTCTGAATGTGAGATCAGATTACTTAAGCAAGATCTTTCCTCCCTCTTCCAATCTCAACTATCTGTTCCAGTTTTTCTACAGATTGCAGGAGGTTCGGTATTCCAATAGTAGATCTCTTTGACAGCCCCCACAATGCTCTTCTTCCATGATACTTCTCCCAGACTCCAGAGTTGGGTGCACAAAAGTGGATGATTATAACCTTTCCTGGGTCTCCCCTTCTCTTGTATGCCTTCCACCTATCACTCTGATTCCCAGGTTGTCGATTCTCCTCCAGAAATAAAGGGCAGATTTGATCCTGATTGTCCCATTCTAGCCCCAGATGGCTTTGTTCCACTTGCTGAGACAAATGGTTAATCTCTTGAGTGGATTCTCCCTTTAGATCCCTGTCCATCTGTCTGTCTAGAAGTTGAAAGGAAGGATCTCCAAAACCTCGGTCTTTCATCTTCTCTTGCAGCATTCATTCAAGAATCTAGTTGTCATTTTATCTGACGATCATATGATCATGCCTAGACTTCTTTTTCCTTCTGGTGTTTAGGCAGATCTTTAGATCCCTGTACCTGTTAACCTAAATAGGCCCTTCAATTTATTCAGTATGGATTTCTCTTAGGTTTGTCAGTTTCCTCCCTTACACCTTTGGAGTTCAATGGGCAGCAATAGAGATGGTTCGAGTCCTTTAGGGGCAGGGGCTTCTATCTAATATGGAACATCTGACAAATCAGCTCCTGAAATATTTCTCTCTTCAGCTTGCTCCTCTTTGACCAGTTGCAGTGTACCCTCTTGGAATTTACCCTTGGTTCTCAAACCACTACAATTTCCTCCTTATGAGCCTTTGGAAGACGCTACTGTAAAATGTCTGTCCTTCAAGATTTTCTTCTTTGTGGCTATTTCGAGAGCACACATGCTGGATGAGTTGGGATAGTTGTCCATTGGACTTCCCTGTCTGTATTTCTTTCCTTGACAGTTTTTTATTAATTTGGATCCCAGTTTTCTTTCCAAAGTAGCCGGTCTTTCCATACAGACCAAGAAAGTGTTCTTACTTATTTTTTTTCCTGCTCTCTTCTTGGCCGAGGAAGAAGCATGGCGTTTTCTGGGTGTCGCCTAGACAGTGCAGCTCTGTCTCTCTCATTGAGCTGAATACAGAGGGGCCGATTCCGATCTCGGCCGGTAGGGCTCCGAATCGGATTCGGCTTTACCGGATCCGATTCGGAGCCCTGTTTCCCGACCGAACCGTACGCGGGTCCGGCCGAGCGAGTACGATGCGAAATCGCCGACCGACTCGTCCGGGCGTCCCGACCGCTCCGACCGACTCGCTCCCGGCTCGAACCGCTCCGACCGACTCGCTCGGACTCGACTCGCACCGCGCAATGGAGACGTTTCCCAGCCGGGTAAGTACGATGCGCGCCGTGAGCAGTCCGACCGAGCCGCGCACTCCGGCTCGTAAGAGCAGTCGGAGCAGTACTCGGGGGTCCGTGTCGGACCCCCTGCATGCGTAGCCGCGCGAGTCGCACACAGGGGGACCCATGGGTCCCCCTACCTGTGCGTGTACGGCGCAAATCGCTTCGCCGCGTACCCGCTGTAGGGGCGCCCTTGTCCGACCTCGCACCCATTGAGTCAATGGGAGCCCGCGTATGCGTTGTACGACCGGCTCCCATTGACATCAATGGGAGTCCGACCGACTCGAGTCCGATAACATACGGACGCATCGTACTCGTTCGGTCGGACTGCACGGGTCCGATTCGGTCGGAAATCTCTCCGGGTCCGGCTCGGTCGGAGAAATTTCCGGCCCGAATCGGAATCGACCCCAGAGTGTGTGAAAGTCTCTTTGTCATCTTTGGTCCTTTTAAACGGTTGTAAGCCTACTACTTCCGCTTTAAATTGATGGATTAAAGCAGTTATTTCTCTGGCTTATGAATCATATGGAGCCACAATCTGTTCCGGGTGCCCCACCGGTGGAATAGCAGAGTCTTGGCAGAAGGTTCTTCCATTACAGACATTCATTGGGCAGCAACCAGGCCGTCCCTTCCGCTTTTTTGGAGCACTACTGTTTGGATTTGATGAATCAGAAATCTTTGAATTTTGGGGTCGAAATTCTGAAAGGGAAGCATTACTTTGGAATTGGGATTTTACTTCAGGTGATACTGTTTTTGACTTTGGTATGTCCTCATTAACGTAAAGATTGGGATAAGGTAGGAATGAGAAATTAATATTCATTTCCCTTTCCTTTTGGATGCCAAGACATTATGCAGTCTACCTCCCCTTTTGACTCCAGGTTAAAGTGTGGAGCCTGGGAGGATAATAGGGAGGTTACTGGAGGTACTTTATGGATGTAGCGTTTCCAAGCTCAGACACCTGGTGCCTTGGGCAGATGTGACCACGTCATTAAAGTAAGTTCTGCGACCAGGAAGGATAATTGGAATAATGAAAATTACGAGTAAATAAATGTTTCCCTTCTTGTGTACTGTGGGACCTGGACTCCCAGTGTGTTGTCACACTGTCACATCGGACCAATGCCCCGCGGACACCTGTCATTTAAGAAGAGCAGTCTTTTATGACTGGTGCAGTTTCAAACGTAAATAGATAGTTGGCCATCAACATGAAGAGACCAGATCAACTTTGCACTGATAAACAAAAGGCTTTTCAAAAAGTTGTCTGAAAGCAACAAGAACCTCAACCGGGCAGTACTTTGCAAACATGAATGTCTCAAGAACAGACTGTATTTGCCTCTTTCCTCCTCATACATGGGCGGATTAACCATGAATTCAATGAGGATAATAGCAGACTTCTTGGCTACATTTAGGCCTTAAGGGCTGATATAGGGAGATTGCACCTTTAGGGCGGAAATAGGGCAACTGCACCGTAGTTCACTTTCCTCCTCATTCGAATATCTAAGGGTAAGCATGTTTCTAAATCTGTGTTGTGTTCTAAAGTTACATTGTGCAAGACATCTTTTATCTCTCTGCCCCTAAAAACACTGCTCATATTTGCATTGTCCAGGACTGCCCTAAAGGGGTTCCCCAATCTGAGCCGCTCAAGACATCTCAGGCTGTACCTGCTCTTTTTTTCTGGGTGTGTCTCTTAGCGCACAGGCTGCAAGCCTTCCTTAGTCTACCAAAATTGTTTGTACTCAGCCGGGCTTTGGCTGCCTGCTTTATTTACAGTCTGATGCACAGGGACCCCTCTATTAGGCACCTACATGGACAGCAGACAGAATTGTTTTACAAAATAATGAGCTTGCCAGGACACCCCCACCAGACAAACTCTACAGCTAGAGGCTGATCTCATCTGCTGTAATCAGGCAAAACTAAATGCATCTTTGACTGGCAATTTAACCATTGAATGGCTCTTCTATGGAATGTGCCAAACTGTGACGGACGCTTCCATCCATACAACTGCTGATGAGGGCTATCCCAAAGGTACATTCTGTACATATTCTGTAATATTATTTGTTATGTTTACTTGTATGCTTACAAAGTTCTGGAAGCAGATAAAACTACCTCTAGTAGTCAGACCTAAAGAGGTGTGGGTGAACTTTTAAAACTTGACCCAACATATTTTATTAGCCCTGGGGAACGTTTGCACTAGCGTCAATGACAATCAGAAATATGGGAGATTGGTAGGAAAGCTTCTGTGTGTGGGAGGGGTGCCAGTCAGAAGAATACGTGATGATGGGCATGAAGGCCTCTTTGTTGAGGGAAAATTAAAATACCGTTAAATTGTTCATTTTGTACATGCAACAGCAAATAGATGACTCCAATGGGACAGGTACCAGACACGTCATAGTATAAGCATGTATATCTAGAAATTCTCAAAATCCAATTAAATCTGCTGCTTCTTGGCCCAGCTGTTTACAGCCACCCCCCACCCCACCCCACCCTTACCCTTCTATTTTACCATTTAAAACAAAAAGCTTGTGTGTCAGCCTTCGAAATATTTCACATTTTTAGGTCTGACATTGGCCAAGACTTTCTAATTTTACTGAAGTTATATTACTAGAAATATACATGTTCTTACTTATAAGGGCTCTCATCCAGCCCTCTTCGTCCATTGGTCTGTTTGTTGTGTCATTCACCTTTTTCCCCCGACCACTATAGCATGGGGCTGTGGGGTACACCACTTCAGATACTGGCTAATTTCAGTGGGAGTGGCGACATTTTGGTTTCAGGAAGAGTACACCTACAAAAAAGTAGTTAGTTCCCTTTGGTACCAAGGACTCCCACAGTAAAGGTTTCATTGTGAGGCCAAAAAACATTATTCTACTTTTAGCCAGTGTTTATTTTTTATATTCGTCGGGGGCCTGGCAAGATCCTCAAGAATAAAGGTTTACAAAAACCAGTACAAAACAAGCATTTACAAAGCCAAAGGACTGGCTGCCAAAACACCAGGGACCACATGCATCAAGCTATTTTGCGATCGCAAACTTTGCGAATTGGTAAAAAAGGCCGTTTGCGATCGCAAAATAGCCCTAAGCAATGCATCAAAAAAATGTGTAGAATTTCCAAGGAATTCGCAAAAATAGAGAATCGCAAAATTGCGATGTCCAATTTACCGATTCTATAATTGCGATTCGCAATTAGGGAATCGCACAGCCTATGCATCACAAATTGCAAAATACCGATTTTTTTTCCAGGCAGGTGGTAACCAGGTTGTTGGAAAGTGGATTATTGGTAGGGGCAAATGTAGGTCTGCCACTGGCAATAAGGCCACTAACACATGACAGGACTCAGCATAGGTCTTAGAAAATTATTCCTATGCTCAACCCTTGGTAACGTGGCTGCGCGCAGACAGGTTTAACTTCAAAGACAGGTATGTAAAGCATTTAAAAACACCAATTCAGTAAATAATAAAAACACAACACATAATAAAAATCCAACACCAATTTATAAAAATAGGAAATATTTTTATCTTTAAAATGACACCAAAACGACAAAACTCCAATGTAGGGAACCGGAGATATGAATTTTCAAAGATTTAGCAAAATATAGCACTTAGAAGATTATAGCACCATATTGGGATACCTGCTCGCGATAGACCGGGTCAAAGTCAAAGTTTGAGGCCGATCGCAATGGAGCCCTGGGTGGCTACAGCTCGCGGCAGGTCCCGGTCTCAGTTTCTACCTTCACACTTAGAAACTTTTCTGGAGCTTTTCTCCCCGAGGTCCCTCGAAGCTCCCAGCCAGTCCGGATTCGGTGAGGGTTCGCCGGATTGCCTTTCGACGAGCTCCCGGTCAACTTCCCTGGAGCGGACTTAGAAACTTTTTCTTTAGCGCTTCAGCGGGGCAACCCAGGAGCCCAAGCCGACACGCGATGGAAGGCAGGTGGTTTGGCTCTCGCGGTTGCTCCCGGTCACCTTTTCTACGAGCGGACTTAGAAACTTTTCTGGAGCTTTTTCTCGCTGGGTCTCTCGATGCTCTTCATGTAGCCGGATCCGGTGAGGGTTCGCCGGCTTCAGATTTCTTCTAGTCCCGGTCAAACTCTGGAAGTTGGACCGACGGAGCTTTTAGCGGGACGAACCTGGGTGGCTTGGCCGGCTCGCAGTTGAAGGCAGGCAGCTTGGCTGACCAGGTTGAGTCGGTCCCTCTATGGAGCTTGTTTTCAAAGTTCCTCCAAAGTTCTCCAAACTTCTTGAACTTCTTCCTGAAGTTCCTCAACGGGTCCCAAAGTGTCTCAAACTCACTCCAAGGGTCTGGAAGCTCCAAGATGGTCCTTGAAAGTTGAGGACTTCAGTTCCCACAATCCACTTGGACGTCACCCTTACAAATCCACTGGTAGTTCTCCAAGGTGCAGATTTAGTTGGTGATGTTCCAGACGAGCTCTTTTAACCTGTAGCTTTCAGGGAGTCCACTCTTTAGTTCCTTTTCAGCAAGATAATCCACAGGGCTGTAGTTTCAGATGGTGCAGTCTTCAGAGGTCCGTCCTTAGAAATCTTTGCACAGCAAAACTTCTCAGCTTGGCAATGTCTTGCTTCAGTAAGTTTCAAGCAGCAGATCTGGAGGGCTCTGCCCCTCTCAGATACTTATTCCATGTTCTCTGGGTCAGACAGGAGGTCACTCCTGACCAATGGGAGCAGGGTAACTCCTCAAACATATGACCACTTCCTGTAGAGTGTGGCATTATTTTGTCCCAGAGTGCATCAAATCTTCCAAATCCATAATGGCAGATTTTCCAGCAAGGAGGCAAGAGGTGGCTAAACACACCCCTAGGATGGCTAATTTACTTAGACTCTCCCCCCTGCATCTGCTCCTACCTTCCTTAATCCTACCATCTGCCTAAGGTGGAAAGTTCATAGTTGTAAATGACACTGGTCTCTGCTATTCTCTTTGAAGAACATAGTTTACGACTCCTCCCCCTGGCCTTCCTATGGAACAGCACACTGCCCTGCCAGCAGAGCTGGTTAACCCCAGGGGCTCTTTATCACCTCTTCAAGGCAGCCTGGCTAATCCACTTAACTCTGACCAATCAGGGCAGACCACTGGAAGGCTGAATTTGGACTTACAAATAAGAAAGTCTTATAACTTCTTGTATGTACACGTTAGGAGAAATTCAACAACATGATATTGTTGGATTTATTAATACCATTATGGGAAGTCTTTGAATGGCATTTCTAGCCCTCTCCTATCAAGAGTTATTAATCAATAACTTCCTACCATGTTAACCTATGTAACAGGGGATTTGCAATGGGAAAAATGACTTGGGCCATTTTTCCAGCACCAGGACTTACAAAAACATATTTTATAAGTACTTGTCTTATATCTACAGGACCCCCACCCCATGTGCAACTAGGGGAGACTTTAGGGGTTCTGAATCTGTAGAAATATTGCAAATCCTCCCTCCACAGTGCTCCTAGCATCAAAGTCGAATTTGAGCAGCACTTTACCACAATGGGGGGAGTGAAATGTGAAATTTCACTTTACCCAGGCATATAAAAACTCATTTTATAATGGTGTACCTTATAAATACCTGACCCCCCACCCCTGGGATACCTAGGAGAGACCATGGGGGTCCCTAATATGCCAAACCGTTGTAGGTTATCCATTTTTAAGTGCCCCAAACCCCAAAGTCGAGTTTGGGCACAATTTACTTTTTAAATGCAGTCCTGGCACCCAGGGCTGCTTTTAAACTGACCTCAGGCTTCAGCAGTGCACACATGCAAGTGCAAAAAGAGCTGCTGGCCTCTAAACTGCCATGCCCTAGGGTACTAGGGACTTCTAGGTAGTTTCAATCCCCCTGCCCTATTATATACTAGGGGCTTATGGGGTAGGTCATGCCAATCACAGGGGTACCCCACCATACCATTGTGTACCCTAGTGTATGTAGGTGATTTAACTGTATTCTAATGTGTCTCTTTCAGCATAGCACTGGCCCTGGGCCTGGTTAGGCAGAGCCCAGGGTCAGTCAAAGTCAGTCACCACCAGTATCAGTCAGCAAAAAGTTGGGGGGTGCCCAGGGCACAGGATGACTTTGCAACACAGGTGAAAACAATAAAAACAGGTGGGAATCATTGGCAAAGTAATTAAACAGGCCCAGAAGGCCTCAGAATGTTTGAGGCTACGAGCAGCAGCACAGAGAAGAAGGAGGATACAGGAGCGTATTTTTAGAATGCGCATTACATTGTTGGGGCAGACAGAGGAAGAGATCTATGACAAGTACAGGTTAAATGCAGACATGAATCCTTGATCTGATTGCTGAATTAGATTCCCTACTGCAGCGTCACTCGCAGGACACATGCCATACCCACTCATGTGCAGGTCCTATGTTCCCTGCACCTCCTAGCGTCCGGTAGCTTCCAGGGTGTAGTAGCTGGAGCTAGAGGGGTGTCACAAAGTGCCCTATCGCGCTTTTTGAAAGCTTTCATTGACGCCATGTTGAGCAGGATACACCACCACATTAGCTTCCCCTCAACCCCACAAGAATTGCAGCAAACTAAATTAGACTTCTATCAGGTAGCCCGGTTTCCCCACGTAATTGGTTGCATTGATGGAACGCATGTAGCCATTTGTCCCCCCATCAGTGAATGAGTACATTTATAGGAACAGAAAATCTTACCATTCACTGAATATCCAAGTCGTCTGCAATTCTAAAAACATCATAACTGACATAGTGGCACAATACCCTGGCAGCACACATGACTCATACATATTCAGACACAGTGGCATACACACTCTTCTCCTTGGGGGTGAATTCGGCGAAGGATACCTGCATGGTAAACATATGTTACAATATCTTGCATACTCTGGGCAAATGGTGATACATATCAGTGAGTAACCTGTTGCTTACTACCCTGTAGGTGACAGCGCATACGCTGTGCGCTCTTACATCCTGACGCCATACCTCAACCCAAGTAGCCCAAGTGAGCAGCGTTACAATGCAGCGCACATCTCCACTCGAAACGTCATAGAGCGCACCTTTGGCCTACTAAAAAGTAGGTTCCACTGCCTCCACAAGACCGGCGGGGGTTGCAGTACCGACCGGATACCTGCTGCAGAATTGTGGCCACTTGTGCCATGTTGCACAACATGGCAACTAGGAGAGGCATACCCCTGGAACTGTCTGACAGCCAACCAGCCAGGGCAACCACCACAAGCAGCTGGGGTAAGCTTAGCAGAAGGGAGACTGAGACATGCTGAAATAACACCGCATTATTTTTAAGGTGGGTAATGATGAGACAAGACACTGCATGGTTTAACTGTAGCGGATGTTTTTAATGAATAACATGTGGTAGTGTTAATGCACACATACCAGGTGCTAACTAACATTGTGAGTGTAAAAAACAATACACATGACATTGTCATTGAACTTGTATGTCAGTCAAGACAAATGGCATGATAATGGTTACATCACCATATTTGAGTTTGTCTCTCAACACCACACTACTTTTTGTGGCCACACACTCCCAAACGCCTTTCTGTGGGCTCTGTCACGACCCTTGTGGAGCCTTCTGATACTGTGGTACTCCTAGTATTGCGCCTCCTGCGTGTGGTCACTGGTGCCAAGAGACTACTGAGGCTGGACGCCTCCTCACTCTCCCCTCCAACCAGTACATTGCTGCCCCCAGAAGAAGCAGTCTGAAATTGCTCCACTGCATTGGTGACCTGGATGAGTCCCCTGGCCACATCCCCACAGCAATGGCTCATTTCTACCTGCATGGCCAACGAACGACGGGACAGCAGAGCTGTGTTGGTGCTCAGCCGGTTGATGGCTCTAGTGTAGCCATCTAAGCGCCCTAAGAATTGGTGATGCCTTGTGCGTTGGGACACCTGGTCCTCCTGCATCACCTTGCATAGCTCTTGTATGGCTTCATTTGTCTGTCTATGTCCTTCCACCACTGCTGTAGTGAGCTCCTTCAAGCAGTCCCTCATGTCTGCCATGTTAGTTGAAATTTTGCCAAGTTGTGCCTGCATTAAATGCATGTTCTTGCCTTGCAGGCAGTGCACCCTCAGCATTTGGCCCTCCAGCCCACCCCAGACATTTGGACTATTATCCTCTGCAGATCCCATCTGTGCCCTTGACCTGCGCCTCCGGTTTGGGACATTGCTGCGACGCACCTGTGAATGGGGTCTTGGTGTGGGGGTACGCCCAGACTGGGATGTCTGGGGATCAGGTTGGCTCTCCTCCTCTACTTCCATGGCAGGTAGTGGTGGCACTGTGGTCCTGCATCTTGTGGGGGCAGGTATTGGGGTTTCTGGGGCCACTTGTGTCTCCACTCCTGACTGTGCCTGAGTCTCCAGGGTGTCATTGCCTTCACTTTCCTTTGTCTCCTGTGCAGCTGCATCTGTGATGTTAAACAGTGCAATTTTAGTTTACTTTTTTGGACATGTATGTCACAATGTGCATTTTTTCTTTCATTAAATTAGATTATAACACACAGGGGCCGATTCCAATCTCGGCCGGTAGGGCTCCGAATCGGATTCGGCTTAACCGGATCCGATTCGGAGCCCTATTTCCCGACCGATTCGTACGCGCGTCCGGGCGAGCGAGTACGATGCGAAATCGCCGACCGACTCGTCCGGGCGTCCCGACCGCTCCGACCGACTCGTTCCCGGGTCTAACCGCACCGACCGACTCGCTCGGACTCGACTCGCACCGCGCAATGGAGACGTTCCCCGGCCGGGTAAGTACGATGCGCGCTGCGAGCAGTCCGACCGAGCCGCGCACTCCAGCTCGAAAGAGCAGTCGGAGCCGTACTTTGGGGGTCCGTGTCGGACTCCCTGTACGCGTAGCCGCGCGAGTCACAAACAGGGGGGACCCATGGGTCCCCCCTACCTGTGCGTGTACGGCGCGAGTCGCTTCGCCGCGTACACGCTGTAGGGGGCGCCCTTGTCCGCCTCGCACCCATTGTGTCAATGGGAGCCCGCGTACGCATTGTACGACCTGCTCCCATTGACTTCAATGGGAGTCCGACCGACTCGAGTCCGATGGCATACGTGCGCATCGTACTCGTTCGGTCGGGCTGCACGGGTCCGATTCGGTCGGAAATCTCTCCGGGTCCGGCTCGGTCGGAGAGATTTCCGGCCCGAATCGGAATCGGCCCCACAGTGTCTATATGTTTCACTTACTTGTTGTACTTGTAAGCAACAATGCTGTCCTATTGGAGTTGCTGTCTGTTAATCCCATAATGCATTTGTGTGTAGCAAGTAAAATATGGACTGGAGTATGATTCTGAACACTAAGCCTGATCTGTCTTGAGGGGTTGCTTGTTAGATTCAGTATTGAATGGTCATTTACATGCATCTTACCTTGTGAAGTACTGGCCGGTGCAGAGGTATCTAACTCTGTCACTCCAACTACAGCTTCAGGCTGAAGTGTGGACTCCACAAGGTCCTCCAGGGGGGTATTAGCAGTTTGGGTCAGAGGTCCTCCTCCAGTCTTCTTGGCCTCCGCAAGCCTGGCAGCAACCCTTTCCTTTGCACGGCTGCGCAGGCCATACCAACGCTTGCGCAGATCTTCTATTGTGCGGTGTGTGACCCCCACTGCGTTTACTCTGGATTGTATTCTGAGCCAGAGTTTGCGCTTCTCTGACTCAGGGACCTGGAGTGACTGCTTCCCAAACACCTTATCATGCCTCCTCACAACTTCCTCAATGAGGATTTCAATCTCCTTTTCGCTGAACTTCAGCTTCCTCTTGCGCTTTGCAGACTTCTCCCCAGTTGTTCCTGAAGCCATGCTGATGTCCTTAAACAGGTTAAAATATCCCAAAATGGTTACTTCAGCTGTGCTCCTGCAGTCTGCCTCCTCCTCTGACTCTCTCAGTGCACTGGATTCAGCATGGGCTGCATCACTTCCTTGTTGTGATGTCATCAAGCTGCATCTGAAACACGGAATCGCTAATAGCGGATTCGCAAATTTGCGATTTGGTAACTAGAAATCGCTTTTAGCAATTGCGATTTTTACCGAATCGCTAAAATAGTGCGATTTATTTATTTATTTATTTATTTCCCCCCATGCATTGCTCTTTGCGATTCTTTATTAGCGATTCCTTAAAAATCGCTATTAAGGAATCGCAATTGAGGATTTTGATGCATGTGCCCACCGATCCTGTTGGCTTTGCCAGGTTTAGTTGCAGATGACGAGGCCTTATCTTTCTCTTTCATTCTAATTCACTCTCGGGGTGAACGGGTTCTGCTGTGCAAGCGGAGGCAGGGGTAGCTCATAATAACACCAGTGGTCGAAGTGGGAGGGATCGGCAGGGCACGGCGTGCCCCTACTTCTTTAATTTCATAGATTCTGTTCCCCTACTTTCTGATTTTAAACATGCGTCACGGACTGCAGAAATCGCCAAGGCTGATAGTTAAGGCTCTGCTTTTGGGGACGGGCCGCTGGGCAGAGAAGGAAAAGGACTCTGTCTTTTCCTTTGTGCCCAGAGAAGACAAGGACAGTGTCCAGTTCTGCTGCCACTGGCAGCTGCCCCCTCACCTCTTTGTTCCCCCCTCTTCCCTCTCTTTCTGTCTCGCTCCTCCTCATTTAGTGAAAACCGAGACTTCAAGAAACGGGTATTACCCTCTCTTTCCTCCTTTCGTTTATTTGCTCCCCTGTGAAATGGATCCAAAAAAGAAAAACACTTTTGCTGGAAATGACCTCTTTTTCTGAAATTTTTCAATTTCTAAGTGCAGCCTCGGGGTGGAGAGAAATAAAACATTCAAAATATGAAAAATAAATAACTAACTAAAGCAAGACAGAGTGGTTGCAAGGTGGCCAGATTGATTTATTCACCCCTAAACAAATTAGCGCCACTTTACAATGTTTGCCAGTGAAGCGCTACTTTTGTTTTTTCGTCTGTCTTTGAACAACATTGTTTTCCCTGGGTGGGAAAGTGCACCATTCCTGGAGGTACTGAAATACCTGCTTGATGGGTGAATTGGAAAACAAAATGTATACAGCGACTGTGTGTTCACGAATGTGGTCTTTTTAAACCATACTGCTTACGTTTTGTAAGGATATAAGCAATGGGCATTGAAACGGGTCCCTTCTGGGCCCTGTAGTCATGGCCTTAACTTTTCAGGCAAAAGCACTCACTAATTTCTGAATAATGAGTGTAAAAGGAAAAAGATAACCATGTTGTTCCTGCTTACATTTCACATGCTTTACTTAATCTTGCATTCCCTATGAGTGTTTGCTTTTTCTAGGACGTTAATTTTTTTTTAGGCAGCATATTGCTCTTGTCTAGTGCGTAATTTGATTTGAGTCCCATCCAGGTGTTTATAGCGAGTCAGAGCAGTGCAAGTTTCTCTCAGTGGGGCAGTATGGTGTTCAGTGGGGGAGAGGATGTGGCACTGTGGCCAGAGCTGCTGAATTTGGAACTGGGGAACCAGGGTCAGCCTTCATGACCAGTCCACCAGACCACTCCCACTGAGGGAGCACATTCCCATGCTAGACCTTAGAAGGCCCCGCAAGATCTTAAAAGCCCTGGTGTCTTAGCACCAGCAGGTGGACCCTAGCAGTGGCAAGTGTGGGTTAACCTTGAAGGCCTGTCCGGCACAATTCATTCTGAAGTTCACCTCCAGTCTTGCAGGCAGGCCTATGAAGCAGCACACCATAGAGTGACAGTGACTCTGTCACTGAGGTCACAGGACCCTTGAGCAGGGTGGCTCTAGGGCAGTGCGACCGCACCGGGCGCTGACTTCAGGTGGGGGCGTCGTGTTTGCAAGTATAATATGGTTTTAAAAGCACTTGCTGCCTCCTTCCTGGCCTCCAACAATTTTCGGCAACAATAAAAATGTCATGATAACTCCAGTGATTAATGTTCTAAGTAGAAAGAGATGGTGTTTTGTCTAGTGGAAGTTTTGACTCATGGAAAGGAAGCGCAGAGGGTTAATGTGCCTGCTGCTAAGAACATGTACCATACAGATCACAAAGTGCACACTATTGTTACTTGCAGTTAATAAGTTAAAATTATAACATAGAACAGTGTAAGAGCTGCAGGCAAACTGCAAGGTATAAATTAGACCGTTATGGTTTATTCTCCATTCTTTGATTATCCTAATGTTGCAAAAAGGGTTCATTTGGGTAGAAATCAATTCTGATTATTAAAGAGAACCCCCAACCATGGTATTATGTTTTAAATTCTGAGTTTGTGTTTCTCCAGACCGATCACTATTAAACTATGCTGGCTACTAGTATGGTGTGACTCCTACACCTTGTAGTCCTTTGTCTTATGTAACATTTCCTATACAGTGATTTACACACGTATGATTGATTGTCTCTGTGTAATATGTGTGATGAAAAGTGCTCTGACACCCTACACTGGTATTAGTGGTGCTGTAAATTTTGTGATACTTTATTATTTTGACATTTTGACACATGCTAACAGTCTCTGCAAAGATTTTTCCTTATTAGTACCAGTGGAACATACAACTGCAGCAGTGAGAAAGGTTACCAGTCAACATTTGCAAAGGGCCCTCCACTTCACAGCAGCACAAGTCACATTTTTTAGTATCTTTTGATCCATTTGAGCTATAAACAATTTATTAGTTAAAATCGTCAGATTATGCAGCAGATAATGTATTATGTGTCAAATATGTCAGAGCCATAATTATGTGGAAAACATTTGCAAACTAGGATATTTTGCAATTCATGTTTGAACTGCTCATGTGGAAAAAGGGAGGAGAAGTGCTGATGATAGAAACTCCATGGCTGGGAGACAAATGGCTTGCGATTACACTTTTAAGGATATTTGGGACATTCTGTGATTGGAAACGTATCCCACTTTGTGAATGTATTTTAATGTCAATAACTCATATTAAACCTTAAATAAACATGTGTATCCATTGGTTAAATTAAATAACATAATAAGCTGTAACCAAGCTGCATCTGAAACACGGAATCGCTAATAGCGATTCTGTAATAGCGGATTCGCAAATTTGCGATTCGGTAACTAGAAATCGCTTTAAGCGATTGCAATTTTTACCGAATCACTAAAATATTGCGTTTTTTTTTTTTTTTCATGCATTGCTCTTTGCGATTCTTCATTAGCAATTCCTTAACAATCGCTATTAAGGAATCGCAGTTGAGGATTTTGATGCATCTGCCCACCGATCCTGTTGGCTTTGCCAGTATTAGTTGCAGATGACGAGGCCTTATCTTTCTCTTTCCTTCTAAGTCACTCTCGGGGTGAATGGGTTCTGCTGTGCAAGCGGAGGCAGGGGTAGCTCATTAATAACACCAGTGGTCGAAGTGGGCGGGATCGGCAGGGCACGGCGTGCCCCTACTTCTTTAATTTCATAGATTCTGTTCCCCTACTTTTTTATTTTAAACATGCGTCCCAGACGGCA
The DNA here is from genome assembly GCA_963921515.1 of Calotriton arnoldi. Classification (NCBI taxonomy): domain Eukaryota; kingdom Metazoa; phylum Chordata; class Amphibia; order Caudata; family Salamandridae; genus Calotriton; species Calotriton arnoldi. The sequence continues at coordinate 2,087,143 of CAWUFW010002275.1, read as the reverse complement.
GAAATCGCCAAGGCTGATAGTTAAGGCTCTGCTTTTGGGGACGGGCCGGTGGGCAGAGAAGGAAAAGGACTCTGTCTTTTCCTTCGTGCCCAGAGAAGACAAGGACAGTGTCCAGTTCTCCTGCCACTGGCAGCTGCCCCCCCTCTTTGTTCCCCCTCTTCCCTCTCTTTCTGTCTCGCTCCTCCTCATTTAGTGAAAACCGAGACTTCAAGAAACGGGTATTACCCTCTCTTTTCTCCTTTCGTTTATTTGCTCCCCTGTGAAATGGATCCAAAAAAGAAAAACACTTTTGCTGGAAACGACCTCTTTTTCTGACATTTTTAAATTTCTAAGTGCAGCCTCAGGGTGGAGAGAAATAAAACATTCAAAATAAGAAAAATAAATAACTAACTAACTAAAGCAAGACAGAGTGGTTGCAAGGTGGCCAGATTGATTTATTCACACCTAAACAAATTAGCGCCACTTTACAGTGTTTGCCAGTGAAGCGCTACTTTTGTTTTCTCGTCTGTCTTTGAACAACATTGTTTTCCCTGGGTGGGAAAGTGCACCATTCCTGGAGGTACTGAAATACCTGCTTGATGGGTGAATTGGAAAACAAAATGTATACAGCGGCTGTGTGTTCACGAATGTGGTCTTTTTAAACCATACTGCTTACGTTTTGTAAGGATATAAGCAATGGGCATTGAAAAGGGTCCCTTCTGGGCCCTGTAGTCATGGCCTTAACTTTTCAGGCAAAAGCACTCACTAATTTCTGAATAATGAGTGTAAAAGGAAAAAGGTAACCATGTTGTTCCTGCTTACATTTCACATGCTTTACTTAATCTTTCATTCCCTATGAGTGTTTGCTTTTTCTAGGATGTAAATTTTTTTTTAGGCAGCATATTGCTCTTGTCTAGTGCGTAATTTGATTTGAGTCACATCCAGGTGTTTATAGCGGGTCAGAGCAGTGCAAGTTTCTCTCAGTGGGGCAGTATGGTGTTCAGTGGGGGAGAGGATGTGGCACTATGGCCAGAGCTGCTGAATTTGGAACAGGGGAACCAGGGTCAGACTTCATGACCAGCCCACCAGACCACTCCCCCTGAGGGAGCACATTCCCATGCAAGACCTTAGAAGGCCCCGCAAGATCTTAAAAGCCCTGGTGTCTTAGCACCAGCAGGTGGACCCTAGCAGTGGCAAGTGTGGGTTAACCTTGAAGGCCTGTCCGCCACAATTCATTCTAAAGTTCACCTCCAGTCTTGCAGGCAGGCCTATGAAGCAGCACACCATAGAGTGACAGTGACTCTGTCACTGATGTCACAGGACCCTTGAGCAGGGTGGCTCTAGGGCAGTGCGACCTCACCGGGCGCTGACTTCAGGTGGGGGCGTAGTGTTTGCAAGTATAATATGATTTTGAAAGCACTTGCTGCCTCCTTCCTGGCCTCGAACAATTTTCGGCAACAATAAAAATGTCATGATAACTCCAGTGATTAATATTCTAAGTAGAAAGAGATGGTGTTTTGTCTAGTGGAAGTTTTGACTCATAGAAAGGAAGCGCAGAGGGTTATTGTGCCTGCTGCTAAGAACATGTACCATGCAGATCACAAAGTGCACGTAATGTAAAGAGGTCAGTGGGTTACTGCTTTTGTCCGAGAGACCCTATTGTTACTTGCAGTTAATAAGTTAAAATCATAACATAGAACAGTGAGCTATTAACTGTCATGTAAGAGCTGCATGCAAACTGCAAGGTATAAATTAGACCGTTATGGTTTTTTCTCCAGTCTTTGATTATCCTAATGTAGCAAAAAAGGGTTCATTTGGGTAGAAATCAATTCTGATTATTAACCTCTTCCATGCTCGTGACGGCCGGGAGCCGTCACGCGTCATGGTGGGCGTGTGCGCAGGACGGCCCCCGGCCGTCCGAATCCCCGCCCACTAATGGAAACGCCCGCACAGCGCGGTAATTCCGCGCGCACGGAAGGGGTTAAAGAGAACCCCCAACCATGGTATTATGTTTTAAATTCTGAGTTTGTGTTTCTCCAGACCAATCACTATTAAACTATGCTGGCTACTAGTATGGTTGTCATGTGACTCCTACACCTTGTAGTCCTTTGTCTTATGTAACATATCCTATACAGTGATTTACACACGTATGATTGATTGTCTCTGTGTAATATGTGTGATGTAAAGTGCTCTGACACCCTACACTGGTATTAGTGGTGCTGTAAATTTTCTGATACTTTATTATTTTGACATTTTTACACATGCTAATAGTCTCTGCAAAGATTTTTCCTTATTAGTACCAGTGGAACATACAACTGCAGCAGTGAGAAAGGTTACCAGTCAACATTTGCAAAGGGCCCTCCACTTCACAGCAGCGCAAGTCACATTTTTAAGTAACTTTTGATCCATTTGAGCTATAAAAAATTTATTAGTTAAAATCGTCAGATAACGTATTGTGTCAAATATGTCAGATCCATAATTATGTGGAAAACATTTGCAAATTAGAATATTTTGCCATTCATGTTTGAACTGCACTTGTGGAAAAAGGGAGGAGAAGTGCTGATGATAGAAACTCCATGGCTGGGAGACAAATGGCTTGCGATTACACTTTTAAGGATATTTGGGACATTCTGTGATTGGAAACATATCCCACTTTGTGAATGTACTTTAATGTCAATAACTCATATTAAACCTTAAATAAGCATGTGTATCCATTGGTTAAATTAAATAACATAATAAGCTGTAACCGGTTAGTGAAATGGGAAACAGATACTAACAAACATTTGCAATGCAATCGGTCTCGCCTTTGGGACCTTATATGTATTTATTTATGCAGCATATTAGCTTGGGTGCTGAAACATTTACTGTTCTAGCAGTACCACCCTTCACTGCCCTTGATACAACTGTGGTGGGGGCCGGAACGAGTGGGAAGAGCGCTAAGGAGGAATGATGATAGCCTGCAACTGCACTAATATAGAGTGTTAGTTAGCAAATAAAACTTCATTGAGGGCACCGTAGCACTAAAAGAAATATTAAAGTTAAAAACTTTGATTGCAAAGCGTCCTGCACAGCTTAATGAGTGCGTGTTATACCGGATGAAGGGGTTAGGTCACCCCTGCCAAAGTTATTGGGTGCAGGTGTTTACATCTGAGAGCGCTGATAGGGCAAGCCTCACACATGTGTGTTGGTTGTATGCAGGGGTCAGAGATGCCTCACTGTTGCAAGTCGCTCAGCAATGCTGTAAAAAAGGGCCTAAGTGTTCCCCCTAGTTCACATAAGGATATGAATGGAGCCTCACTTCATGCACAGGAAAAGGGTGGGTTGAGGGAAACGTTGCATTTATGCTTGTAGGGTGGGGGGAGCACTTACTTTGAACCTCTGTGGGCTCCGGTGGTGGACTAATAAAAAATAATATTAAGCCGGTCAGTATGCCAGCATTTAATTTTAAACAGTTTGTAGTTAATCTTTTGCTCCACTTTTACTTATTTTTTTATGTCTGCACTTTAAAGTGGTTAAGTTCTTGCAGCGAGACTTTGGACACAGAGTTCCCTGCCACGCACAGAGTTTTACTATCCTTTAGTGCTAAACGGGGAGGAGGATGAGATGTCCACCTAGATAAATAAGATTACAGAAGGAGAAAGTTTGGCTTATGGCAAACACATCACTTGCTGAATTCAAAAACACGAGCCACCCTGATTGGGCCAGGTAAAGTTACCGGAGCACTTACATGCGTTTCAGCTGTCAGCATATGATGGGACATAGTCAGGAATCGGTGGCTAGGGAAGGAAGGCACATACACCATATATCTAACCCCCAGCGGGTTGAAAGGGGAATGGTCCATGTTGAGTGTAAGGGAGGGCCGATATACAAAGACAAATGTTGAACTTGGGGACTGGGGCTATACGCCTTTGTGAGTCATGCCCCCCAATCCCGTGTCGTTGGGAGGGGGGGGGGAGAAGTGAAGGCACAAATGATCAGGCTTAGTGCCTCGGTGATACTTGCTGTAGCGTCCCTTTAATGGCCTTACAAATATATGCATTCTCTCGGAAACAGGAAAGACATAGCCAGCAAAGACCTGGCCTCTGTGTACTCAAAGCCACTCTGTCCGCACTTCCCAGTGACCGCTGCCAGCTGGACTCTCCGAAAAAGATGTGAATGGAATACTCCAGGCACACCCCTCCATCCCAATGTTTTTCAACCGTGTCTCCGCTCCTCACCTATCCTCCAATTTGGGACTCCTCCGTTACCTTCAGATTAGGTCCCAGCCCCGCCCTGCGGCCCCAACAGTCCTTGATTCATTTTGTTTTTATTTGTTGCGCAAAGACTACTGCCGAAAGTAAAATGGAAACCGGAAACGCATCACTTGCCCTGTTCGCTTTACCTTGCTACCCATTGGAGCAGGCGGTTCACGGGAGCGGCCTATCGTCACCAGTATAGGGAGCAGCTGCCAATGACACGCTAGTGACGTCACCAGCCCGGAAGAGCAGCTTGATGCACTTCTAGTGCAGAAAGAAACAAAAGTAACTGTAACAATACAGGATCTTCTTCTAAAGTCCGAGTTCGAATTCATTACTTAAAACGTCACCAGGACGTGCATGGCAACATTTGGGAAAGTACAGAATGGAAATTAATGTAAGCGATCATTTCATTTGCTTGTTCATTTATAATGGAGTAGGCATGACATTCCCAGCAGACGCCGGCTGATTTGCGCCTGACACGGCTCTGCAGGCGAACGCCTGCTGAAGATGAGACCTGTCGCCCAACACAGGAGGAGGAGGCTCGGGAGAAAATATAACAGAAAGGGGCTGTGGGAGGAGAGGCGTTCACTGCGCATGCATTAGATAGCCTAGTGTAATATATATCCCTAGGCAATAATAGGATTATAAATGTTACAAATCCATAGATACATATGTCTCTTCAGTACATCTTATTAAATGAACTCAGTGTAACAATCCATATAAACAATACAAGGATAAATAATTCTAATAAAAAATTGTCTTTATTACAAATTTTTAAAAACACTTCATAACACACAACCAGCTATACTGTGTATCAAATTTAACATTAAAATCCTATATTCAATCATATACAAACAGTCATAAAAATTACTCAAATCGTGGCACAAAAAATAATCGTCTTCGACGCGCGTTTCAACGCAAACTGCGTCTTCGTCAGGAAAAGCCACACATTAACCTAAAAATATAATAAGAAAATTACACTGCAGTTCATGATACATGGCAAAGTGGATTGACCATCACCCAAAGAGAATATGTGCTAGTGAAAAGAGCAGTGAGGAATATCATCATGTCTTCTCCAAGAGTATGAGAAGAAAACAGAAAGATCGTGACTAATGTATAGCAAGTATAAATGATAGAAAGCTATAAGTCACCAAGATTTCTATTGCTAGTAAAAAACGGATATACGTGAGCCTATTCTTAAACGCTTACTCACTATATCAAGCGTAGTGTCAAATATCTTGTAGTCCAAACTAAGGTTCACCAAGTTGAAGGGTAAACAACTTCTGAAAGAGTTATTAACATACATATTTAGTGATATCCTCATTCTACTTACTCATACTTAATTGGTAAGTTGACAAAGATAGACATTTGTAGTTACCTCGATTTGTTTCTTGTAGGACTTAAATGTGTCCTTCTTATGGATAAAATACGTATTCGTAATCACTTGACATAAAATCTATTCCTTAAAGTCTAGATAAAACCAAACAGAGGCTATTTAGTAATTGGGAAAACAAAAATAAAAGAAATAAAAGTAAGAATATGCATGCGTAACTATCTGTACCTGAAATATGTGTTACTACTTATTAAGGACTTCCAAATTGTCGCATTCTGTGTGAACGTGATTCCAAGGGAGTTTATAATAGTTCTGCCTTATGGTTTTGACTGTGGAAGACATATAAAAGAGATAATTATATATTCAGACGCAACCTATCAAGTCTATTCAGCTATCTCGAGTTTACAAAACGTACTCGTAAAGTCGCATATCGTAAAGGGAAGAGACATTGCAACAATTTATAAGGATACTTATGAGTAAATACTGACAAGTACATCTAACGTCCTGATCAGTAAGCCGCAACTAAATGGCGAAATATCAAGGGTTCACTTAACTAACAGGTTTCGGCGGTCTAACTTTTAACATTAAATTCATATATGGCGCTGTCGGTCTAATAAAAGCTATCACTGACATTTACATATATCGGAGACTTACGATAGAAAATTTTGAGGGATTGATGATGGCTCCGTCGGCGTATAAACGTCCAGACCCGTCACCTCGATATGCTGAAAGATATAAACAGCACCTCTATCTCCTTTTAAACTTGTGCCGTTTGATACATAAACCTTCACGATTGGTCTCTGTCGTATACGAACGACGTATCTACGCACATAGCGTGAAAGAGTCACATGACGAGGGTCAACCATGTGACTCACTAGACTCCATATGCTGGCCGGAACAAGGATAGTGCTCAGGTCATGGGTTCCACTCAAGGGGAATAATAAGCTAGAACGCTGACCAATAAGGCCATTATATTACTACTTCCTGTTGTCACAAACCTATTCTAGGTGTTAGTTGCGATCTAGTAGATATTAATTACGATATATGGTAATGTAGGTCGTGTGTTCAAAGTAAAACTAAAACTAGAATACATACACGAATTACCTAATATATGCACAAGTCAATTAAAACTAACCGGCACAAACATAAAAGCTCTAAATAGCATTTTCCCATGGTAACTCATTATTTAAACCGCATCTTAATGTATTGAGGGAAAAAATCCAATATACTTCCTTCTTTTTGCGGATTCTGGTCCCTTCATTCTCTTCAGAGTTCTTTATTTTTTCTAACACTCGCCATTGCATTTCTTCTGGTTTATGGTTAAAATCCAAATAGTGTGTAACCAATGGTGAGGTGATTTTGGTGGTACGGATGGCGGAGCGATGTTCTGTCATTCTCTTATTAATTGCTCGAGAAGTTTCTCCTACATAGCCTAATCTGCAAGGACATATTATCAAATAGATGACATTTTGAGTTTTACAATTCCACATTTGCTGCGCGCAAATAGTGTACCCATTGAAGACTAAGGTCTCTCCTTCCATCACTGTGTCACATGATTTGCATGATAGACATTTGAATGTGCCTTTGATAGGAATGCTTCCATCGATAGTCTTTTGAGCAAAAGTACTGGCAACTGTAAAACGTGAATGTACAATCATGTCTTTAATATTTTTATTCCGCTTATATGCAAACAGAGGTTTTGCCAGTTTTGTCTCTGTTTCTGGATCACTATTAAGAATGTGCCAGTTAGAATGTATTATTTGTTTTACTATGGTATTCATTGTGGAATGTTTTGTGACACATACAACTTGATCCGGTTTTTTACGTAAAATCCCTGTCAGAAGATGGTCCCTATCATAAAATCTAGCTCTTTTATAGGACTCCCTCACCAGCCGGTGAGGATATCCTCTAGCTATAAATTTCTCTTTCATAGCATTTGCTTGTGTATCAAAATCTGCCAACTTCGTGCAATTATGTCGTAATTTTAAAAATTGTGAAAAAGGATACTTTGTTTTTGGGTACGGGGGTGATAACTATTAAAATGCAGAAGTGTGTTTCTGGCAGTTGGCTTGACAAATAGGTCCACTTCCAACAAGCCTCTGTTGTGTCATTTAGTTGCGGCTTACTGATCAGGACGTTAGATGTACTTGTCAGTATTTACTCATAAGTATCCTTATAAATTGTTGCAATGTCTCTTCCCTTTACGATATGCGACTTTACGAGTACGTTTTGTAAACTCGAGATAGCTGAATAGACTTGATAGGTTGCGTCTGAATATATAATTATCTCTTTTATATGTCTTCCACAGTCAAAACCATAAGGCAGAACTATTATAAACTCCCTTGGAATCACGTTCACACAGAATGCGACAATTTGGAAGTCCTTAATAAGTAGTAACACATATTTCAGGTACAGATAGTTACGCATGCATATTCTTACTTTTATTTTTTTTTATTTTTTTTGTTTTACCAATTACTAAATAGCCTCTGTTTGGTTTTATCTAGACTTTAAGGAATAGATTTTATGTCAAGTGATTACGAATACGTATTTTATCCATAAGAAGGACACATTTAAGTCCTACAAGAAACAAATCGAGGTAACTACAAATGTCTATCTTTGTCAACTTACCAATTAAATTTGAGTAAGTAGAATGAGGATATCACTAAATATGTATGTTAATAACTCTTTCAGAAGTTGTTTACCCTTCAACTTGGTGAACCTTAGTTTGGACTACAAGATATTTGACACTACGCTTGATATAGTGAGTAAGCGTTTAAGAATAGGCTCACGTATATCCGTTTTTTACTAGCAATAGAAATCTTGGTGACTTATAGCTTTCTATCATTCTATCATTTATACTTGCTATACATTAGTCACAATCTTTCTGTTTTCTTCTCATACTCTTGGAGAAGACATGATGATATTCCTCACTGCTCTTTTCACTAGCACATATTCTCTTTGGGTGATGGTCAATCCACTTTGCCATGTATCATGAACTGCAGTGTAATTTTCTTATTATATTTTTAGGTTAATGTGTGGCTTTTCCTGACGAAGACGCAGTTTGCGTCGAAACGCGCGTCGAAGACGATTATTTTTTGTGCCACGATTTGAGTAATTTTTATGACTGTTTGTATATGATTGAATATAGGATTTTAATGTTAAATTTGATACACAGTATAGCTGGTTGTGTGTTATGAAATGTTTTTAAAAATTTGTAATAAAGACAATTTTTTATTAGAATTATTTATCCTTGTATTGTTTATATGGATTGTTACACTGAGTTCATTTAATAAGATGTACTGAAGAGACATATGTATCTATGGATTTGTAACATTTATAATCCTATTATTGCCTAGGGATATATATTACACTATACTAGTGCCCTGCCCTAGGAATTGTTTTATCAATTTAACAGGGGGTCCTTGCTATTTTTCGTTACATGCATTAGATAGCCGTCAGCAGCGCGCGAGCCAAAAAAAGAGTGCGAATTCACCCAGCAAATCCCACGACAAACAAGCATTTGCAATGCAACACGACTCGCATTTACGCGAGACCTATTGCATTGGAAATGGGAGTGCGGGCGTCCAAGAAGGCACGAACGGGAGTGGGGGGGTGAGGGGGGAGGGCGCGAAGTCACAGACTGCGGGAGGGGGGCGGGGGGGACACAGGGCAGAAAATAGTGTTGGAGTAAAGGGGCCAATAGACAGGGAAGTATACAAATGACAACATGGCCGTCAGCAGGAGGGACTAACAAGCCTAAAACCAATCAGAAGGCAGCATTTAGGATGTAAGCCAATCAAAAAGATGGGCGGAGAGTGGGCGGAGCTTTCAGAAAGCTTCCACGCTATATTGTATACTGCATGCCTCGCAAAGCGTGCAGCGCATGCGCTGCAACGCTAGGCGAGACCTAAAAATTGGGATACTTTGCTCTTTCTGCCACACCTCTGACGCCGCCCACTGACCCAATACACAGGTTATTCCCGCCCTCTGATTCTCCGCCCATAGTTCCCCTACTTTCTTCCCCCCACTTCGACCACTGAATAACACTCATCCTCTTTCATCCCCTCCAGCTCCTGACACAAGCTGAAATCACGGCCTACTTGCAGATCTCGCGGGACTGCCGCGACGGGAGCAGTGAATACTAATAATCCGTCTGGGACGTGCCTACCTCCTTCTGGCCATCCATCCCTCTGCGTGCAGAATGAGCGCACAGAGGACTGAGAGCAGGGACAACGCGTGGGCAGACCGAGGCATGAGAGCACAACAAACCCGACCCGGTTTATATACAAGCTCGAAAACGGAAAAATAACCGACCCATTCGCGTTGCTGCACTGCCCTAAACATCATTCTCATTCAGAGCAATGCAGCGAAGGGTTCGATGTGCTCACTTGAAATGTGCGCATTTTTAAAATTTCAAAGTACAGCGCTCTCTCTGTATTTGCAGGTTTCATAATCCCCCACAATAACTCAGAAGCAGCGGGGACATAGAAGCCACCAGAGACCCGCAGCCCCTCCCGTCCTCACACATTGAAGCACACGCGCACAGAGAAACACAATTCATCACAGTTATTAATTACACGGCGGCTCCGGGTCCCCGCAGCGGTGTAAGGGGTGTAGGACATATCTGGGGCAGGAGCGCGGGTGAACAGCGAAACAGAGAAGAGAGACATTGCACTGGGTAATTAAAAATGCAGTCTGATTCCAAAAGATAGCTTTAAACAATTCACGACGTTAGAAAGAAGTTCGAAGATGCCAAGCAAGCGCCGTTGTTCAAAACCTCTCCACGCCCCCCCCCCCCCCCGTGCAGCAATGCAGTGATGCCGACCATAATCTCTACGAGTGCAGCGTTTCTTTACTCCCCCCTACCCCCATTCACCCCTGTCCCCCTTCCTCCACCGCTCACTGCCAGGGCTTTGTTCCTGGGTGTCATTACAGTACAGACAGCCCCATTCCTCACCTGGGTGCATTCGCGATGGGTGCAGGGTTTTTGGGTACAGACGAACAGGGACCAGGGTGCGATATGATGGGAGAGGAGCCTGTCAGGGTGAGTGTGTGGGGATCATGATGGGCGAGAAATGGATGGGGGGCGTTTGGGTGTACGAAGCTCAGGAACGGGAGAAGGGTTTGAGGGGGTATTCTGCGGATATGCGGGGGTCTCAGGTGAAGAATGCAGCTGTGCAGTGCTGAGTAGCACCAGCATGCAGGAGACGGGCTCAGGGTAGGTGTGCGGAAGAGAAGGCGTGCAGCGATGCAGCATGGTGCAAGCAGAGGAGTGTAAGGTGAGCAGAGAGAAGCAGTGCTGAGGAAGAGGAGCAGGGTAGCGTGTGCAGGGGAGCACGGTGCAGCGTGCACGAAAGCCGAGGGGGGTGTGCAGCAGCTGAACAACACATTGAAGAATGGGTGTCTGCCTCTGGACTGTGATGGGCACACGCGCCATCGATTGTCAGTCTGTCCTACTTGCTGCTGCCACCCCTTCAGTTACCCCCCGACGGTGCCCAGAGTATACCCCCTTCATTTATCCACTGTCAGGAGGAGCCGGGGTTCTGCACCTGCCCCGAACTGCGCCACATCACACCAGGAGGCGCGCGCAGCCTCGGGCGCAGACCGAGACAGGATCTGTCGTGGCTCAGAGCTCAGATCCCAGGCTGCGGGTTCCATCACCCACAGCGCCAGGGTTCGCTGGCGGGTGGTGGGGACTGGTGTGCCACAATAACCCTCCCCGGCCCCATCCTCTCACCGTGTTATGCTGGGGGATTACGGTCCCATGGAGACAAGCTGCCCGCTGCCGCTCTCCGCCCCTCTCATCAGCGAGAGCCCCGTGCCTGCTGCCTGCATCCAGGCTTAGGTGTCTGTTCACCTGCCGCCTTCCTCTCCTAGGCGCTGCTCTCTCTCTCCCTCTACCGGTCACTCACTGGTCCCTCCCACTACCCTATGGTCTCCCTCCCTCCTCTATTTCCCCGTCTCTCTCTGGTGCCCATCATCACTATTCTCTCCTAGTCTGTATCTACGTTTCTCTCTCGCATCAGGTCTGCCTCTCTCACTTTCCACCTCTCTCGCTTTCTCTCCTGTCTCTTACTCTGTTCTCACCAACCCCTTCCCTCACCACACCATCCCCTCTCTCTTCTTTCTTTCTACCTGCACCTCGCGTTTTCTCTACATCATTTCCTTCCCATACCTCACGTTCTCTTTCTCCCTCTGCCATCATCTGTTTCCAAGCTCTTGCATTCGTCCATTCCTTCACTCTCTCCAGCCTTTTCAATATTTCTTTCATCGTCCACCAAGTCCAGTTACCACTCATCTTCCCTCCATAATCCTATAACGAAACAATAACAATTGATAAAACACACATCTAAAACAGAACAAGAAAACCTCTAAGAAAAATGCGAATTATATACAGAACCTTCAGCCACACCATAGAACCAACTGTCAAGCTTCCTGGCATGCACCTTTTGCACGTGCTTCACCTGAGATTGGTTGTATGTGTGAGTGTTTTGGGATTTCCCCAAACATTAGCACTGCTCCTTCCTCCCTGAATCCACCACTCCAGCTTCAACTATTCGAAAAAGGAACCTCAGCCCCAAAAAACACATTTCTCTCTTCTTCCTCAGCTCTAGCGCAATTGCTCACCTTCTCCAAACTACCTTTGAATATGGACATCCTACCTCCAAACTTTTCCATTCTTACAGCTCTTCTAAATACTTGTGTAACAGCTACAGGAGGCAACCATGTGAGGGGGCCCATTTACCTCTGTCCGTCGGCCTCTTCACTCTAACAAATTGGCCAAGAGAAATTTTTCCCACTCTAACCCTACCTTTAGCCAACTTCATTTGCTCCGCTAACTTTAACCTAGTATTGCTCTTGTGGCTAGGAATATTTCCGGGAACATACTCATGACTAATCCCCCTACACTCCTTCAACGACCAAGGAAACAGGTTAGAGCCAGGAACAGGTCCTCTAAGAAGTTGAAAAGGTGTTAGTTACCCCAGTAGCAGGATGTATAGTTGTACGGCAGGACAAAACCAGATTGGAGTCCCTTCCTCCAACTGAACCCATGACTTTTGGTTAACTATTCAAAATCCTTAACCAATTTGTTAAATCTTTCCACCCGTCTATGTGCTTCAGGACAGAAAATGGAGATTTTTTTGTTAACACCTAAATGTTTAAGATACTCACCAGGCCTCGAAAAATCATAAAAATGTTACTAGACCTGCAGGTCTAGTGAGTTAAATAATCTACTCGACCTAACTGTAATGCTCTTGACCCATAAACTGGTTTCAAATGATGTGATCGTGGGCAAATAATTTAAGTAATTGAGACACCATTTTCTTCATTATCACATATGAGAGCACCTTCAAATGTGCAAGTTCAGCATGTCTGCTGTACAAAAAACTCTTTTGTTTGATTTAATGGACTAAACATTTTTTCCCTATATAATACAAATCTAGCCACATATAGGATATACATGACCCCTGACTTGCCTCTTAGTTCATTAACAGCATTTTCTTCAGGGCTGGGGCAGGAATGTTTCTCAAATCATGTTTAAAAACTATCACTTTTAATAAATACATAACTTATGCATGAAGTGGTAGCACACTGTCATTTGTAATCAGCAGATTTTACATTGAAATGGCCACAAACTTTCCCACTGACATGTGGCTTTAATGAAAAACTATATAGTGTACAAACAATAATGTTTGGAAATAGTTTCTGCAAATATGTGTCATTTGCACATCACCAAGTAAAGTGTTCTGGTTTGTTTTACTCCTAATTAACTCTTTGTTTGCATTACACTTAACTTCAAAAAAATGTGCTTTTGTAATTCCTGATATATTTTGAAATATTCGAAATATTAAATTATCGGCTAATTATTTAAATGTTATGTGTAAGAGAAAAATAGCTGACATCTTCAGACAGCTCACTTGACAAAAACCTCTAACTCTAGTAAGAGAGAAAAATAAACCTCATTTTCCAAGCAGCAATTAGTTAAAAGACAAACAGACATTTGACCTCTTTCCTTGAACAGACAGCAAATGTGTCAAGATAAAAACAAGATTTACTCGCATCTTCCCTGCTCATTCACTTTCTGAATGAACAGAAAACCTGTTCCTTTCCAGCCTAAGTTTGCTCACCTGATGGGACCAGTAGGTGCTATAATTAGCTCAACCTGAAATTTTACTCGCAATTGCGAGTTGGCGAATAGATTTTTCGAGGCCTGCTCACTCATGCGGCTGCTAGAACACTGAGGCCCATTATCAAAGACTATACTTGAAGGCAACCCTTCTCTTAAGAATACATCATCCAGGAACCTAATTACAGTCTCAGAATTTAACCTTCTTGACCACCGTGACTTTAAGTCGCTTCAAAAATAGCCAGTCAAAACTATGCCAAAAGCTTCTCTGTGTGGTAATACAGCAAATGGCCCTATACAATCAATACCTAGTTTCCTCCATGGTCCTTCTGGAACATCTACAGGTATGGGCTCAGCACCACAAGGTTTGGCATTTTGTCATTATTCATGCAAGCACCACAATCACAAACCCAGCAATCAATAAGATTGGCCACCAAAATGTCTCTTGCCTGTCTTTTGGTAACAGTCCTTCGTGACAAAAATCAAAAATAATTCTTCTCATTCCAAAATGTCACACAATCTTGTCACCACGAGTCACAATAGCACAAGCTGAACTCAACTCATCATTAATCTTAAAGAAAGAAGACATTTCTCCTCTCAATTTGCGTTCTTCTGGCCATCCATGTTTCAATTGCTCAATTACTTTTTAAATCATATTATTTGACTCCACGCAAGACAGCCACACAGTCTTAGAAATGTCATTAGCAGAAAGAAAGTTCATACTTACATCCTCCATAGTAAAAGCCACCTCCCACTCAGGCGCCACCCTATCAACTTTCATGGAGTCGTGTCTGTGTGACCTTGTCATAAAACCAGCATCTACATCCATGCTCCTGGAATATATTCCTCTTTAAAACTGTAGGCTTGTAACTTAGAAGGTAATATTGCAATAAGATTCCAGCCTCCTACAGGAGAAAGAATGTTAACTAAAGGTTAATGATCAGTCCTCAATTTGAACTTAATTCCCCAAACATACATTCTTTAAGGGTCTGCAGCCCAAACACATGCAAGCAGTTCCCTTTCAATGAACAAATAATTCTTCTCAGCCTCCGTCAGTGTCCTTGAACCATATGCCACACTGCCCATTTATTGTTGCCATTGGTCTCCATTAACACAGCACCAAGACCAACTTTACTGGCGCCAACACAAACTATACATTCCTTACCAACCATAAGTGGCTTTAAACATTGTGCATTTAACACTTCCCCTTTCAACGTAGAATAAGCCTTATTTTGTTCATCACCCCATTCAAATTTTGAATTTTTTCCCAACAATTGTCTCGGAGGTTCTACCTTACCAGCATAATTCTGTACAAACTTCAAACAGAACTCTGTGAGCCCTAAAATGAAAGACACCTGCTCTCTACACACCAGTGAAGAAGCTTCTTGAATGGCTTTGGTGTGGTCATCCTTAGGTTTGATACACTTGACTGATATTTTGTGTCCTAAATTGTCCATCCTTTCACAAGCAAAGTGCTGATTTTCACTCTTGAATAGCAAAATAAAGAAAAAACTTACAGGGCATTTTCAGAGCCACAACTAAAGCACAAGGGGAAACAACTCCTAAAATGCTTTACACATGTCAAAAGTACTTCACGAAAGTAGGCAAGGCCGACAGATTGCTGGCCTACAAACTTTGAGTCATCCAAACACGAAATTACATACACACAATCTGCACTGAAGAGGGGCGTAACTGAGTTTAATGCCTGGGATTTTACACACATTCCATGATTATTATTCCAATTTATATTGAGGCCAAGCATTAGACGAGGACAGATAGGATACCTACTTGGCTTCGTATTGGCCCCCTGAAATCTCAGAGGAATCAATTCTAGAATTAGACCAGCCAATCTCCCACTGGAGGGGAAGTTGGTGATACTTGGTATGACCCGGAACAAGGTCTCAGGCCCTGATGGATTTCTAGTGGTGTTTTACAATGCATTCCTAGATGCTCTGGCTGATCCATTGGTGAAACTATTTATCCACATGGGAGCGATGATAGCTCTCCTTAACAATGATGTCAACATCATTCAACGCATATCGATGCTGTGATTATTTGGGTATTGTTTTCTGTGGCTTTGAATCGTGCTTTAAATAGAGGCTTAACCTAAGCAGTAACTGTAGTTTAGACACTGTGGTCCCTGTGACCACAACTTTGCTTGGTAGATCATCACTTGAACTCTAAGAACTTACTGCTGAACTAGATTGCTCTGATTACCGTTGCCAACATGTGACACTCTTTTCACCTTGGGGTGATGTTTATTATAAATGCCAATAAACATATGTTTTAAAAAAAACGATGATGTCAACATTTTCACCAGGATTCTGGTCTCCATGTTGCACCAGATTTGGTCTGGACTGATTTCGCTATTTCAGTTGGGATTCATATGAGGATCCTGAGCGTACAACAACACACGATTGGCCACAAACCTCATCCATTTGGTGACAAATCATAAAACCCAGATGGTCCTTCACTAACTCGACGCGGAAAAGGCCTTTGATAGGGTAGATTGACGCTTCCTCTCAAAAATCTTGGCTAAGTCATCTATTTGCCCCTCAATGACTTTCTTATCCTTGCTAATTTTACACAGCCTACTGCATGAATCAAGATCAATGGTGAATTCACACAACAGATCCCCTGGCAAGGGACACAAGACAGGGGTGGCCATTGTCACCCCTGAGCTTTACCTTGTTGTTGGAGCTGTTGAGCCATAGAATCAAGGGAACCAACCTATAAAGGGGTTGCTACAAATTCAGGGACCTATAAGTTAGGCCTCTTCGCAGACAACATCCAGTGCATCCAGGCAGAACCAGCAACCCCGATACCAGCTTTGGTTGCAGACATGCAGCTCCTTACTGAAGTGTCCGGATTCAAAATCAATTGAGGGCCTCATTCAATACCTGCCGGTCTGTACAGTACTATACACACTTGTCAATGACCTACATCATTGGGGTCGACTGGGCGTATCTTAGTTCAGCTGTATTGACAATGTCTATGGTTGCTCACAGAGAACTGCTCCTCCCCTTACACTATGTCGTAGTAATGTGAAGCCCAGAGATCTGTGGAAGTGGCTGGTCACGCTCACGCCCCTCTGTCCCTCTTCATCCAGATGTCAGCTGTACCTAAATCCCCAGAAGGCGGTGATTTTAGGGGTTTCAGCCACTGGGAAGCTGGCAGTTGACTTTACTATCCCAGTGCTTGGGGGAGAGGCACAGGAACACCTACTTTACTGTTTATACGCACTTACCCAATATACAATTGTTGTAATGAAGTCACCAGGAGACGAGGTAACTTTCCAGTAGCTTCTTTATTAGCCATCCACTCTCCGGAATGGAGAGCTCACCAACATTCTAAGGCAAACTCCAGGGGGAGAATCCAAAGGAAGAACAGGGCAGGGGTGGGGGGAATATACCAAGAGGGGAGGGGAGGGAAAGAGAAGGAGATTACAACACACCTCCCTTATTTACAAAACGCTAAACATTTCTACATTTGACAACTCTGTCACAACTCCACATTTGCCCATTCTCCAAAAGTACCACATTGTTGGTAACCTTGGACACACGGCATGGGGGATAGAATTTGCTTTTGCTATGCGATTCCTTTACACTCCTTTTGAGTTGTACCCAATCCCCTTCCTTCCACTTGGGAGTTTGAACCCGATTCTTCTCATCGTACCACCTCTTGTACTGGCTTTGGTGACGTTCCACCTTTTCACCAGCTTCCTTGGGATTGGAAACAACTACTTCCCCCTCCCCCCCCAACCACATGGGATTCAATTTTGTGCAAGGTTCTCTACTCCTGAGGGCAACAAACGGGGACAACCCTGACAGGTGAGGTGTGGTACGCCCATAAACATTCACGTAAATATGATTCGACATCATGACTGTTCACTACAGCTAGCTGTATGTGTTCTTTTATTAGTCTGTTGGCCCTTTCAACCAGGCCATTTGCCTTGGGGCAATACAGCGCAGTTCTTTCATGTTTAATATTGAGGTTTTGCAAAAAGTCCTTCATCTGTTGTGATGTGAACTGCACTCCATTGTGTGGTGACCAGAGTTGATGGTATCCCTTCACTTGAGAAACCGTCCTTGAGAAAGTCTAGGACCGTTTTGGTGCTAGTGCAATGGACACATTTTTGCGTGATCCAGTGGGATGTGTAGTCCACCAACACCAACATGAATTTCTTGTGCATCCCTAGGTTGTCCATGGGTCCAATTATGTCCATGGCCAGTTTGCTCCATGGTTTTAGAGGGATGTCGACAGGGGATTACGGGGCCTTGCGGGTGGACTTAGACTTGTCACTTTTGGCACAACTGAGATAATCCTTCACCTGTTGTTCTACCATAGCGTCCATCCTGGGGAACCAAACATTTACTCTAATTCTGTTCTTTGTCATGCTCCGCCCCAAATGACCCTCGTGAACCAACTCCACGATCCTCTTCCTCAGTCCTACAGGAGGCACAATTTTATTCTTGCGCTACACCTTGCCTGCTATGGCGCTCAACTCAAACCTGACCTCCCAGAAGTCCCTGATCTCTTCTTCGACTTCACTGCACTTGTTGGGCCACCCTTCGACCATTATCTCCCTTAGCCTGCATAACACTTTATCCTCTTCCATGCTTTTTTCCCATTCTTCTGCTGTTAAGGCAGGGTCTGTCATGGCCATGATGGGACTGTCTAGCATTTCCTCTTGCTGTTCCCCTTGTAATGGTCTTCTGGATAGGAAATCAGCAATTTTGTTCTCGCCTCCTGGGACGTATTCCACTTTGAAACAGAAGTTTTCCAGGCCCAGTATCCATTTGCAGATTTGTGGCGTACAATGTTCCATGCCCTTTACAGTAAACATGTATGTGAGGGGCTTGTAGTCAGTGTGGATGGTGAAATTCAAACCCCACAGAAAAAACTTAGTGTTTCACTGCCCAGAAGCACGCCAGGGCTTCCTTCTCAATAACCGAATAATTGCTCTGGGCTTTGCTCAGACAACGGGATGCAAAAGCAATTATCATTTCTTCCTTGTCATCCCTTTGAGACAAAGTAGCTCCCAGGCCCTTGTTGGACGCATCTGTGGTGAGGATGGCTTTTTTCCTGGGATCGAAGGTACCTAAGGCAGGTGAATTGATGATTTCTTCCTTCAAGGCATCCACCGTGTACTTATGATCATCTTGCCAATCAAACTCCTTGTCTTTTTTTAACAGGCCACGCAATTGTTCGCACTTCCCTGAGAAGTTCTTGATGTACTTGGCCATGTACTCCAGTAAGCCCAGAAAGGATTTTAATTCTTCTTTGTTCTTGGGGTATGGAGCATCTCTCACAGCACTCAGCAAACTGTTTTTTGGCCTGAACCCATGCTCGGAAATGGAGTGACCAAGATAATCCACCGACGTCACTCGGATCTGGCACTTGGATTCCTGCACGGTCAACCCCGCATCCATCAACCTCTTGAAAACGTCCCTGAGTGTTTGGTCGTGGGTTTCGGCAGTTCGTCCATACACCAGGATGTCGTCTTGGAAGCACATGGTGTTATCCACATCCTTCAGAATTTGGTGCATGATTTTCTGAAAAACCGCCGCAGCTGATGCCAACCCGAATGGCATTCTTTTGAACATGTAAGCTCCGTGTGGGGTTATGAATGCCGTGAGTGGTCTAGATTCCGGGTGAAGATCTACCTGGTGGTAGGCCATGGAGAGGTCGATGACACTAAAGAACTTTGCCTGTCCCACGGTACTTAACATTTCATTTATGTTAGGGAGAGGGTACCTTTCGACCCAGATGCTTTCATTGAGACTCCGCAGGTCCACATATAGACGAATCCCTTCTCCGTTGGCCTTGGATGCGATCACAATGGGTGCCAGCCACTCAGGTGTGTCGATGGGTTGTATGATATCCATGCTGCATAACCTGTTCAATTCCTTCTCTAAAGGTTCCTTCATCAAATGTGGCACCGGGCGTAGCTTGTGCACAATGGGTCTGGCATTTGCTTCGAGTTTGATCTTGTGCTGGAAATCATGAAGAAGGCCCAGTTTTGCATTGAACAATTTGGGGAACTCCTAGCATATGCTGGTTCCGGATAGGACGACATCTGTCAAAAGCACTTGGTCTTGGTTATTGGGATCAAGGATTATCCCTAATTCTTTCTGATGTTGCCATCCCAAAAGGTTAGACCCTTTTTCCACAATATAGACCTTCCCCACTGTGCTCCTCCCCTTAAACTCAATGTGCATTTCAATCATCCCAACCAGGGGTATGGGCTCCTTGGTATAGCCTGTGGGTGATATATCTGGTTTCATGAACGCGTTACTCTCCTGCCCGTCCATGCTCCCCAACTCGGTATGGTTAAGAAGGGTAAACGGTGAACAGGAGTCTGCATACATGGTGACAGCCTTACTATTGAGCAGTACTTCGCATTTGGGATAGATTAAGTTAATACTCCCCATGGTGTCTTTTAGCTGGAAGACATATTTCTTTTCGTTGGGAGTGACACATTTAACTTCTCTGACACAAACCCCTTCTTTACCACCCCCTTCTCTATTGTTGTTGGGGTCCCCTTCCTTGCACACTCTTGCAAAATGCCCACTTCTATTGCACTTTTTACATGTCACACTCCTGGCTGGGCATTGGATATTGTTGGCTAGATGATTGCTACTGCCACACCTGTAACATCTGAGTTTCCTTTCCACTATTTGCGTTTTGTTATGCATCCCTTCTTTCCCCTTTATTTGACAAATTTCACCTTCCTCTTCACATTCCTGTACACTAGCTACAAGATCCGTAGGCGCTTTCATCTCTTTGATGTACTTGGCTAGGTGTTCCACCGACTGGGCAATTGCCACTGCCTCCCTGAGGGTGGGGTTCTTGGATAGTAGTTTTTCCTGGATACGCATGTTGTTCGTGCAACGTACCAGCTGGTCCCTTATTCGAGAATCCGTGAGGTTACCAAAATCGCAGTTTGCTTAGACCCCTCAAAGCTACGATGTAATTAATTACTGTCTCTTGTTTCCCGTGCGACCTACTGAAGAACTTGTGGCGTTCTAACACCACATTAATTTTGTCTCCAAAATGGGTCTCCAACTTGAGCATGGTATTTGCAAAAATGTCCATAGCCTCAGCTTCCCTTTCACTTTCAACCACTGGTTCAGGCAATGTCTCATAAATTTTCCGCCCATACACCCCCAAATTGTGTAGAAGGATATGCTGTTTACGCAAAGCGGAGAAACGTTCCCCCCCAATGGCAATTAAGTATGACTCTAACAGCTTTACCCAGTCCTTCCAGTGTATTTCCGGCTCCCGATTCTCATTAACGAACGATGGGGGTTGACTCCTGCTCGCCGCAGCCATCATAGTGAAGTAAAAGGAAAATATGCGCTGACCAGGGTCCTGAAAATGATAAGTGTAACACGAGAGGAGGACGACAGCCTAAAAGAATGGAAGGGAACCCCAACAGTCACTTTAACCGGCAACCCAGACAACTAACGCAGCTATGACTTCGCCCTAGATGCATCCAAGGAGAAAATGGCTGGAAATACACACGACAATGCACATAAACAGCAGTACTCATGGGGTATTACGCATATTCCAAAAGTCACTTGGTGCAGAGGTGGTGACTGCTCAGAGCAGAGAGCTACTGCATACAAGACAAAAAGTCTCACCTCAGGATGTCCTTAGTGGTGGAGCTGTCATACACAAGGACTGCAGGAAGTGTCCCGTAAACTCATGACGTGTATTTCAGTGCATAAACTGAATAAACAAATCTTCGCCGAAGCTGTGCACACTGAAAAACTTCCCCTTGAGCTGTGCGGAACACTCTGTCACCATCGAACAACCAGCGCCAGGATCCTACACTCCTGCGATATAATATTAAATTTCCCACTCACTGTTAGGCAGGCACACCAGCAGGAAGAGGCTCCGACTGACACATGCGCATGAGAGAGGCAAGAAACGCCACAGGGTGTGCATGTACGGGGAGCAGCGTCTGAGGAGCGCGCCGGCTGAAATGACGCTGACAGGAAGATGAAAAGTTCCTCAGGGTGCGGCGAAGCCCGCTGGGGCACTACGCTGATGCAAAAATCCGCAGGAACAAACACTGGAAGAGTACTTGCTGTGGAGCCGTAAGTGTATTCCTCTTTTGCTGCAGGCCAAACCCCTTCAGGAAACTGCCAAAATGTACCTGGGACCGTCACTTGGAGAGTTCCGACGTGTAGATGCGAGGGCTGGCAGCGTGACCAAAACACCAGAGCTCTGCCCAAAAGCTGGCTAAGGACCCATCCAGTGGTCCCCGGGGGAGGAAAACAGTCAAGCCCCAGATGACTGCTCTGCGGGACTGCTCTGGAGGGATTTTTTCGCCAATGTTCACTGGAGCAGATACCAGCAAAGACAGGTCCAGCAGCAGAAAAGCTCAGGCGCCAAACTGCGAAGGAATCAACACTGTACTCCAAGCACACACAGCGGTCCCTTCCGCCGAGTTCACAGGAGCAGGTGAACAGGAAGGTCAGGTGAACAGACACCTGAATATAGAGTGCTCACCGCTTTTCCACCATGCCTACACTGCTGCAGATGGAGAGAGTACACAAATGGGAGATGGCTAAACTGCCCCCTACGCAGTGGATAGTCGCCAGTGTTGTAATGAAGTCACCAAGAGACGAGGTAACTTTCCAGAAGCTTCTGTATTAGCCATCCACTCTCCGGAATGGAGAGCTCACCAACATTCTAAGGCAAACTCCAGGGGGAGAATCCAAAGGAAGAACAGGGCAGGGGTGGGGGGAATATACCAAGAGGGGAGGGGAGGGAAAGAGAAGGAGATTACAACAACAATCTTAGCAATATTTGTTCATATTGAGCCTATTGCATCCAGGTATTTCACCTCAGTATGGGGGTTCCTTGAAACGTCACAGTAGGTAAGTCAGCTAGACCTTGATGAAAGCACCGGCTTGTGGCTCTCTAGATGTTAAGTGCAGCAACTGTAGCCGGACAGAGTGAAGGCGGCCCCAGTGTGGCTTGTGATCCCTGTGAGTTGTGTGACAACCTACTCTTGTTCTACTATTTCTGTGATTTTAGCAAGAGTGTTCTGAGCAATGTCAAAATTAATCTCTTTCCCCGTTTGGTCTACGTCCTCTAGACAGTCCCAATAAGATTCTCCAAAGCTGCACTTAAAAACATTCAGTCTCATCTGTTACACTTCGTATGGGGTAACAAAGCATCTAGGGTAGTGAAATCGACTCTTTTAAAAAACCTTGGGGGAGGTTTTAGGTTTGCCAGATATGACATGCTATATTCTATCAGCACAAATTCACCCAGCTTTTGAATGGCTGGGATCCCCAAAGCTAAAGCCAGAGGTCGGTGGTCAAGGAGGCTTATACTCCAGTTCTGGTCCAATACATCTTATGGCTGCCTCCTCACCATTGACCTAAGCCGAAAGCTCTTCTCACATGTTGGGATGGTTTGCTCAAAAGAACGAAGGCAACTAAATACCCATTCCTGCTGACCCCTCTAATTTATAATCCAGATTTCAAGCCGAGATTAACCAAGCCTCTTTCCTGAACAGGGAGTAATGGAGTACTCAGAGGATGGGTGATTTTTCAAATGGGGAGAATGTGTAGACCTTTGCCGACTCCAACACAAAGATAACTTAGAATAACACAAACATTGCACATGGAACGAATGGGCGTGAGACCCACAGAGGAGAGAAGGGAACTGAGTCAAACAGAGATTATATTTTTACAGTCCTCTCCCAGAAGAGATATCTCGCACACACTTGACCCCTGGCCTAAGCCCCACACCTGTCCACATCAATTCTATGCAGAAATGGGAGGAGGGCCTAGAGTGTACCTTATCAGAGAAGTGGGAGAACATTGGCATTTTAGTGAGGGCTACAAAGATTTCAATTTGTACTCAGTACAAAGAAAAGGCATAAATACGCCTTGACAAAACAGAAACTGCAATCCAACCCCTCATCCCTGCCATCAACTGAATGACAGTGTTCCGGGACACTAATCCGCATCTCTTTCTTAAACAAAAGGTCTCCTGCAATTTCTAAAGGAATTTTGGTCTCTCATTCCTCACTTCACTGTCTCGGTCTCCTCCCTCCAGCGACAAGAGTTTCAACTGTCAGGAGTGCAGGTAATACACTTTAATTGTCAGGGGTGCAGGTAATACACTTTAATTGTCAGGGGTGCAGGTAATACACTTTCACTGTCAGGGGTGCAGGTAATACACTTTCACTGTCAGGGGTGCAGGTAATACAGTTTCATTGTCAGGGGTGCAGGTAATACAGTTCCACTGGCTGGGATGCAGGTAATACACTTTCACTGTCAGGGGTGCAGGTAATATAGTTTCACTGTCAGGGGTGCAGGTAATACAATTCCACTTGTTGGGATGCTATCCTCACCCCCATCCTGTTCCATGCTAAACCAGGGGCATCCAAATGGATTCCACTTTGCTTTTGTAATTAATACTGTGACGCAAACCAAACGATAACCATTATAAGACATCTGCTCCTATAGATGGTTGCATTCAATGTTTGCATTACATACCCTGTATATTCTCTCATGTTGCTTTTATCATACAATTACTATACCCTTCAAGCTCAGCCTAAAGCTCTCAATATTTCCCTTTATATGTGTCCAGCCATTCCTTTAAGTTTCCAACTCATGAGCTAATCAGCTGTCCTTGCTGAAGCTGTGGTCTAGCAGTATCCTGACAGCAGACATACTGCTCTCCTGATTCTTGAGCCTATCAAAAGTACCCAACACAGCACAATCTCACATGCTAATAATGTTTCTTTCTACAGTTTTGCATCCTCAGAGTGCATGATATATCAAAAGTCTGTCCTATGTTCCTAACACCTTGCATGAAAATGTTGATATCGACTTAAAACTTCCAATTGTCCCCTCTCGTTTCTCTTTGAATGACCCTCTCCTTGCTTTCCATCCTCTGCATGCCTCATATCTCTAAGCACAGTCAACTCAATTCAAAACAACTTTATTCAGAAAAATTCCATAGAAGTTACAGTACATACATCATATTTCGGGTGAGAATACTTCTGTATATAAAATAATTAGTCCAATACTAAAAGTTCAGGAAAAAGAATTAAAATCAGGCCAACTCACATTTAAAATCCGGTAATATCCAGAGAACTAAAACTTGCAAATATTAATTATTGCAATAATTTGTGTCTTTTCCTCACTGCTAAAATTGTATATATAAAGTTTAATAATGCACAACTTATTTCGTGTGTCTCAAGACGTTGCAGATACATCATGCCTTGTTTATAGTAAGTAAGAGTAGATGCCTGCAGGATTAGTACTAAAAAACATTTCCGTTCAGCGCTATATAAGGTGCAAAATAATGTAGGAGGAATTGTACTTTGCTGTGTTGCAAGGGCATTTTGGCAACCTTTGGAACCAGCCTCCCTGATAAGGGAAGGCTGCCAGAAAGTGCAAAGTGGTAAGACGAAAACGAGTCAGGTAAAAGTTGTGTTTTGAGGTGCTTGAGGTAGCCAGGTAGGGTTCTATACTACAGGAGGTTATAAGTGGGTTATGCGAGGCTATGCTCGGCATGTATTGGGATTGTTCTGCCCTCTACTTTAAACACATGTTTTGGAACAATCCCTAATTTGCTCATTTTATCCATCTGCTCAGGATTAAAAAAATATTCTGGGACACCAAGCTCTGACATAGACTGTTTATTATAAGCGAGCCAAGGGATTATTAGTGAATTATTCAGCTGAAGGCAATCTTTTAGTACTAGTCTTGAAAATGTCACCTCTGGCACGAGCCAAATTTTAATCCAAAGTAACAGAGGGGCTAATCATATTGTATCTGATATGTAATTTAGCCCTAATTCGGTGTGACAAATATGGGTGACAGTACTTGTAGGTACCGAGAGGAGTCTAGGAAAGAAAGTTTCTGGCACATGGCTACCCGAAGAGGTTAGTGAGTGACTCTATGAAAAGAGCCCGTTATTACGACAGACAACATTTGCTTAATAACACCACCACCAAAACCAACTCTTCGTTAGTCTTCGTCACACCCCATTCTATGCTTAATGAAAGAATACGACAAGCAGTGGGCTCTAGCTGGCACATACTTAACATCCAAAAACAAAATTCCGAAAAAATACCAAAGCCCTATTCGCCTATAGGCGCAACAAAAATCTGAAAGATCACGTTGTACACACCAGAATGAAAAGTAAAAACACCTTTCTACAAAGAACTATCGATGGTTCACAGCCATTGATTGGAAATCACAAATGCAACACCTGCAAAGTATGTGCATTAGCAATTGAAGCATCTACCCTACAATTCAAAGGTCATAACATCACATCCACTTGCTTCACAAATTGCAAGACGAAAGTTGTCGTCTATTTGCTGATATGTCCCTGTAACCTGGGATATGTGGGTGAAACTGTGAGGGCCATCAAGACGCGTCTAACTGAGCATAGATCAGCCATAAGAACTAAAAGAACTGCAGCCCCGTTAGTGCAACATTACCTAGAAAACAACCATACCCCGGATGACATCCAATGGTACATTTTGGAGAAAATCCAAAACAAACCCGGGACCAATAGTGATGCAGTAAGGAAACGCAGGGAGGTTTATTGGATCTTTATTCTTGGGACATCCACGCTGGGCTTGAACCAGGAGATTCCGTGGGACCAAGCAATCAGATTTAACATCTGAATGCTTGACAACAAACCGCCAGTCTCTGCACATCGTCTAGATATTTTTGCTCACATACCATGTTTGATTAATGATTATGTATTATATTGTGTAATGAATTATTAGTTCTGCATTTATGCGTGTATATTATCAATCACTGTATTTGATGGATCTACTGAGAAATATGACAACATAAAATCTTTTTAAATTCAAAAAAATCATATATACAACAAAAATATATCTATTTATAACAAGGAAATGTTTTTGATAAATTTGAAAAAAATGGAAAATAAATAACTTTTGATATTAGCTATGGTGGTAATTGTATGCTTTTTTAGCTTGTTATTTTCATTGCCCTAGAGTTTTTTTGCCCGCATAATTTGTTAAATACCTTGCCCAGGTGGCTTTACATTTCTTGTATATTCCTTGTCATGGGCTAATTTATCCCACATACAGGGGCCCCAGTTTTTTCCCAGATATTCCGCTGTTTGAATGGCACCAAATTAGCGTGACCCCCATATACCCACCCCATATAGAGCTCCTGTAATAAATTTGCTACTATACAACTGTATCATCACTCTCAGAGTCTATGTCCGAGCGTGTTTGCAAAACGAAAGATCGCCTCGATCACCCTTGCAAATTGCTGTGATCTAATGTTTATTAGATGCCCCAACTGCAGGGAGGTTTCAAGCATAATTCCCAAGTAATTAAATGTGGTGGACTTAGTGACCTCTGCCCCCCAATTAAATGGGGCTTTGTTTTCATGTTTCTTGGTCCACTCGTCATAATGAAAAATATTGTAAGTCATGTGCTTGTTTATCTTACTCTCTATTATTGTTTATTTGCAAATTGGCCACGTCTCATCTCAAACACCACAACCTGTCGTCCTTTGGAAGTCATACCCTGCAACCTAGCAATACCTGATCTCCTCTAGATTATCTACTAATCTCACCAACCATCTACATGAACTCACATACCCTGTGCACTAATGATCACACATAACTCCTACTAATTTAAACCACCACAAAGATTGGATCATATGCATGGAATTGTCTCCTTTCAGAGCACAAGACTCATCTCAATAACAAAAGCAAATAGTAAGCACTGGATTATTTACTAACCTTGGGTTCCGGAGCAGTAGGCTGCCTAGCATAAAGAACTTCAATGCCTCTTGAGGGGTAGTGAGCACTATAGAAATACAATTACAATACAATATAAAATTCTGTCATGTTGGTACCTGACCCGTGCTTTGCTGTTGTAAGTAAATGCCTCTTTTTGAATGGTGACCCTCAAGTTCTTCGACTGATGTTGCTGGTTTTTTGACTCTGAGAGTTCACTGACGCCTGCTAACCAGACCTCAGTGCCAGTGCCCTGACCCTGAAGTGTGTGTCGAATTGGCTGTACCCAATTGGAAATGGCTAATTTACCTGAAAGTCTCTAGTAAATGGTACCCTTGTACCCAGGTTATGTAAGTTAGAGGGGTGCCCCAGAGCTTGCAGCACTGATTGTGCTACCCTGTAGGTCCAACAAATTCCCCATTCCGTCACTGCAGACTGGTAGAGCAGTCGTGCACTGCTAGCCCGACTTTGCCATTGAAGGCAATGGCAAAGCCACCATTTTCCCTTGACATATGTGTAAGTCACCGCTTCGGTGGGCCTACTGAGCCCTAAAGGCAAGGTGTAACATATGACACAGGCAGGACATGTGCTTTACATGTCCTGGCAGCAAAATACGCAAAACTACTGTTTTATTGTGGAAAGACTTGGTCTCCCATTTGGCGAGTGCAGGGTTACACGCTTACCCCTCAGCTGTGCTAACTCCTGAACAGTGCGACCAAAGTGGGCACTCCAAGGTATCAAAACACTCATTACTTTAAGCCCGACTTGTTTCTCGTCGAAATTAATGTAACTTGTTGCAGTGTGCACCTTTAGCAAAGCTGCCACTATGTTGCCTTTAAAACTCCTGTGCCTTCCCGGGCACACATGGAGCCTGTTCCATGAGACCGCTTTCTGCCCTCCTGAAGAGACATGCTAGCAACTCCCAGGAAGGAGAACAATGAGGGATTGCAGGCCAGGGAGGTGTCACCTCCCTCCTGAAGGAAGCCACTTGGGTGTTAGCCTCAAAAGGCAGGCTTCAAAGGTGAAGGGCAGATGTGTAGTGCCAGGGGGGAGGGCTGCCCCATTGTTGAAGTAGACAGGCTGGCAAGAGAAGCAGAGAGGGGAAACCAGTTGTCAAACTGGTTTCCCCAGGGGTGTGTTGCCCTGAGGTAGCCACATCCCGGGTGTGCTAGTGAGGTCTGTACATCCGGAGAGGGATCTCACCATCTTGGGAGTGAGTAGAATGGTGCATCCTGGGATAGCGAGATGCCACACTCTACAAGAAGTGGTTACAAGGTGGGAGGGAACCACATCCTGCCCTGAGGGCACTTTCCGAGCATGAAGGGAGCACCGCTGCCACCCAGAGCTCAGATCTGGACCGACTCTAAAGAAGGACCAAAGAAGGACTGTCCTTCTGCACAGAGGGACCGGCAAAGTGAGGTTGCACCTACAAGGACTGCACCTGCTGCACCTGGTGGCTAGCGAAGAGAGGGACTGTGCCTGTCATGTCTTGCTCAAGGAGAAGCCATCTCCTGAGCCCAGTCAAGCCAAGAGAACTCTAAGAACCAGCTGAATGGTCTCCTGTTCGTAGCACAGGCACACAACAGCTGAAGAAGCCTGCTGGGGCAAGTTGGTAGCTCAAAGTCTTCAAGTTGGTACCACCGCCGACATGCAGCCCCGAGGACCAAGACCTGAAGCACAGAGATGCACCCGAGTTCACCTGGGAGTGCTCTCAGAGAGTTGCTGGGACCCTCAGAAGGAAAGTTATAGATCAAGAAAGGATTGACCTGTGACTGCGCCAATGGACGACTGGTAGTCCAGTAGCTACTGAAATTCATCCAGATCTGCAACTAGGACCCCCTCACCATCTTCGTTGACCAAGGACCCCCTGCAGGAAGACCCCGGTCGACCGCGTAGCACCCACAGCATCCTTAAAGCATCTTCAACATCCTTCCTCCCTTGCATCACGACCATTCCATAGGAATCCATTCCAGCGTGGATAATGTGCCTGGACCTGTTGAAAGACTGCTTCTCCTGTGAAGGTAACTGTTCTTGAGGACCTTGCTGGTCCCCCTGACTAGGTCCCTGCCAGAGTTGGTCACCCCAAGTACTTCTAACCAACCGCATTGACACTTACCTAGGTTTTCTTTGAAAAAGTTTAGTTTCCAATTGTTGATTTTGCCAAGGCTTGTTCGTGGTTGAGTGAAATGCACTTTTTTATTATTGCTTGTAACACCTATATCTCCAGAACCCTCTGGTGGATCTTTTTCATTGTAGTGTCTGAATGTCTTTAAAAATACAACCGATATGTATAAATTGGTGTTGGATTTCTTGAGTGTCTTGTCGATTTCTTATTCAATTGTTTTGGTGCTGTTTAACTGCTTAACCCTTATTCCTCTCTGTAAGCCTTGCTGCTCAGTGCCACAGCGCCCAAGATTGAGCTGAGGGTTTGATAGACGAAGCTCAAGGGTCCTAAAGGGGTTGGTAAGTGTACTACACGGTAAGGTTACACCCCATTTCCTCACAGTTGTTTGGCAATGCTGGGGAGCTCCGTCTTATGCTGGTGGGGCTGTTGCATCAGGGAGACATTAGTTCATGTCTGTGAGTCAAACTGTATTGAGTGGAACTAATGATCCTCATAATGGCTATGACGGAGGTGATACTACCATTAGACATCACAGTTATTTTAGTGGGCCATTCTGGAAAAGACAGTGTATATCCTATATACACCCCCATAGACATTCTAATATTGTACCTTTTGCTGCAGGAAGGGAAACACTCATGCATGCTTGGAAACAGAAATATCTCCTACCTCTCGGGCTGTGGTGGACAAATATCTGGCACATTTACGCACCTAGCAGATCAGATGCACTGATTTCACAAAATATGGAAACCCCTTCAAACCTATGTGAAGAGCCAGCTTTGGGTGGAGGATGGACCAACATGTTCCTGACCTAGAGAAAAGACATGGTACATCTAAATCCGTATTTGTAAAGCGCGAACTACTCACCCTTACGGGTCTCAAGGCGCTGGGGGCCGTCGTGGAAATTAAGTGAGCTATTGCCCAGAGTCACATGGTGCTGAGCTGAGCTGCCGCCGGAGCCGGGAATCGAACCGTGAACCCTGTGCTCCGAAGTCAGCTGCCCTGGCCGCTGCACCACACCTCTCCACATAGGATCTCCGGCTCGTCTGACATAACGGACTTGTAAGATGGGCCCCCTCCTCCGAACCTATCAGGTCTGGGCTCGCCAACAAGTGATTCCAATACAACAGGTGGGCACCATGGGCAAGCAATGGGAGACTAATTGTTGACACTCGGGCGGTCTGTGAATATAGATAGGCAACGTGCATTATCCTGTTGTCTCATACGTGCTGTGAGAGGCCATGACCCAATCCTTTTACAGCTTCTCTCCCCATCTGGTACCCCCCAGCAAAATATTTGCATCACCCTCCCTCTCCAGATTAAAGGGGAAGGCTAACATCAGATCCCCTCCTCCCCCGCCACAAGCACATATGGTTTTGTTTGATATTTCTTTTTTCCTTTTTCTTTTCTATCTCTGTTTATGGTTCATACCATGTTTGTATGCAAGTACTCCTGACAATAAATCGTACTTTATCACAGTTTAAAACTGTTATACAGATACAGGTAAGAACAAGCATTGGTAAATGCATTAGGTTTCGTCTATGTGATTAATAACAAGCTGTTTTTTGTTCTAAGTTGTAGCTTGCTCAGTAGTTGTACAATATAAGTTACAGAAAGTCAGCAAAATATTGTGCTGTTACTAGTGGTATAGTGCGGGTAAGTAATAGAAACATTTTGAAAAATGAAAGAGGGGAATAATAGAATTAATTGATGTAACAGCAATATTGTGTGTTTAGAGGAGTTCTGACAATGTTTGGGCCCGGTGCCACTGCACCTGCTGCAACATTCAAACCATGCCCCTAGTGCCTGCAAGATAACTGCATTTGTGACTGCCAGTTTAGTAGTAAAATAGAGCAATATTTGGTGTTTAGAGGAATTATGACAACTTTTGGCCCCGGTGCCACTGCACCTGCCGTACCATTCAAATCATGACCCTATTGCCTGTAAGGTAACTGCACTGGTGACTGCCTGTTTAGTAGTAAAATATTGTAATATTTGGTGCTTAGAGGGGTTCCTAGAGCTTTGGGCCCCGGTGTCGCTGCACCATTGACATCATGACCCTAGTGCCTGCAAGGTAACTGCACTTGTGACTGCTTATTTAGTAATTTAATATATCAATATTTGGTGCTTAGAGGATTTCTGACAACTTTTGGCCCTGGTGCCACTGCACCTGCAGCACCATTGAAATCAAGGCCCTAGTGCCTGCTAGATAACTGTACTTGTGACTGACTGTTTAGTAGTCAAATATAGCAATAATATGTGTTTAAAGGAGTTCTGACAACTTTTGTCTCCAAGGTAACTGCACTTGTGGTTGCCTGTTTAGGAATAAAATATAGCATTGATTGGTGTTTAGTGGGTTGCCTGGAGCTTTTGGTCCTGGTGCCACTACACCTGCTGCACCATTTAAATCAAGCCCCTTTCAACTGCAAGGTATCTGCAGTTGTGACTACCTGTTTAGTAGGAACGTATAGCAATATTAGGTTTTTAGACGAGTTCTGACAACTTATGGGCCTGGTGCCACTGCACCTGCAGCACCATTCAAATCATGACCCTGTTGTCTGCAAGGTAACTGCACATGTGACTCTCTGTTTAGTTTGAAATTTTAGCAATAATCTGAGTTTAGTGGGGGCTCTAGAGCTTTTGGCCCCGGTGCCACTGCACCTGCTGCACTATTCAAATCAAGTCTTTTTAACTGAGAGATAACTGCAATTGTGACTGCCTGTTTTGTAGTCAAATTTAGCAATATCGTGTTTAGAGGAGTTCTGACAACTTTTGTCTGCAAGGTAACTGCACTTGTGGTTGCCTGTTTAGGAATAAAATATAGCAATACTAGGTTTTTAGTGGGGTGCCTGGAGCCTGCACCTGCTGCACTATTGAAATAGTGACTGAAAGATAACTGCACTTGTGACTGCCTGTTTAGTAGTACAATATAGCAATAATCAGTGTTTAGTGGGGTGCCTAGAGCTTTTGGTCCTGGTGTCACTGCACCTGCTGCACCATTGAAATCCTGACCCTATTGTCTGCAAGGTAACTGCACATGTGACTGTTTATTTTGAAATTTTAGCAATAATCTGGGTTTAGTGGGGTCCCGAGAGCTTTTGGCCCTTGTGCCACTGCACCTGCTGCACCATTCAAATCAGGTCCCTTTTAACTGCAAGGTAACCACAATTGTGACTGCCTGTTTTTTAGTCAAATTTAGCAATATTATGTGTTTAGAGGAGTTCTGACAACTTTTGGGCCCGGTGCTACAGCTCCTGCTGCACCATTCGAATCATGACCCTGTTGTCTGCAAGGTAACTGCACTTGTGGATGCCTGTTTAGTAGTCAACTATAGCATAGCTCTTGTATATTAACTTTATTTTTAGCGTGCAATGTTCATTACAACATTTAAAATTTGATTATAATGACCAAATAAATTAAGTTGAAAAAATCAATCCGATAATGCTTACAAAGTGAAAAGAAAGGTACTGAGGCATGAATAGGAAATGCCACAAATCTTCGTTCTAAGGTTAAAGCATCTGCTTTACACTACTAAGCAATAACAAGCATTGGCATAGCCAATAGGTCTCGCCTTTGGGACCTTATAAGTGTTTAGTTATAGTTGTTTAGTTGTTAGTTGTTTAGTCACTATAAAGTAAGTGGGGCACCAGATAAAAAAGTCTGAAAATTGAGGTCACATGCTGAAACATTGAGAGCTTATGGGCAACATCATCAATAGTTGGCGCCCAAACATAAAAAGTTTACAGAAGCATTGTTTTCCTGATCAATGCACAGTATATACATATAGACTTGCCTTATACTGTACTACTGTTGTTACAGGTAAGTAATGAATTCATTTCTCAATTACCAGTTTGAATAGATCTCTAACGGTAAGTGCACAATTTGTAGTAAACTTCCTGAAAGGGAATGTATTTTGTGGAACAAAGCATATACAACAGTGGCATACAATAATCTCCAAATGATTCCACTAGCTGGTACATGTGCCCGTAGCTCAATCTTTAGGGCCTGGTCTCTATCCCAAGGTATGCGCACCCCTGCATGATGCCAAAGGGCTGATCACAAGTAACTGGATATTACTGCCCGAACTGAGATTCCAGTGTTATCGGTGTAATACAGCAGTCCAGTGTCCAACAAGCACAACCTGATTGGTGGGAACACAACAGGAGATGCAGGTTCTCTGGATAAAAAGGGGTTGTGCATTTGTATTAGTTTATTGCGCTTAAATGCCCCCTCCATCAGTGATGCTGTTAATAGATACCACAGCTCACAGTGCAAGTTGACAGAGGACAGAGGAAGACCCATGGTAGCGACATAAAGTACGAGACTGCCGGAGAGACCGTATCCCTTCATTGCAACCTTGCACCTGGAGACTCTCGTGCATGCAAGATGCAGCAACTAGCTTCAGTAGAGCGTTCGTGCAGCACAGGACCGCCTTGAAAGAGAGAGAGAGTGCGAGCGAAAGAGAGAGAGAGAGTGCGAGCGAAAGAGAGAGAGCGAGAGAGAGAGAGTGCGAGCGAGCGAAAGAGAGAGAGAGAGTGCGAGCGAAAGAGAGAGAGAGAGTGAGGGGGGAATGGAAAAAACAAAGCGCGGCCCGCTCTGTGTTTAATGACGCGGCCGCAGTAACCTGATCCCAAGTGGGGGAGGTGTGCTGTGTCTGCCTGCTGGAACTCAAACAAGCAGCAGCTGTTTTGAAGCACTCGTGCTTGTGCTGGCCTCCACCTTGCGGGAGCGAGCAGCGGCGGCGCGAGAGCCATAAGTTTTCAATTAGCACGCGCGCCGCTGCTCGCTCCCGCAAGGTGGATGCCAGCACAAGCACAAGTGTGCTGTGCTTGAAAAGGAGCAGACCGATTTCTAAAGGTCATCTCCTAGAGTAGCGCATGCGCGCTGCCTAGGCGAGACCTATAAAGCAGGCACACTGTTAGAAGCTGACTGCTTTTTCCTGGGGAAGAAATCTTATCTTGACAGTGAACGGGGCTTAAACAGTGTGAACAGCTGGAAGAAATCTTATCTTGACAGTGAATGGGGCTTAAACAGTGTGAACAGCTTTAGTAGAGTATTGTAAAAGCTTACAGCCAGGGGAAGTTACAAAAAAAAAGTACCACACAAAAGCGAATGAACACAGCAATTCGCCGATGGGAACTGATAAGAGCCCCCTTTTAAGATATATTAAATAGAAGAGATTTCACAAGCACAGTAAGCGCTGTACAGGCGAAACCTAAAAAAGGTGAAAGGAATGTTGATGGAAAGGTCTAAGGCTTGTGGTTACCTCAAATATGTCAGCAGTCATTAGAAAGGTTAATTTAAAACCATGATGAAGTTTTATTTGTGGATAGAGAACCTAACATCAACAACATGACCAGTCTACCAACAACAGGTAGTCAACATAGAATTTTTCAAAAACAAAGAGGTATACTTAGACCAGTCAACTACATAAGTAATGGTACGAATAAAAAACTCGGGATTTCCTTTAGAAAAACAAGATCATTATAGGACAAGCTAGTACATAGCCATTTTGGACGTACAACACAAACTACATGGCTATCTTCTCGAACTATGTTTTTCTAAATGTATAAATGAAAAACCTTCAAATTTGGTACAAATTGTCAAATGTATACATTATCTACGGTATAAAAAAGGGACTAGAGAAAAACTCAGGTGATCATGTGCAGTCAGTTAAACAGTGTATAACCTATAATTTATATCCATGCTCTAAGAAGCAGATAACACTGTTTTTCTGCCAGGAAAGGAATCCTTGAATATTTATGAGTTGCATGTAATGTAGAAAAAAGTTATCTGGTAACCCAACATTTAAGAGAGTTCCATATGTACTACTGGACCATATGTACTATTTTCCCATAGACACACAATGGGTAGAACACTTTGATACATCTGGTCCTTGGTCAGTTGAAGATTTTTGCCATTGATAGTGCTTAAACAAGGTAGGGGAAGAACCTAGCCCTACGTAGATTAGAATCAAAGTACATACTTGACCTAGAAGCTTGTGAATGTACGCGATTGAACATGGATGAGGAGCTTGCTGTACCCTTACAGTCCATTTTTGAGAGAAAAGTACTTTCATGGCACAGTTTTTCATAACCTTTCATCTTTCATTAACCATTTGATCATTTAGAATGTCTACTTTAATTAAAGTTCACATCCTTGTAGTCATGCTTTTAATAATTTCTTGTAGGCCAGAAAGACAGTGGCCTGGGATACTCAGTCTAAACTCAGTGCTGAATTTGTCTACTTGACCATTCTATTAGTTGTGATTATACAGTGACCTTTTCATGGATTATTATTTATGATTCTAGAATTGATGACAGATATTTGTGGAATGAAACTATATATTTTTTCAATAAGTGGATTGTAGCAGACTAGATTAAACAGAGATGTGTAAGTCTGGAATTACCTCTGACTTGATGACCCGAAATGCACATTTTCTCACTAACACAAGGACAATTGTTTTCTATTTTCTATTAATCACTTTGCTGTAATTAATAGATCATAGAAAAAAATTCTACTTGCTGTGTATATATGTTGGAGAGGAAGATGGTGGATTGACACCGCTAAGAAGAGAGCACCTCCTGCAGCCCTCTCCCAATGTATCCTCTGCCCCTGGCATCCCCTCCCCCCCTTGAGTATTGGAAATGTACAATTGAAAACCGCTACTTTCTGAGAGGGGGAGAAAAATGGACTATGCGATAAACTAAGCATTTGAAGATATACGGGCACAAACAGAAGGGCGGCCGTGGCCGGTACCTCGAGGGCAGATGTGCCTGCTTTGCTCTGCAGTCGCTTGCGGCTTTATACATTTGAACAGGTCAGCAAGGTGGCTCTCGGCGGGCTCACATATTTCTCCCGGCTCCAACTGCTTTAACCGCGTCCTCGGCTACAGCCCCAGTTTAAGCTCGGTTACCACAGGGAACAGCATGGCTCCTCAACGACTTGCCACCCAGAAGGGACGCGGCCGTATTGAAGAACTAGCAGCAGCATCGGCAGCTCACGGGATCCTTGCAGCAGGCAGGGATCCCACCGAACTGACAATCGAACCAGCCAAGGAATCGACTTCAGCGCCTGAGGCGGCCCACGGCTCTCAACTTGGCAAGCCGATTCTCCACGTGCTACGCTCCGGAAGGGCTGGCAGTTTACTCCAGTCCTGTGGGGCGGAGAATGCCATCCCGGGATCTGAGATGGCCGATGTCCTCATTGCAGCAGTACAGGAAGGCTGGGTGTTAAGGATGGTCCCCCGGCTCATCTTGATAGTGGCAAAGTAACTTCGTCTCTCGAACTGCAGGGGGCTAATGGGGGAGCTAGCCCCTCTCCCACGAATATGAACACCACTGAAAAAGATATGGGTCACTACGAGCCTGAGAAGATAGCCTGTGTCACCTTTGAGCCTGTTAGCTCCCTTGTTATCTAACGCTTTACCTGGATCATCCACACATCGGCAACTGTACACAAGTAACATGGATGTAATAACGTCGGACGCTGTAAACCCCAATCCGCAAGCTGCCCCCCTGGCTGGCCCAGAGTCTCAGAGTCCACTGAGCTCAGGAGCAATTGAATATGGGTCTTGGTCACTAAGGGTGCAACCTGTGGCATCGGTAGATACTTATTCGCCCTCAAACATTTTGGCCAGTGTCCAATCGGAGCCCCTGGTCCAGTGCATGGAACTGATCGATTCAGTGGAGGCCCCAGAGTCTAATGTTACAAAGGGCAGTACCCCGGTGGGGGTCAAATCTTTAAGAGGGAAAGGATTCAAAGGTGCCAGAGGAGCAAAAGGTGGGAAAGGACGAGGAGGCTCAAAACCTCCTTTTACTGCCAAGGGGGAGCGAGTCAAGGACCCTGCTTTGAGTGGCGCAAAGGCTGGTTGCGGCACCAGTCCTTTGCGTAAATGGATGGCTTCCAAAGGAGAGGTTAAAGCTATCATCTCTCGACTGTCTAACTCTGGCAATATAGACGTCTCGGCGCCCGAGATGGGGGGCCTAGCAAAACTCTCTTATTCCTGCCACAGCATTGCTCTTTCTTCTCCGGTTCAACTGGATAGTTCTGATGGGACCTTGGATGGGAGCCCCGATTTTTCAGGCCCTTCACTTCCACCTTCCATACCAGCAGAGCAACCTGATCTTGCGAAAGAGCCACCTGCCTGCGACTTCAGAACTGCTGATCGAGACGAGCCTCTTTATCTAAAATTCTACAGGCATTAACTATTCAAAGAGCCGAGGCACAAGCATACTATCTTCGAGCAAAAGCTGACAGTCGGGAGATTAAACAGGCATTGGCGGACGTTGCTACCAAGGTTGCTTCACTGTCTTCGGAAGTTCTGGACCTGCAAGAGCGGTTTACAGCAGTCGAAGAAGTCAACACCTCCACTGCAAGATTTGTTAAAACTCAAGAGACCCAGATGGCGTTTCTACAGGCAAAAGTTGAGGACCTTGAAAATAGACAACATCGAAATAACTTAAGGGTCTTTGGTATACCTGAAGGGAGGGAAGGCTCAGACCCCGGGCCTATATAGTCAGCCTATTCCAGCAGGCATTTACAGATCTTGCTGACTGGGACATGAATTCACAAGTCCAGCGGGCACATCGACTACCCTCCTCTATCTCACAAGGGAACCAAGCTAAGTCATCTCATCCTCGCCCAATACTGGTATTGCTAGGCAACTACTTGCTCCGACAAGCAATCTACGTTAAAGCCCGTCCTTCCACTCCTGTTAAACTGGATACGATTTCTATATCCGTAAGGTCGGACCTTTGTAAATCTACAATGGAAAAGCAGTGGAGGCTTCGCCAGTTAATCTATCCCTTTAAGACTGTCTGTTCACAAGTCTTCTTGCAGGAGCCAGCCCGACTCAAGATTTTCAGAGACGGACAGCCTCACTTCTTCTATACAGAGACTGATGCTAAGCAAGCTCTTCTAAGATGGCAGTCTGACTCCACTTCGTGAACACAAAAGAAAGGGGTGAATACGTAAGGGGCGCACAGAGTTCTTCCGGGAACTCCTCTCTCCCTTCTCCCTGAGATATTTTCTTGCATACGGAGGGGGCGGTTCGGGGGAGGGTGGGGGAATGGGCGTCGGGGGGGCTAGGGAGGTTGCTCTCTTCAAGCTGTCAGTCAGCGACAGCAGGGGAAGGGGATGATTCCTCTCTGCAGGCACAGGGGGGTGAGCTTAGCAAGGTTAGGTTGGGGGTTGGTATTACTGGAGAGCAGCTCTCCATCATTCTGGCGGAGGGTTGGGGCGGGGGGGGTTTAGTGGGGTAGGGAGGGGGCTAAGTAGCCATTCAATAGTTGGAAGTTCAAACATAGGGGGAATTTGGCGCGGGGATAGAATCAAGGGGGAGATGGTCGAACCTAGTTTATGCAATGTCTGACTTGAAGTTTATGTGTTGGAACGTAGCGGGGTTGAATCAGGCTAGAAAGCGGCGATTAATCTGTGAGGAACTTTGGGTATTTAGGCCACAGATATTGGGCCTAACCGAGACTCATTTAGCCTATAAAGATAGACCCGTGTTGAAACAACTGGGGTTTGATGTTTTAACATGTACCTCACAGACAGTCTCTATACGGGGGGATGCTATATTGAAATCCAGAAACGTAACCGCTACTGTTCTACGCACACTAGCCAACCCTAAAGGGAGATGGGCAATAGCTCAATTGTCGATATCTGGGCATAATAGTACGATCTGCGTGGTGTATGGCCCCAATTTTGATAGCCCCGACATCTTCTATCATTTAAGTTTTGAATTATTGGGGTGGGATGGGGATTTGATAGTTATGGGGGATTTCAATTGTATTATGGACAACAAAATCGATACCACTAATAGTAAAATGTGGGCTAGAATGGTCAGGACCTGTGCAGCTATATTTGAATTATTGCGTATTTATCAGTTAGACGACGCTTGGAGGACACTGTTTCCAACGCTGCCAGGGTACACGTTTTACTCATCCCCACATAAACAGTACTCACGCATTGATATGATTTTCATTAAGGGATCACTACTGGAAAACGCACATGTAGAGCTCTGCCTTAAAATCACATCTGACCACAATTCAGTGATGTTAACACTACAGAAGCAGTTGGGGGCTAGAGAGTCTTATCAGACTTTTTCGTTTCCCAGACACCTACTTAGCAACCCAGAGTATCATGCGCATATTAGAGTAGTATTGGGGGAGTATTTAAGAAATAACATGGGCACTGCCTCCATCTCGGTGGTATGGGACAGTATGAAAGCCTTCATTAGGGGGGCTACTCTTCAGTTTAATCTGACTCAGAATCAACGCATAATTCAAAAGGCGGAACAGGGTCATCTTGACTACTTAGATGTGGAACGGCAACATGCAAAAGCAATTCTAGCAAGGTACCCTGCAGAGCAGCCAATATTTTTGCGGCTCCTAGAAGCACGGTCTAGGCTAAATAGAAGGCTAACGGAGAAGGTAGCCGCTAACTACCACAAGTACAAAACACTGCAGCATGAATATGGGGAGAGGGTCGGCTGGCTTTTGGCTATTCAGATTTCCGATAAGAAGGCGAGATCTAGTATTAAATGTATTAAAGGAGAGGGCGGTTTCTTCCACTCTAGACCACAGGATATAGTTGAACAGTTCAGATTGTTCTACGCCAAACTGTATAGCGAGTCAGCCTCTTATAATAACCGCACTCCTGTAGAATACCTACAAGAGAGCCACCTACCATGGCTTGATACCACAGAGTCTGTACTATTGCAAACAGATATAGAGTTAACTGAGGTGGAGGACGCAATCAAGTCTCTGCCCTCTGGCAAGGCGGCAGGTGAGGATACTATCCTACTCAAGTTTTATAAAATTTTCAGGGACATCCTGGCACCCGTCCTCATAGAACTAATTACCTGCATCACCAAAGGGGGATGTCCCCGCATCCTGGAGTGTGACTAATATAGTGGTATTCCCCAAGAAGGGAAAACCGCCTGAGGACAGAGGCTTGTATCACCCAATATCTCTGATTAACTCTGATGCCAACATCTTTTCTAAAATCCTGGCTACACGTCTGGCCCCCCTCATCCACCAGTTAGTCTCTGATCAACAGCATGGGTTCGTCCCCAGTAGAGACACTGCGGCTCATATCAATACGGCTATCGCAGCTTTTGAGGTATCTGGCAAATTAAACAAACATATAGGGATGATCATGCTAGACGCTGAGAAAGCCTTTGACAGAGTAGCCTGGGAAGCACTTTGGCTTACTATGTCAACACTTGGACTTGGTTCCCGGTTTATATCTTTGGTACAGAAACTCTATTACAACCCGGTAGCAACAGTTAAGCTGAACGGCATTTCATCAGCATATTTTGCTGTTCAAAGGGGTACACAGCAGGGCTGTCCACTTTCTCCCTTACTGTTTGCTCTTTACATCAAGCCTTTCGTAAGACATGTGTTGCAGAAGGAGGGGATCCCTCCAGTGTGTCTCAATGGTATCGAACTTAAGCTTACTGCATACGCAGATGACATCGCTGTTTTTTCTGCCAACCCTGTCGGTGTTATAGCCTGTATTACACAAGAGGCTGAGCTTTTCAGTTCCTTTTCAGGATACAAGTTAAACCTGGCCAAAACCCAGACAATCCTAAATTACCAACCTGACACCTTGCCAATATCCTTAGGGGCTACAAAAACGGCTACATACTTAGGTATCTGTCTTAGCAGCCAGGTAGAGGATATTGTTACCCTGAATTATGAGCCTCTTTTTAAAACAGTCTCGGCTAAATTGCGTAGTTGGCATCGGCTTCCCCTCAGCATATTTGGTAAGTGTAATGTAATCAAAATGAATATACTGCCTAAGTTTTTATATCTATACCGTTCAATCCCTCTGCGGGTCCCATGGTCTTTTTTTAAGCATTTGGAAAGCGCTATAGGTAGTTTTATCGGGGGTATAGACGTGCTAGGAGGGCCCTTAGTCTCATCAAACTGTCTTATAAACAAAGGGGATTTAAGCTCCCAGACTTTAAGCTTTACTACTGGGCCGCATTCATTGGGCGGATCCAGAACCTGCTAAATGGGCTTGAAGCTGGCTCAACCTCACTGGCTTATCAACTAGCTTGTGGACCATACATCAGGTTCACACTCTATAAGACTTCTGACCCTAAGTATTGCAAGCGGGTCAGATTCAAGGTAGTCAAGGAGATCTCCAGGATCTGGCAAGATATCTGTAAGGAATACTCAGTGCCCTCATTGCATCAGTACACGGTTTTATTGGGTAATCCAACACTCCCTGATATATTCCAGGACTATGTCGGATGAGTTTGGCGGCATAAGGGCATCTACAGACTAGGTCAATTGTACGATGGTCAGGGGTTTCGCTCTTTCGTTGCACTAAAAGATGAGTTTGGGCTCCCGCATAGTTCCTTTTTCAAATATCTACAAGTAAGGGATTATTTCCTACAGGGACAGAAGTTGTCAGATATGCCATATTCGTCGGAAATACTGTCAGGAATATACGCAAGCTCTGGTAGAGGCACTATCAGCGCATCTTGTCAGAAATTTATAGCAGTAGCTCGCGACGATAGCCTGCAGATATCCGCGAAATTAAGCAGGCTGCTTAAAACTGACAAATCAGCAGAGGAAATACAGGAGGCATTGGGTACTATAGATCGAGTAGTAGCTTCCGTCAATCTGAAACTGCAACAGCATAGGACAAACTTCATGCTGTACTATACGCCGGAGCGTATCTCTAAGTAGGCAACATCTCAATCCTCTGCCAAGTCGTACTGCCCAAAATGTAAGCTCTTTACTGCAGACTTAAGGCACATGTTCATAGACTTCCCGAGGCTAAACTCGTTCTGGAGTGATGTTTCTTCAATGCTTACACGCCACCTCGGCCGTGAGTTTCAGGCAACTGAAAAGGAAATCTTTCTTGGGTTTAAACAAGAGGCTACTAGCCACGAGAGCTCATTAGCCAATTATCATTGTTTATGCATGCCTGTTTATGCATTGCAAGAGCCTGGATAAACCCTATTAGCCCAAATGTTAATGACATTTGGGCACTACTCAGACAGGTGCATGAGTCGGAATCAGCTCTAGCAAAGGTCAGAGGCCCCCGCTCTTGGTTAAAGAAGGATCTAGTCCAGCTTTCAATGGGATTAATCTTGCACCATTATCGTATCTTATGTAACATGACATTTCTCTTCGCAATCTCGTTGTCTTTCCTCTCCTCTTTGATTCTTCCCCAAATGACTCGACCACCCTTTTTTCTTTTCTTTTGTCTGTATCTGAGTAACGTTCTAATTTAGAACTATGTGATTATTTTAAGCATGTGTGTAAATGCCTTTCTTTTTCTTGCTTTTCCTTCCTCTTGTTCTGTCAGCACTTTACAGTTTTGTATTTTGTCATACTAATGGCTAATAAAGTCAAAAATAAGTAAATATGAAAAAAAATTACTTTGCTGTATCATGTGTATCCTTGTATATATTTTGCATATATTTATATGTATTAAGTTAAAGTGGCGGTATAGTTACGTATAGTTATAAGATCTTACTTTCTGTTGAAAAAACACTAGAAATTTACTCAAAAAGCATAGGTTAAAGTGATGGGATAGTTAGGTAAGATAATAAGATATTAGATTACGTTAACATAAACAGTGGAAATTCACTGAAAGAAAACATAGGTTAAAGTGAAGTTGTAGTTAGGCATTGTAATAATATAAAAACTAATGTTTAGAAAACAAAATAACACTGAAATTCATCAGTTATAGATAACTGAGATAACTATAACTTGTGCCTGATGGGCGGGAGCATAACGACGACGAGGCACCTGATCGCCCCAAACGCCAACCCCTAGCGCAACTGCTGAGCCTCATTGTTAACCTGAGATAGTGAGAGCCCTTTCTGCTCTAATTTGAGGGCCTGAGACTGAGTGTCTTCAGTGGAGCACGTTTTTCAGCGCTGCACATGCTCGGCCCGGGTACCCCAGCGTTGCTTTCGCACTCAAGGAAAGTGATGATTGTTTTTCATTGTTGAGCACTTTGCAAAGCTCAGGGAGGAGGACCTCATTCATTAGGACACAGAATCCTGACCCACGAGACTTGTTGTAACATGGCGATTGGCTCCTCTCCATACCCTAGTCCCCATCCTTGGTTCCAACCCTTCAGCCTGGGACGACTCCTGGTGGCCAACATCACTGGGAACAGCCCCGCCACCCACCGACCACGTACGCAACCTAGGGGTCATCCTCGACCCCACACTCTCCATGACTAAGCAGGTCAACGCCGTTTCCTCATCCTGCTTCAACATCCTCCGAATGCTCCGCAGGATCTTCAAGTGGATCCCCACCGAAACAAGAAAAACAGTCACCCAGGCCCTCGTCACCAGCAGGCTGGACTACGGAAACGCCCTCTACGCAGGAACGACGGCTAAGCTCCTGAGACGGCTGCAACGCATCCAGAACGCCTCTGCACGTCTTATCCTCGACATCCCCCGACGCAGCCACATCACACCCCACCTGAGAGACCTGCACTGGCTCCCTGTCAACAAGAGGATAACCTTCAAGCTCCTCACCCACGCACACAAA
This sequence comes from Calotriton arnoldi, assembly GCA_963921515.1. Classification (NCBI taxonomy): domain Eukaryota; kingdom Metazoa; phylum Chordata; class Amphibia; order Caudata; family Salamandridae; genus Calotriton; species Calotriton arnoldi. The sequence goes on along the minus strand of CAWUFW010002275.1, from coordinate 2,043,039 downwards.
GCACTCCACAACTCCGGACCAGCCTACCTCAACAGACGACTCAGCTTCTACACCCCCACCCGCCAGCTCCGCTCGACCAGCCTCGCCCTCGCCACAGTCCCCCGCATCCGGAAAACGACCGCCGGCGGCAGATCCTTCTCCCACCTCGCCGCCAAGACCTGGAACACCCTCCCCACCAACCTCCGACAGACCCAAGACCTACTGGCCTTCAGAAGACTCCTCAAGACCTGGCTCTTCGATCAGTAGCAGCACCACCCCCCCTTCCCCCAGCGCCTTGAGACCCTCGCGGGTATGTAGTGCGCTTTATAAGTGACATGATTGATTGATTGATTGATTGAGGATTAGACAACAAAAGAGGACTATAATCCAAACCAAATTAAAAAGAGAACTACCACAGGCTCACCCCTCCCCCCCAAAACAAGTGTAATAGAAAAAACTAAGGGGCAGCCATCTTACTATGAAGGTTCCCACTGTACAGTAATAGAAGGTAATTCAACATATGACCACTGGGGAGAGCTGTTTGTTTGCCACTAAACTCATTATACCTCGGAAGCTACCCCATCCACCTACCTGCACCCACCCTTCTTGGCATGCAGCTTTAATTCCACAAATCTATCCTACCCCATGCTAAACACAACCTGGACTGGATATTTGAATTTCCCAGACTTAATCTCCCAACTGGATCACCAACCACTGGTTTTTGCTCCTATGTCTCGTACCTGGTCCTCCAGAACACTGACCCTTATACCCAGACATTGCATATAACACACATCACTCCACCTCAACATGACAGAGACCTGATTGCAAAGAACAGCCATGATGAACTACCCCAACCCTAAGCTCCACAACACCACAGATACGTCTCCAACTCATGGAATATAAAATATCCCACAAATGTCTCTAATAACGCGGAAAAAAATTCAAGCACAACCTACTCAATCAGCTTCTGGAAAAACTAATAGCCGATTCTTACTCCATCACGAATAACGGCAACATGAAAACTGACTTAATTTTCTACTCTAAACGTTCAGCAAAATGGAGAAACATTTTCCTTCTCCAGCTACAAATTACAAAAACTATCAAAATCCCCTATGGACACAAACTCACCACTGCACCCTTCCAAGACTTTAGAGGGGAGATCTCCAAATCTTTCTTCAGGACGGAGAACATCCTAATTCAAGCATCGGACTATCACCTCACCATATTTGATCAACACTTCTCGTCTCTCCTCACCTTACTAACACAAGCTGAAGCTGATCCTGCTCCCCACCCACCCCCTCCCTTCCATCCTTGTCCATTAACCCATAACCTATTCATCTCCAGAACTCCTCTGCCACACTATGTACCACTGCTGCCCCCGACTCATGCCTTAGTCTAGAAAGTGCCAGTCCAACCTCCACTGCACCCACCCTAACGACCACCCGAGACACAGTCACTTGACGCACACATTGGACACGATAGCACCAGCCCCAATTTAAGACCGTACATCACTGAGCCCCCCTCGAACTCAACCCCGATTCCCAATGTAGAACCGACCCAGCCCAATCAAACCCTCTTCATTTCCCTCCTCGGTGACCGCCCTCCCCTCAATTGAGGATCACCTGCCTCCCATAGACTCGGGACCCACCGCCTGTCCATACACCTACAGAACAGGAAACCTCCCCGACACTCTTACCATGTTCATGAGCAGAATTAAACAAAAACTTGACTTTCTAGCTAAAGATATCTCTCACGTAAAAAACGATCTCTTGATCCAGCCCACGTTAACACACAGATTCACCCCGAGAACAGACAAATGGCCTCCACATAAAGGATCACCAAGAGATAGCCGACACACCTGCCGGACCTCAATTCCCTTGAGTCGCCTGTCCCAAGGACCCTACTGAGCTCACAATTCCCTATCCTCTATGGAAGCAGAATCACTCAATGAATCCTACTGCACAACAACCCCACAAGTAAACCCCAATCCCCCCTTCAGAATCCCCGTAATCATGGGAACAAATCAAATCCCTCAAGCTAACACATCGTCCAGACCACCCGCTCTATACACCACTCTCCAGACACTACACTGTTTACGTAATAGTCCTAGCTCCCTAACCTGCATGCTTCTTTACTGCACATCAGCAATGAAACACACTACAGAGTTAGCTAGAAATATACTTGCTGATGGAATCAACATTGCATTTCCAACTGAAACCTGGCTCAATGCGCATTCAACCCCTATATTTGACTTGCTCACACCACCTGGCTATTCTATCATGAGACGGGACAGACAGGGCGAGGCCAAGACAGCCAAGATGGCAGACGTGTCTGCCTAGGGCTCTGAGTAACGGCCCGACTATCGTCATCCATCATAACCGGAGGGGCCCCGAGACGATACAGAAAAGGGGAGACTCACCTGCAGCAGTCAGCAGCCATCGAAACAGCCAGTGCTGGTGTGCTGAGGAGGAGTGGTCAAGCTAGTTGGGACTCACCAGGACCGGGGCCGCACCCAATATAGTGGCGCTCTAATAATGATGACCGCCCTCGCAGAAGGCAGGCACGCCGAGAGACTCTAGCCAACGCACTGCAATCTGGTGAGTGAGGGATCGCCCCATATGCGCGGCGTTGCAGGAGCCAGCCCCAGGGACCACAATCGTTGGCCGAGTAAAAAAGAGTCAACAGAAAGTAGAGACCACTTGCTCGTGCGAGCCAGGACCGGCGGCCCGGTGTCGGGGCCCGGGGGCGACCCACTACCCCTGTAGGAAGAGAGAGGCGAGCGGGTGGCAAAGGTCCCGGGAGACGCTGCCTGGCTCGCCAATACGACACTGCCATGCCCATTGTGTACCCGGCCCGGCATGAGGGCCCGGAATTGTCGGCCACGCAGCGGAGACACTTCCCACACTCCGAAGGTTCACACCCCAAGAGGCAGAGAGCAAAAGCAGCAATGCAGAGGAGCGACTGGACCGGGGCCAAGTCACGGATAACGATGGCAGAAGACCCGTGGGGAGCTACTTCCACCCCCAAGCCCTGTCCAGAAACTCAGCACCAGGCCTCGAGGTGCTAGGAGAAATTGAGGGTTCAGGAGACAGCCCCATGAGGGTAGAGCCACACGAGAGGCAAGAACCATGACCCGGGATGAATCGGCTGGCCACCCCTCTCCCCCATGGAGACCAGCAGCGATCTGACACCATGTCGAGGGCCTAGCATGGCCAGCGCTACCAGCCCCTGAAGTGAAAAGGCCAATAAAGAACCGGGAGGGCCCAGAGAAGCCACCACATACAAAAGAGGCCCTCTCCCCACTGCAAAGGAACAGAGGAGGACAAATAAATGAAAACAAGGCCATAAACGAAAATAAGTTAGACCCAGCCACAATAGGGCCTGCAAGTGACTTTTCTCCACTTTGCTCCCCCAAGGAAGGACACAATATAAACCCATACTGACGGGGCGAAGTGGCCTGGGAAAAGACACCCACCCAGCGGGGAAAAACCTTAAATCACTAGCCCACTACCGACCCGGACACAGATGCACCATAGGCCATGCACTTGACTGAAACCTCCCCCAGAGTGGGACCAGATTTCCGAAGACCCACACTTCGACGAGGAGCCATAGCCGCGTTGTCAATGTCGGACAAGCTAGATAAAGTGCTGGCTGCTATAGAACACTCCAGGGTCACCATGGAGGACAGGTTCGGGGCCCTGGCCACCGACCTTAATATAGTAAGGGACGACCATCGTTAACTGGCCGACAAGGTGGCAGATGGGGAGAAGACCCTCTCAACCCTCAAGCCTCTGGCCAAGTCGCAGCAGGAAACCCTGAAAGAACTCAAGTCCTGGGTCCTACTCTTGGAGGAGAGAGCGGATGATTTGGAGGGACGTTCTCGAAGAAGCAATGTCCGAGTGTTGAGCCTACCGCAGGGAGCTGAGGGATCCAACTCCATCGGATACGTGGAGGCGTGGCTCAAATAATTTACCCCTGCCTCAGAACTAACCACCTTCTTCTCAGTGGAGAGAGCGCATCGGGTCCCATCACAACGTCCGCCCTCGGGATGCCCCCAGACAGCTACTATTACAACTCCTCCATTTCTGAGACAGAAACGCAGTGTTACGAGCAGCCAGACAGAACGGACCCATTTGTATGGAACATAAACATGTGATGCTCTTCCAGGATTACTCCGGGACAGTGCAGTGTCTACGCACTCCTTCCTGGAGATAAAGCACCTGCTCTGACAAAAGGGGATCCAATACTCCCTGCTCTTCCCAGCACGCCTTAAGATTCTACATGAAGGACATACCACATTCTTTACAGATCCGAAGGAAGCATATGACTGGATGGAGCAGCACTTACAGAGCAAGGTACATTGGGAGACCTCATGAAACAAGCGAGAACCCCGAAACAGACACCGGTGAAGGAAGAAATCTCAACAGCAACTTGGGTCACAGCCTTAGTGCTCAACAGCTGGACCCCCGACCTTGAACAAATAATCGCAGAGCGCCAAAAAGCGTACAGACGGCAGCAGATCTGGGCCCGGTCACAGGGAGCTCAGATGGAGAAAGTGGTCCACAAATCTTCACCTCAGAGGAGGACATTAGCGACACCAGCACCTCTCAAGCGGACTCAGTAACCCCACCGCTGGTGACCCAGCAAACGGCGGACACGCTTCTCTGAAGGACACCTGCAGTCACTTAAGTACTTTCTCTCTCTCTCTCCCCTCATTACTAGCGATCTCTCTCTAGTCTCACTGCTAGACGATCATGTCAAACCATCACCACTCTCAGACACTCGATGACACAGCATTGAGTGACCTTAGGCTACCCACCGGATGTCTAATTCTATTACTGGCCACACGCGACACACGCCTTAGGTACAAACACCCGCAAGCCCCCACAATACAGTAGTGCACTAGCACTATGCTTAGTTTGGATATACCACCAGTTGTGGTAGGACCACAGAGCTGGGACCTAGTCCTCGTGCAGTTTTTATCCTCTCTCCCAGTTACTCTCCAACACCACAACCAAATCTCCACAATGGGCGGGCAGCACAATCATCCATCACCAGGTAAGCCTGGGGTATGGGCAAGAAATACATTAATAAGTCCCAGTGATGTCTCGCTCTGGCCCCCACTAATACCCAGTCATGACCTAAGTCACAGACACTAGCTTCATCATACTAAACATCAGGGGTATGCACACAGCACGAAAGCGTTATGCAGTCTATTCCTACATCAAGCGCCAACAGGCACAGATAGCCCTGCTGCAGGAAATGCACCTCGCGGAAAGCGAATTAGAACGCCTGCGCAAGCGATGGCGAGGCACCCTATGTGCTACTACATTCTCCGCTTACGCGCAGGGGGTAATGATCTGGCTCAGGCCAGGCGTCCCATTTCAGGAAACCCGTAGGATGGTGGACACAGAGGGGAGATATGCGCTCCTGGAGGGACTCTTAGATGGCCAACCACTACTGATAGGCAGCATATACGCCCGAATACGCAAGACCACTGACTCTTTGTCAGTGAAATTGCTCTCCCACCCTCGCTGCTCCACCATTGAGTGAGGCCTCCCCCAGCCCCTGCACTCTCTAGTGTGGGTGTTCGAGGCCCTCCTCCACCCGCAGGTTCACCTGCGCCTCATCCCTGGTGGTCCAGTGGACCTCTGTCACCCTTTTCTCGCTCCGCTTTCCGCTCCGTTTTTCACTTGTTTTTCACTCGTTTTCACCCTCTTTCCTCAATCTATTTTTCTGCACTTTTTCTGCTTTCTGCACTTTCCTGCGTTTCTGCTTGTTTCTCTGTTTTCCCTGTATTCCTCCTTTCCCTCCCGTTTTGCCCTGCCGCTGCTGCCCCCGCGGCCCCTCCCCCCCAGCACGACCAGCGCGACCATTCCAGCTCCCCTCCCTGCTCCCACCTCCCAGCTGTCCAGCCCTCCCCGACCCCTACTTAATGGCGGCCGCTGCGGGGACAGGCGAGCAAGACCACTGACTCTTTGTCAGTGAAATTGCTCTCCCACCCTCGCAGCTCCACCATTGAGTGAGGCCTCCCCCAGCCCCTGCACTCTCTAGTGTAGGTGTTCGAGGCCCTCCTCCACCCGCAGGTTCACCTGCGCCTCATCCCTGGTGGTCCACTGGACCTCTGTCACCCTTTTCTCGCTCCGCTTTCCGCTCCGTTTTTCACTCGTTTTCACCCTCTTTCCTCAATCTATTTTTCTGCACTTTTTCTTTCTGCACTTTCCTGCATTTCTGCTTGTTTCTCTGTTTTCCCCTTTATTCCTCCTTTCCCGCCCGTTTTCCCCCGCCGCTGCTGCCCCCGCGGCCCCTCCTCCCCACCATGACCAGCGCGACTAATCCAGCTCCCCTCCCCGCTCCCGCCTCCCAGCTGTCCAGCCCTCCCCGACCCCTACTTAATGGCGGCCGCTGCGGGGACAGGCGAGCAAGACCACTGACTCTTTGTTAGTGAAATTGCTGCAGCTCCACCATTGAGTGAGGCCTCCCCCAGCCCCTGCACTCTCTAGTGTGGGTGTTCGAGGCCCTCCTCCACCCGCATGTTCACCTGCGCCTCATCCCTTGTGGTCCAGTGGACCTCTGTCACCCTTTTCTCGCTCCGCTTTCCGCTCCGTTTTTCACTCGTTTTCACCCTCTTTCCTCAATCTATTTTTCTGCACTTTTTCTGCTTTCTGCACTTTCCTGCGTTTCTGCTTGTTTCTCTGTTTTCCCCTTTATTCCTCCTTTCCCTCCTTTCCCGCCCGTTTTCCCCCGCCGCTGCTGCCCCTGCGGCCCCTCCCACCCAGCACGACCAGCGCGACCAATCCAGCTCCCCTCCCCGCTCCCGCCTCCCAACTGTCCAACCCTCCCCAACCCCTACTTAATGGAGGCCGCACGCAGCGGGCACGCCAAAGGCAAGCCCGTCTGCGCCCGTCCGTGACCCAACCGCGACCAGCGCCAGGAACCCTGGACCTCCGCCCCGCCAACAATACGACCCAGCAGTACTCCACGCACTCAACCCAGGCCGCAACAACAACTGCAAGCTAGCATCACCAGCCGACACCCACAGACCCTTCAGCTGTCACCACTGCCGGCACACCTGCAGCACCGCCAAGAACACGGATCCAGCACAACCCGCCCACAAGAACACAACCGAACCAAAGGATGCAATGCATCCTCCTCAACGTCTGATCCCTCCACAAACACGCCACCGAAATCTGGGACTTCCACGACAGCACCACCCCGGACGTAGCGTTCTTCACCGAAACCTGGACAAACACCACCTCGGGACCAGACATCACCATCGCCATCCCCCAAGGATACAAGATCTCCAGGAAGGACCGCCCCACCCGCCCAGAGGAGGAATCGCCATCGTCCACAAATCCACCCTCCGCCTGAGCACACTCCCCGATGAGCCGACAGACCTGATGGAACACCTTCACTTCAAGATACTGGCCAGCCCCACTGCCACCCTCCGAGGAACCCTCATCTACCGACCCCCTGGACCCCGCGGACCCTTCGCCAACTCCATCACGGACATCATCTCCCCGCAAGCCATCACATCCACCAACTACACCCTGCTGGGAGACCTCAACTTCCACCTTGACAACCAACTGGACCCCATCACCACATCCCTCCTGGACAACCTCCACAACATTGGACTCCGCCAGATCGTGACCGAGCCCACGCACTCAGCAGGACACACCCTCGACCCCCTCTTCACTACAGGAAACTCCATCACCTTCAGCCACACCACCGAACTCCCATGGACTGACCATCGTTGCGTCCACTTCACCTTCAGAACACCCACCATCCACAGACAGCAGCACCTGCTCCCACGAAGAAACTGGACCAAAATCACTGACGACCAGCTCACCTCCTCACTCAACAATTCCACCCCAACCATCGCGGAAAACGACGACCCCAACACCGCAGCCCAAACCCTGCATAGATGGATCTCGGACAGCGCCAACACCATAGCCCCCCTCAAGAAAAGCAACAATACCCGCGCCAGGAAAGCCAGATGGTTTACCACCGAACTTCGAGAGTCCAGACGCACTTGCCGCCGCCTCTAAAAGGCCTGGAGGAACACCAAATCCACAGAAGCCCACGACAACTTCAGAGCCGCCACCAACGCCCACCACCAACTCATCAGAGAAACAAGGAAAAAAGCGATTGAAGACAGAATCTCCACCCACGCGAACAACAGCGAAGAACTCTTCAACATCATCAAGGAGTTCGCCCAACCCACCAGCGAGTCTACTGACATCCCTCCCTCACAGGACCTCTGCAACAAACTCAGCACCTTTTTCCACCACAAAATCAAGAGCATCTATGACAACTTCGACGAAGACAACCAACACACTGAACCCTCACCAACCACCCCCGACACCCGGAAACCAGCGATTGACAACTGGACAGCCCTCACCACCGAAGACACACTGAAGACAATGAAGTCAATCCACTCAGGGGCCCCACGGACCCCTGCCCCCACCACATCTTCAACAGAGCCGCCGACACCATCGCACCCATGCTCCGCCACACCATCAACCGCTCCCTGGCGACCGCCTCATTCCCCGACGACTGGAAACACGCCGAGGTCAACCCCCTCCTGAAGAAACCCTCGGCGGACCCCACCGACCTCAAAACTACAGACCCATCTCCCTGCTCCCGTTCCCAGCGAAAGTCATCGAGAAAGCCATCAACAGCCAACTCGCCACATTCATTGAAGAGCACAACATCCTCGACTCCTCCCAATCCGGCTTCAGAAAAAACCACAGTACGGAAACCGCCCTCCTCGCCGCAACAGATGACATCTGCACCCTACTGGACAAAGGAGAAACAGTAGCCCTCATCCTCCTTGACCTCTCTGCGGCGTTCAACACAGTCTCTCACCGCACCCTAATACGCAGACTCCACGACGCAGGAATCCAGGACATGGCCCTCGACTGGATCCGCTCCTTCCTCTCCGGCAGAACGCAGCGGGTCAGACTTCCCCCTTTCCTCTCGGACCCTACACCTACCACCTGTGGAGTCCCCCAGGGCTCCTCCCTTAGCCCGACGCTCTTCAACGCATACATGGCTCCACTCGCCCCCATCGTCAGAACCTACGGACTCAACATTGTGTCATACACAAAGAAACACACAACTCAGACAGTGGACCGACAAAAAACACCTATGGCACCAATCACAAACAATTTACCGATGAAATCTAAATTATGAACTATCTTGTGTGCAAGCTTCTAAAAGTGTCCCCTGTCCAAGAGCACCCCCCTTTTACCCAAGGGCAATTGTACAAATAAACTAAATCAGAGCTGCACCACTTCAAAGTAAACAAATCAATACAAATAGTTATGGTTCAATCAGCCACAAGTTGAGAGAATTCCTTCTTTATTGTTTTGTTCCTAAAAAGCCACAGCCAATGCGTTTCCTCCTGTAAAGCAGGACTTCTTCAGGGCATTCATAAGTCGCAATCTGCCAGGAGAAAGTGTACATGTGGTAGTGGCCTTGTAAACCTGATTTTTCCAAACAAAAGTAGCAATCTTACATTTCATCTGTGTATCAGAACGTCGATCCAAAGTAGGGATCAAGTCATTAACCAATAGGTTTCCAATCTAAAAAGAGGTAGTGATAACGTCTGTAGATTAGCGTGATGTAGTAGCCACGGTAGTATAGAAAATGTGCTGGTGCATTAGAACCAGCACATGTCGTACTTCATGATGGCTATGAAGCCCGACGTAATATCTGGCGTCCTTCTCCCGCCCGTGGTTTGAAAACATGTGTCATACGCAGGCGACACCCAACTCATCCTTTCCCTATCCAACGAACCCAACACCGGCAGACACAACTTTCAAGAAGGCATGGAAGCCGTCGCCAAATGGATGAAAAACAGCTGCCTACAACTAAACACCAACAAAACAGAAGTACTCATCATGGGCCCAAACCCAAAGCCTGGAGCGACACCTGGTGGCCCCCTGCCCTCGGAAACCCACCAACCCCCACGGACCACGCACGCAACCTTGGAATCATCCTGGACTCCGAGCTCAAAATGGACCGCCAGATCAACTCCATCTCGTCTTCCTGCTTCCACACCCTCCGCCTCCTTCGTAAGAACTTCAAATGGATCCCCTCGAACACAGAAAGACCGTCACTCACGCCCTGGTCACCAGCAGACTCGACTACGGCAACGCACTCTACGCCGGAATAAACAAAAACCTCACCCGCAAGCTACAGAACATCCAGAACGCCGCCGCCAGACTGGTCCTCAACCTGCCAAAACACTGCCACATCTTGCAGCACCTGCGCACACTCCACTGGCTCCCCGTCGAGGCTAGAATCATCTTCAAGATACTCACCCACGCACACAAGGCCCTCCATGACACCGGACCAGCATACCTGAACAGCCGACTCAAATTCCACGCACCCCAAAAGACCCTACGATCAGCCCAGCTCTCCTACGCCGTGGTTCCCCGCACCAGAAAGACCAGATCGGGAGGCCGCTCCTTCTCCTTCCTCGTGGCCAAAGCCTGGAATGACCTTCCGCTCCACCTCAGACAGACAACATCGCTCCCATCTTCGCAAGAAACCTCAAAACCTGGCTCTTCGACAGACCCCCTCCTTGATGGACTGGAACCTGCACCCCCTATCCCTAGCACCTTGAGACCCTTACGGGTGAGTAGTCACGCTCAACAAACGCCTGATTGATTGATTGATTGATTGAACACTGAGCAGGGAAAATTTTGGGACCACCTGTCAGAAGTCCTAGCCCAGTAACCGACTATATCATGGATCCTGGGGGGAGATTACAACTGCGTGTTGGACCTCTACATAGACAGATCTCATCCCCCCCGCATCCCACTCCCCAGCTCACAAGCAAGTGGAGTGACGCCGGTCCTGGGTGACTCACTGGTCACTCATAGACCCTTGGAGAAGCCGACACCCAACCACCAAGCTCTACCCCTTCCATTCTATCCCTCACAGTCTGCGAGTACGCCTTGATCGGTTTCGGTGCTCCCCAACAATAATCACCTTGGCCCAGCAGGTAGACTACCTAGGTCGGGTCCTATCTGACCATGACGCACATCTCCTAACCCTTAGGTGGCAACCTCCCTCATCCCCCGGTCCCCACCTGGAAATTGCCACGAGACTGCCTGGAAGACCCAGTGTTCAGACATGACCAAGAAAATAGTATACAGGACTACTTCACGACAAACAACCACACAGCGTCACCAGAATGCTGGATTGGGATGCATTTAGGTGGTCGCCAGGGGAGCATGCATCAGACAGATAGCAGGAGTCCGTAAGACATTAGAGCACAACCTAACGAAAACCGAGAATAAACTAGCGGCCATGACCAAAGTAGATACAGTGTCCCCAACCCAAGTTGCGGAGGCCAAAACGGCATACGCAGCAGCCCTCGTAGACTTATGTAGATATAACTTCAAAGCATACACAGCAAAGACACACAGAGAGAGGGAATGGTCCGTAGCTCTCCTGTCCTGGTTGGTCCGTCAAAATATGGACATATGACCAATCACAGAAATCATAGGCCCGCAGGGGTCCTGGTCCACTCACAAGCTGATATCCTGCTGCTCTTGTATGACTACTACACTAGGATATATCGGAACCCAGAGCAGAACAGTCAGGAGCTTGCAGATCGATTCCTGGATTCCTTAACCATACCCCAAATCTCAACAATGGACAGTTCCTCCTTCGACGCAGCGATCACATCCACAGACATGAAACAAGCAATCCAGACCTTGGCACGTAATAAGGCAAAAGGTATGAACGGCCTACCACTAGAATGTTATAGCACCTTTTCGTCATTACTAGCACCACGCTTAGAGGACATGTACAGGGAGGCACTGAAGGTGGGGGGAACTTCCGGGCTTGCTCCTGGAATCTCTCCTGGTATCATTCCTAAAACTGGACTGAGATCCAACACTGCTGACTTTCTATAGACCAATAACACCGTTGACAGCAGATTGTAAAATTCTCTGTAAGATATTAGCAGACTGGTTTACCCAGATCCTCCCGACATTATTCCACTCAGACCAGTGTAGGTTTGTCCCGGGCAGAAGCACATCGTAAAACATACGCCGACTGTTCCACGTCGGGGACCAGGTGCAGGCCAGGTACCCTCGGGCCTCTTGCCTGATCCTGGACTTGGAGAAAGCCTTCGATACCCTGAAGAGGCTGTACTTTTTCGCGGTGCTCCGGCGGGTGGGGATAGGCCTAACTTTACTAGCATACACAAAGTTACTGTACACGAAACTCACTTCCCGAGTGCGCATGGGTCAATATATTTCAGCCCCCTTCCGAGTGGAGAGGGGCACACATCAGGGATGCCCTCTCTCCCATCTGCTGTTTGCCCAGGCAATGGAGCCCTTGGCAATCCATCTCCGTCACTAGGGAGAAACCTGGGGTATCCCACTAGTGGGCACTACCCACAGTGTGTCCTTGTACACAGACGACCTATTACTTTACGTGCAAGACATTACGATGGACCATACCCCTACCTGGACCACACTCTCAGATTTTGCGGCCGCAGCAGGGTTGAAGGCTAATTGGGTGAAATCCGTCGTCTATCCGCTGAATCCAGATCTCCCCCCGGGGAGATACATTTAGGAGACTATGAACTCCCTTGTAGCACCCAAGCCCCCAGATACCTAGGAGTCAAACTGTATCACACCCCAACCGACTTGTATGAGGGCAACCACTGCAAAGTGCTGGCAGGTATAAGGGCCATGGTGGGTTTCTGGAAAACTCTACCATTAGCCCCAATTAGGAGACTAGCCCTAGCGAAGATGATTATAGTACCCCAGTTACTGTACCACTTCGCTAACATACCGGTCATCCCACCTCATTCCTTTTTCTGAGAACTAGACTCCTTACTTAGCTCCCTCATCTGGGGTAACGGCAGTCGAAGAGTGGCCCTCACCAAGTTACAATTGCCGACCGACTGTGGAGGACTGGGGGCCCCATCCTTTGAGGCGTAATTCCTGGCAGCACAGCTCCAGTGGCTGTCCCGCTGGACAGCGGGACGCCATATAGGAGAGACCATCTCGGAGGCCGGACCCCTACCAATACCGGCACTCCGTTGTCTACTCCTGCCTGGAACCCGACCCGAGGTGACACACCCATTGCAGGTAACCGTGGTCCGAGATTGTATGCTACGAATTCATCGCATGTCCCCAGGAGCTCCACTCTACACCCCTCTGTTGCCCCTAATCGGTTTACCCTGAAACGGAGGATATTATACAGTCCGAGTTATGCAAACCTGGACAGACCACTCACTCCTTGAGATGGAGTCCCTATTCACGGATGGTCATCTTCTTTCATTTGACCAACTAGCGGAGGAAAGCGGCCTCCCCCGGGGGCAATTGCTCCTCCACAGACAAATTGTCTTAAGTTGTCGTCAACTCTGGGACCTGTCTAAGGGGGAACCCACAACACACCCGGTACTTCACACCATACTCCATATGGACATCCGACATCACTTAGTCACCTGGCTTTATAAAGCCATATGGGAACTCACAGCTCTGTCACTTGATCCACTACGACACAGATGGAAAGAGGAACTGGGGAGACCGTTGCACGATAAAGAATTGGAACACGCGGTAGAATACCCAAAGACGGTTTCCTGAAATTCACGATTCAAAAATATACAATTCTTTATTTTTCACCGCGCATACCTAACACCAGCACGTCTCCAACGCTTTTATCCGGGAACACAGTTCCTATGCCCACGATGTCAGACCCCGATGCAACATTTCAGCATATGTTTTGGCACTGCCCCATTATACAACCTTACTGGAGCTCAATACATGAAACATTACGGGTGATCACAGGACTAACGGACATAGACACATGGGGGGCCTGGGCACGGGGGGGTTCCGACGCTGTAAACATCACAAAGTTCAAACGCGATTTGCCTCGCTGGCTAACCTGTTAGCAAAGTGAGGGATAGCCATGTATTGGTGAGCTCCGGCAGGCCCCCCGAAGGCAGCATGGGCAGGAGCAGTCAGCAAATGGGGCGCAGCGGAGGACGCGATCAGACACAAAGAGGTGCAGGGGGTATGCCGACATCGCATTTCTATAGAATAGGCCACACTTTTTCACCAATTCAGGCAACACATAGCAGACAGCCAGCCGCCCTCGACGCCATCAACCCCAACGGAGGGACCTGGCGGGAGCCCACCCACCGAGACCCCCGAAGACCCCTGACTCCGCAAGGCCCCCAAAACACCCCGGAAATGCATGAATCCCCAGCAACCATCATAGGGTCCGATGCATCTCACAACATACTCACCCCCGTAATGCCCACAGCATAACTACCAACGCAAGAATCATACCCGCCCATACACATCCTTGCCCCATCTACCTATACTCCCAGTTTGATCCCAAGTTAGCAGTTAATGGACCACCCTGGTAGTTCCACACACCGGATGAGTTACAGGAAGGATAAAACTACCTTAGGTGCAATAAAACACACAATAACACCCGTAGATATGCTCCCACCCTAAATATTCACATATGCTAGCCAATGACCCTAAGGCGATATCTATATAATCGATGATTGTACAAAAATGTGTGTGAACGATGTGTTAAATACTGTACGAAACTCTTGTAACTTGAAAAACGCAATAAAATAGATTAAAAAAAATAAATCAGATGGGACAGACCAGGACGAACAGGGAGTGGGCTAGCGATCATACACAAAGAAGAATTTCAGCTCAACACCCTAGAGACCAAGAACTTCTCGACCTTCGAATACCCTAGTGTCGTACTCCCAACTAAAGGCACCACTCCTACTAAACTCCACACCATCTATCCCCCACCTGGTGATCACACACTCTTCACTGAAGAACTAGCCGACCTAATAACACAGCACTCCCTAACTGACACGAATGATGTGTTCCTAGGTGACTTCAATCTGCACTGGAAAGACACTGAAGACTCAACAATCCGTAACCTTTTTAACCTTCTTGATATCAACGGCCTCAAGCAACCCTGCAACGAACAGACCCACAGTAAAGGATCAACTCTTGATGTGATAATTACCAGAAGTGAGCTTGTCTCCTTTTGATCCATCCTGCCCATCGACTGGTCTGACTACCATCTTATACTGTTCAGTCTCATAGCTCACCCTCTACCCTGCCCAGTCCCCTCCAACAAAACCACGCACTGGACAAGGAACATCAAACAAATCCTACGAATGGAGCTGGAATCTAGGATCAGCACCCAATTACACTCACAACCTCTCCTTCACACCGTAGATGACCTCACCACCCACTATAGCTCTGCGATGACAGAACGTCTAAACCACATTGTACTGCTCATATTAAAGCAATCTAGGAAAATCCAATCCAGATCCTGGTTCAACCTAGACCTTAACAACAAGAGTAGACAACTAAGACTGACCGAAAGGTTATGGAGACAGAACCCCTCACCAGCACACCTCATTCTCCTAAGTTCCGAACAGCTCTCCTACAAGAAGCACATCTTTAAAGAAAAAGCCACTTTTGTTCACAAACAACTTAACCATGTGAAGAACAGACCAAGGGAGCTCTACAACATAATAAAACAGCAATCTACCCTTGCCTCCCAACACAAAACAACAGCCACCATCGAACGCTGTGAAGAAATAGCCAACTTCTTCACCAACAAAGTTGCAAAAATGTAACAATCTCTTATCCATGACTTTAGTCTG
Organism: Calotriton arnoldi; assembly: GCA_963921515.1. Classification (NCBI taxonomy): domain Eukaryota; kingdom Metazoa; phylum Chordata; class Amphibia; order Caudata; family Salamandridae; genus Calotriton; species Calotriton arnoldi. Next base: position 2,027,375 of record CAWUFW010002275.1, on the reverse strand, counting down.
ACTTCCCAGCCTGCCTGCTTCAATGACACATAGGTCACCATGGAAACCCCCTCCCTAGACTTAACTAAAGACCTGAATGACCCAAAAAAAATGAAAAATAATAATGATCAATTACAATTAAAAAACAATTCTAAGTGGACAGACTTCAACCCCATTACAGAAGGAGAAGTCTGCAAAATAATTGGGAACTTGAAGCCCACATCCCACACTACTAGTCCCCTCCACCCTAGTAAAAAACCTCAACCATATCATCTCCCCATTTTGGACCAAAATCATCAACGGCTCTCTATAATCAGGCTGTGTACCTGACTCCCTCCAACTAGGCCAAGTCACACCCCTTCTCAAAAAACCAGGGGCAGAACCCAACGACCTCAGTAACCTCAGACCTATTACCAACCTTCCCTTCCTAAGCCGAAACATTGGAGAAGTGTGTCCTGCTACAACTAAGCCAACACATAGAGGAATTTAACCTCGACAACACATTCCAATCTGGATTTAGGAAAGGCTGTAGCACAGAAACTGCTATGCTCAACATATCTGATGACATTCACCGATCCTTAGATGAAGGCAACTCCTGCATCCTAATACTACTTGGCTTATCTGCGGCATTTGATACCTTAAATCAGCAAGCTCTGCTTGCGACACTCAAGAACCGCACTGGTATCAATGGCACAGTCCTGAGACTTGACTGTTTGTAAGTCTTTATTGTATGATTATTTAAAATCATTTACAAGAAACAATATCTAAGTTGTAGCATAAAAGCAAAGGTCAAGTATAAAACCAGGAAAATAAAACCTGCGCGATAAAATCTGTATAAGACAATATTAAAAGGCATAACTTTTAGAGCACAAGCGAGATTAACAACTTATGTGTGTGCGACATAAAAGTTGAGATCTAGATTTAAATGAGTTCCCCCAAAGGCGTCCCTCGTGTCTGTCCTGAATATTTTTGCAATCTTTGGCAGGTACTCAGGGTACTCGATTAACTGGAATAAATCGGTGCTATATGTCCTTAATGGCCCCAGCCTGCTCTCCCCAGGGGATGCCCGGTGCAAGTCACCACAACAGGCTTTAAATATCTGGGTATTTACAACACAGCTGATCCAGCGAGTAGATTTGCAAAAAATCTCCTCCCCCCTCTACAGAGACTGAAGCACGACACGGTGCGCTGGAAAGCGCTTCCACTCTCAATGCTAGGCAGAGCGTCCCTATTTAAAATGATGTCCTTGCCCCGCTTTCTATCAGGCACATGCATCATCCGAAAATCGGGTCGCAAACGGGCAGATTCGCAGAATCTGCCCCTTTGCGACCTGTATTTTTGCATTTGGGATGCATCATCCCAAATGCAAAAATCGCAATTTAAGGAATCGCACAATTGCGATTACTTAAATTGCGATTGCATCTAAGGAATCGCAAATTGAGATTCCTTAAATGCAATGCAACAAAGTTAAAAAATTAGCGATTTCGCTACTAGGGGGCGCAATTTACCATGAAGTTGAACTTCATGGTAAATTGCAAAAACTTTAAAAAATGCACTAAAATCCATTTTTTAAAGTTTTAGGTTACACACACACATGCCCTTGGGGCATGTGTGTGCGCAACATGGGTGCACATCATAATTTCAGGGTGCAACAGGGTGTCATTTTGACACCCTTGCACCCTTGAAATTGCATGAGTAATTTGCGAGTACCTATTGGTACTCGCAAATTGCTCATGCAATCTTCAATTCATTCCTATGGGCCTGTAGGCCCATAGGAATGAATGGGACGGCATTCCTTAATTGCGACTCGCAATTTACGAGTCGCAATTAAGGAATGTTTAGGAATCGCTATTTTTATAGCGATTCCTACATGCATAGGCTTTTGCGATTCCTTAATTGCGATTCCTTAATAATCGCAATTAAGGAATCGCAAAAGCCTACCTTGATGCATGTGCCAGTATATGTCTTGCAAAATTCCTCTGACCTAGTTCCTGCAAGCTACTTTAGAGAAATCAAAAGCCTACAGAGAAGCCTGCTGTGGAGCGGGAAACCGCGCATAGCGCTCGCCAAGCTTAACCTTAATTGGTATGATGGGGGAATTGGCCTGCCAGATCTTAAAAAGTATTATTGGGCAGCTCATCTAGCTGCCATTAACCATGGAACGTATCAACGCGCTGACGACCCAGGCTACGCAATGGATAGGTGGCTGCGGCCGGGTGGGAACTATAATAGGGCTCTCTATTCGAAAACTGGGAAACGTCACCTGACGAGACCAACCAAGCACTCGGTACAAGTTTGGCATGCCGCCAATAGAAGCCTGGGATGGGAGCATAAAGTGACATTGGCAACCCCCCTGTGGGACTCAGGCCTACTTGGGAACCTGTGGAAATCTAAGGGCTTTGACAGGTGGGACCTCATAGGTATCTCTAAGATAGGAGACCTCTGGGTGCGGGGGGACGTCAAGTCGTTCGCCTCCCTGCAACAAGAGTATGATATGACCGCCACTGAACACTTCAGGTACATCCAGGTTCGCCACGCACTACTGACACACCTCCATAAGGGGGTCACTCCCCCTGAGTCCTCGCCTCTCAAGGACAGGATATTAGACGGCTACCTGCCAACAAAAGCCATCTTGCTAACTTATAAAAAGCTGGTAAATAACTCCAGTGAACCGCTCCAGGGCCTAAGAGAGAAATGGGAGAGGGATGGCATACTCCTTGACGATGAGGACTGGACCGTGGCAGTGGCCTCTCCGAGGGAGGTGGCTATATCTGCTAGATTACGGCTGGTACAGCTTAAAACTTTGCACCGTATTTACATAACAGGGCCAAGCCTAGTGAAAATGGGGAGGGCGGATGCCCGAGACTGTAGGAGGCACTGTGGGGGTGAGGGAACATTCCTACATATACTATGGGAGTGTGTATATATACAGCAGTATTGGCGGAAAATACATGACATTCTCAGTGAGGTCCTTGAACTCCCTATTCACCCAGAAGCCAGAATATGCCTTCTAAATGTGTGGGAACCCACTGACCTTAACAACAAACGCATTACATGGGTTACACTGGGATTGATGGTAGCGAAGCGCAATATTGCCCAGTTGTGGGGGGCCACACAGACAACGACCGTTGCAGCCTGGAAGAGGGACATGGATTGGTGTATGTTCCGAGAAAAGACGGTGTATGTGGCAAGGGGATGCCCCAAGAAGTGGTCTCAAATATGGAATGATTGGAATGTATTTCGAGGTAATATCTGTACCCCCCCGACCTTCCCGACCCATGATGACCCACCATCGCCGTAACTAAGTTACCGGCCTGTAACAACAACCTCTGCAACTACCTGATAGTAATTGTATTGCATCGAAAGTACTTTCTACTATGGTATACCTTGTAATGTCGATTTCTTTTCCTTTTTGTTTAATAAAAAGAAATCATTAAAAAAAAAAATTTTAAAAAGATGTTTGGAAGTCTTGCAAGAGAGTTTATTGCAGAGGAATTTCTCTGTGATATTCTGCAACAAACTTATGATGTGCAGTGTTATGTGACTTGATTTTGACAACTGGCTGCATACTCTCAGTGGAGCAGACTCAGATTACCTTGTTTTGGCAAGGATTAAAAGATGAAATAAAGGATGAATTGATGAAATCTTCTTATTCAGAATTCCGCCCAAATATAATTGAACTCTCTTTCATGATAGAACTTTGATTTTAAGAAAAAGATCCAAAAGATGTAGGTCAAGAGAGGTTCGGTCAGTAGTCTAGTTTTGTTCTAGGAGACCTGAAATACATCCACCTGAAGGCTCTACCAGTGCTGCTTCCTCTCAGGAATAGTCTATGAAAATTGGCTCAACATGAGAGCCACTGTTTGAAATTGAGAAAGTATGTCTGAGGAAGTCTGGTCTATGCCTATATTGTGTTGATCCTGGTCATGTAGTCTGAGACTGCTCTGTCAGACCTATCAAGGTTCAAGGAAATACACAAGTACGTCCACTTTAACAGAGAGAAAGATGGATTTAAGACCACTCCCTTATCGAGGATATTCTGGGATTTCTTAAACTACAGACTCTGGGTTATTCAATTCTGCCCTTGCTTCCTCGTTCAGATACTTGTGTGGTCATTTCTTTTGGATTCCAGGGCTACGGGAATGCAAAGGGACAGAGGACCAATAAACAACTAATACCTACAGAGCCAAAGAATATTGCAGACCAGATTCAGGCAGTCAATCCATCTCCCAATTATTTAATTCCAGTCAAAGGAAATGAGAATTTCACTTTTGATTTCGCCAGAATGTCACAAGAAAAATGGCTTCTGATTTAGTGGTGCGGCCATATATGCAGACATTTTGGAGAGTCTATGGCTTGAAAAAGAATCCTTATATAAACTGGGTTACCTGTACCTTGTTATTGTCACCATCCTTTTGTCGGGAACATGGTTTGTCTCTGATAGTTATTGGCCACGTATCAAGGTTCTGAGAAAGAATTCTCATGTGACTTTAACTGCCTCAATTGATCTATGCCACTCATAGTTTGAAGTGGGCGGATCCAATAGAGAACGATGCCCCTAAGCTTTTTAATTTTACAAAAACTGTACCCATACTTATTGTTAACATGCCCCTGAAAGGTTAATGCCACTTTGAGGTGCCTCTGACTGAAAGCGAAGGGAGGGTTGTCTATTGTGCTGTGAAGCTGAGGGAGGGACTGAAAGATAAAGACGAAACAAGCCTTCTTGCTACCTGAAAGAAATGTAAACGTGCAATGGTTAATCAGCAAATGCAAAGGCTGCTTGAAACCCAGTACATATGGGGATAAAAATACATTCTTTTTGAGAGGTAATGTAAGCTTATTACCAGCTGAGGTATAGAGTGAGTCCTTTTAATTGACATGTACACAAAAAGTATTGGACTCATTACAGCTTGATTGCTTGTTAATAAAATATATAGTTTGAAAAAAGAAAAAAGATTTAAATGAGTTAACTAGCCCGTGCAAGAGTTATTTGTAAAATCAGTTAAGACAATATAAAAGCATAACATTTTAAACCCAAGCAAGATTGCATAGAGCTGTAAAGTGCAAGGGCGTGCATGGACAAGTTACAGTAGGTGACTCCAAATGTTACATTGTTGGGCCAGGCATTATTAAGCAATAGTCATAGAAAAACGTCTTTCTTCGAAATAATCTACACCAATTCACACATACAACAACATCCACAGCCAGAGGATCTCTTAGGTTATCAATATATCGGCAATGCACACAAGAAGTATCTATACCACTAGTTGAAGAAGATTAAAATATTTTTATTCAATACAGTTAATAAAAAACTTCATATCATCATGTACACTATTGTTTCATTAAATTCAACATATAAAAAAATGTGCAAAAATACAATAAATGCAATTTAGCAGCAATGATTTAGAACAACATGCTGCTAAATTGCATTTATGAGTCAGAGCTCCCTCGGCGTCTCTGACTCAGTTTACTTAAGTTCAGAGACGCCGAGGGAGAACTGACAATCATGTCAGTCAGCATGACGTCGGACCGCCCACCCCCTTCAGAGTCTGAAGGGGGTGGGCGGTCCGGCGTCATGTTGACTGACATGCATTGTCAGACCAGCCAGGGACAGGCAGCAGCACAAGTGCGCATGAGTGGGGAAGGTGAGCGAATTTTTCGCCCATGCCCAGTCATGCGCACTTGTGTTTGCACTGGCTTGCGCATGCCCATTAGGAGCCCCTCGGTCTCCTAATGGGCAGGCGGCGGGCGAAGAATAACGTGCCCTAAGCCAATCCTGGCGCTGCAGCAGCGCCAGGATTGGCTGAGGGGTTGCCACTCCAGTGCTGTTCCTGAAGAGGCGCCAACGCGGACCAGGAGCAGAGGCGGTCAGGTAAGTTTTCTAAATTTTATTTTCCCCTCGGTCGGCCCCCCACCCCCGCGCGACCCCCCCCCGCGAGTCGCGACTGGGAATCACACACAGTCGTGTCCGCAATGACTTATCACTTATGTGCACATGCAGTTCAGTGATTAATGGTGCACAATGCACAGGAGTCTGATGTAACTAGTTGTGGGCACCAGCACCTAGAGGCGGTACGGTTTGTCCAGAGTGCTATAAGTGTTAACACACGATCACATTGGTGCAGCATCCATTTCCTTCTCAGTCCCATAGCGGTAGGTCTGGAACTGGGTGGGCACGCCTGAGTGTTGTGCCTTCTGATGCTGGCATGTGTGCGATTCGGCAGGCCTTGCTTGAAGTGCTTTCTTCCCTCCCACCCTTTCCTATCCTTTGCATTAAGGTCTCAAAGTGCTCCGAAAAGTAGCGTTTTGGTGCTATGCCAACATCTCAAAATAAAATAATGATGTTTCTCACGGGAGAGCGTTAGACCCCCTGCTCCCCCTTTGCACGTTGGTCACAGTAAACCCCAGAGGTGCCTAGGAGGACCTGCTCTCCTCTTTGAGGAGAATAAGGATTCTGCAGCTGGCGCATCTCAACGGACAATAAGGCTGGGGTAGGGGCAGTCAGTCACACGTCCTGGCAGAGGCGGCGCGGCGCGTGGACCCGGTAAGGTAAGTTTTTCATTTTATTTTAATTTTATTATTAATTGGGTCAGATGTCAATTGTCGTGTACCGGAGAGTGATTCAGTCTGTATGGAGCCTGCCACAAAGTGATGAAATGTCTGCCGCGACTTGTGCTGCCGTGAGCCGGGATTCACCAGGCTGTCTAAGTGGTGATCCACATTTGGAATACTACATGTGCTCTGGGCTAATGTGTGATGTTTCACTTGTCTTAGAAATATGCGACTTTAGTTTGTGATTGTTTTGTTATATTTTCCATAAAGTGCTGAACGGCACCTATACAGCCTCTAGGCGCAGCGCAGAACATAACGGTATAAATCATGTGCGTGAGGTCGGTGTCTGACTTTCATATGGGATTGCCATGTCATGGATTTATTATTTTTTATCACGAGCGTGCCCTGTACTCGAGGTTAGGTGTTTTTTATTGTGCGATTCAGTCGCACAATAAAAACATTGTGAATGTGAGTGAATTGTGGGATGTCTGTATTTGGTTTACTTTAATATACAATTGTCTGCAAATGTATAGGAACATTGAGTTACTAAAACATATTTGTTTCTTTCGGGCTGACGTGTTAGTTACGATATATTCTTTAATATGGGAATGCATTTGGGGGTGTTGAATCACCTAATCCGGTTATATAGTTTGAGCAGCATGATTAGATTACTATCAGTGCAGTTCCAGGTTGTTGCGTTACATTATTGTGTGGAACTCAACGCATTAATGGCTTAAGTGGGACTTTATATATATATTTTTTTAGATATTATCGGTATGCCTGGATTTTATGTCCAGTTTAATTTAGCCTGTTACTTTGATTTGGAATACCGGGACGTTTTAGACTGGCTCCTTTAGTTTAGTTGATGGCTTTATTGTGGTCATATGGGTAAAGCTCCTGGCGATTTTATTGCAGCAATGTGCATTAGGCCGACTGTATCAGGCCAGCACTGCATTTTCTGTGGCACCAATGCTCCACCACTTTGCATCCATTTTTGTATTTGGCACAACATTTTTATAAGCAGATGATTTTCCGCTTTGGAAATATATAGCTCCTAGGTAATGTGGCAGACCCTGAATTATTGCAATATTACATGCTGTCCCCCATAGACCTGACTGAATATTGTATGGCTTCAAGCCAATGTATTTGATTAATTGTGCTATAATTTTCACCAATTAGACCCATTTTTATAAAACCAATTTTGTGGCAGTATCTTATATGACATCCCTTTATTAATGTATTAACTGCACTTTCACAATTGCTTTATTAACCTTCTTGCTTCTCAAATTTGCTTGGAAATGCACCATTTACCCACTCTTTTTTCAAAATTTTCTCGGGGAAAACCCACCCGAACCCCCTTTAGATGTTCGTGCTCTCTGGCTGCGCTCGCTCGCCACGGTGTGCTCCGACAGAAACTTTACGCCTCACCACTTTCAAATGTCACCAGCCACCACTGTCCTCAGCTGATTCTCTGTGGTATTGGCACAGGCTACATTCCTTTTTTCATGACGAGGTATTTTTCCAATGGCCCCTATAGTCCCATATTGGAAGCGTTCAGAGCCTGGTCCTCAGAATATTCTGTAAGGCTTGCCTTCCCAATCCTGCCTTCAGGTATGGTTGGCATACTGTGGCTTCTGATGAATGGGCGAGTCCCTCTGCACCAGGGATGTTTCGAATGCGTTTAATGTCCTGCCCCCTTGAGGTGCGCTTGCCTTGTGTGTTTAACAGTCTTTTTAGTGATGGAGCAGGGTAAATATAAAAATGTTAACCTCCTAATATTTTCGTACAATATTAATAAACATGTTCGTTCAAGTAAATAACCAACAATGTATGTAAAGGGTTAATGGTAACACGCAATTCAGTGTGCAAAGTAATGGACTAATAATTGTTTACGTTTCTAACATAACATAATATTTTGCGTACTAAAATAATAATAAAATGCATGATTTGTGCTTTTGAATAAAACGTGTGGTTGCAAAATAAAGTGATGGTAAGTAAGGGATAGCTTTATATGTTGCTTCTGCTAGGTAATACCTAATTGGGGTACGTAGAAAGACGGGAGGGAAACGAAAGGGTTTATATTTCTTTGTTTTAATAACATTTTGTTTTCTTTAAAAATAGTGAGCTTAGGCCTGCCGAGCAGCAATATAAAATGGCCGCGAGTTACTAGAGTGCGCATGAGCGGATGCGACCATGTGATAGAGGAGAGAGGCTGTGGAAAAGGGATGATCACGTGCTGATGCCGAGAGGCTAAGATGAAAGTATGGTCAAGGCTGCTGTGACCCTTCTGAGCAGATGTGTGCCAAGATGATCAGCAAGAAGCGTGAGAAGCCTGGTTGAATCAATAGAAGGAACTGTGTTATACAAATTGTAGCAGAAAAAGACACAATTTGGACTGATCGAAACGGATGAGCAAGTGCATGAACTGTGGGAAACGATGCTTGCATGGACATTCCACACGGAACTGGTTAAGACCAGGAAGTTTGATTAAAATGTATAGGGATCTGAGTTTTTGACCAATGAGAATGAATCGCGCCATGTAAGAAGAAACATTTTATGCTGTAAGCTAGAATTAGGGTATAAGAAGACCTACTCTTGGTGGGAGGGGTTAGAATGCTGCGGGATGCTGCGGGAGATGCTGAAGAAGTTAGATGCTGTAGATGGGAGAGTTTGCGGTTGCTGATGCTGACGAGCTGATGCTGCTGCTGTTATTTTCCTTTTCCAGTTGAGTATAAAATGCTGCTTTAGGAGAACTCTTATTTGATAGATTTTTATTAGAATTATTAGGATTTCCCAGAGAGATAGATAGGTTGATCTATAGAGTTCTTAGTATGATAACCTCATTTTCCGTCTAATAAAAGTGCCATGCAATTTCAACTATTCTTATATTGATGATAAATGAAATGATCTGAATAATAAGATTAAACTCAAATTTCCTGCATTCAAAACTTTATATAAACTTTATTATTCTTTAAACAAATGACTCAGTGATTTTTCTTTAGTATAATGATTAATAATGAAATGGTAAAGAGTTCATTGTGATTGAGCTGGTCTTAATCACCATCAACTGATTCCTACTAGTTGGTCCATCGACCAATGAGCGGAATACCTTAAAAGAAAATGAGAATTAGTGTGTCATTATAAAAGAGGTATCCCGTCTCCTTCCAGCGAATCGTTTTTCTCCTAGGTTTCATGACGGGGGAAATCCAGGGAACAAATGAGTAAGTGAATGTATATGCGGTGTTATGGGCCCCACCATCATATGGATATAGTGTATGTGTTAGAGAAATAATTGCACCTGGATGACCAAAAGCATAATAGGAGAAATTATTTTTATTGTAAGCGCTGGATCATTAGGCTGTCCATTGTTGGTTATTTATCAGTTATGATTTCTAAGGGCAGGCTAAGTGTGTCATTGGCTCTTGTCAGGTACCTTGCCTGCCTACTTTTAATATCCTGGAATATCACTTTTAGTGCTTCCCTCATTGAGCCAGGTACTGCGGTGGTCACATGATAGTAGTATTTAACTATGTCTTTTTTACATTCGATATCCATTGTTGAAATATTAAATTCCAGCCAGATCAGTGTATGCCGTGTTGTTTTCGTGAGATTTATTAGCTTTATGAATGCTGCTATACGTAGACACTCCAATTTTTCAGATGCCCATAGCTTATTGTTGCTATTAGTTTCGCCCTCAGGACTCGTCGGATACCCTCTGCAGAATGAATTTGAAGCTTGTGGTTTAGTCTGCATAGTGCGTGTGTGACCTTAGCCACCTTACCTTCCAGTGCCTTGGCCTGTAGCATTGGTCGGCCAGTGTCTGAGAATTGTATGCCCAAGTAGTTGTATTTGTTGGCTGTGATTAGCCAAGTTGCCATTGCCGCAGTTGCTTTTTTGGTTTATGGGCAAATACCAGGACCTTCGTTTTTGTGGCGTTGGCCTGCAGGATGTTCTTTGTATTATACAGATATAATGTTTGCAGGGCCCTCTTCATGCCAATTCTGGTTTAGTCCAGTAATACCAAATCATCTACATACTGCATGATGGGGAGTCTGAGGTGGCCTGGTTTAGGCGGTAAGATGTTAGCCTTCAATAGTGCTTCACCTAGATCCGCAGTGTACAAATTAAACAGGGTGGGAGCAATCACGCAACCCTGTTTAAGCCCCTTATTCATGTAGGTCTTGGCGGTTGTGTGTGTCTGCATAAGCTTGTTACGGACCCATGTGCCAGTAGCAGTAAAAGTATCTTTATTCGATTTTATAAAAACCATAAAAGCATATCAACATACAATGGCAATTAAAAGATTTCCAGTTTTCATTCAGGAAGTTGATTTATAAAATACCAAAGCATAAGTACATCACATACAATTTAGTTACAATAATCACTTGGCCGTTCGGGGTTTTATTGGGTTTTGGGCATTATCCAGAAATCATATCACAGCTGCATTGGTGTGGTGATATTCATTATACGTTGTGATAATAGATAAAATGCTATGTCCTATATTCCATCATTATAATTACTATATAAAGATTTCAATACAAGGGTGAATGCAATTCTATTAAAATCTAAATCACTCTAAAAAAGTGTTAATAAGATTATAAAAACATTAATACCTCCACATATAATTCAATTAAAAAGAATAAAACCTAAACGATACTCTTGGGGGGCGTGGCGAACCGCCGAACATGGCGGACGCAGATTGAGAAAGTTCCGGAGCCCGGGCACCAAAATCCTGCGCCATTGATGTGTGTTGTGCCTCATCGAACCTCGTTGGGCAGGCTGGTGCGGCGGAGCGCTCAGGGCTTCCCTGCAAACAAATTGGGGGCTTATCAACGCCGCTGTAACTGGAGAACCTTAAACCGGGCCTGGGTGATGGACGCCATTCACCAGTGAGGCGGGGCCAGAGACGACGCAGAGCGGGACGTGGAACACGACGATACTGCTGTGATCCTGTAGCGAAGGGCAATTGAGGCGGGCGCCTCCTGAGTGCCCCCACCGCTCTCCGGTCGGCGGAGAGTGTGGTCTGCAGTGCGGATTGCGGACCCGGGCCCCCGGCGTTGGCGCCTGCTTGCGGCGGGCCCCGGAGGTGCCCCTGAGGAAGAACTCTGATGACAGACCCCCGCGAGGAGGTACGGTCCTTTTGCCCCTCTCACTTCCCTCCTGTATGCGGGGGCCCCTCGGAGACTGCCCTGGGTGCTGAGCGGGACCGCTAAGTGTGATAGCGGCCGCGGGTGGACTTACCCACACGATTGCCAGAAGATTACTGTGTTGTCCGGCCAGGCCTGAGCTTCCCCCCTGGAGCGTTATCAAACGCCAACCTCCCTTGATCGAGTGGGGTGATTCGGCGAGTGAACTGGAGGGACGCTACCTACCTTCTCCTTGCGGCCCAGGCTGATGGACACTGATCCCCCCCGTTCTTCCCACCCCTCCCCCCCCATCTGGCGCGGCTGAGATGACCCGGGTGGACGTGACCGGAGCCCGGAGGTGTACAAAGGGGGTGCCGGGCTGTGTGACTGGGGGAGACGCTGCCTCCACTTGGGGCATTGTTACTCTCTTTGGCCCTGACCTCACCGGCTCATGTTCTCGTTATAATCTGGGGACTGTGAGAAGGAGTGCTGTGAGTGGCCCCACGGTGGGAAGACTGAGGCATCGCAGAGTCATGCTGCATGACGCCATTACTGACGGCTTCTGAACGGCATCCTACTAACCACTAAGGCCTGCCAGATTCAGCACGCGTTACATGAAGGTCTGCGGGGACGGCCCCAACACTCGGGCACGTGGGAGGGAATAAGCAAGGACACTGAAACCCTGCAGCGGGCACACAGCAAATTTCACCCGATTCGCGACATGACCACTAAGCGCCTGGAACACGAAACTGAGCAGTAGCAAGCACGAACATACAGGGACGCATGGTGTGGGGGTCGGGCTACGGCCACCTCCACTGAAAGAAACTCAACCCGCACTGAAGGCAGGGCCACACTGAGGAGTTCCAAACCCCATAAACTGAGATAGCCCGGGTGCCGGCGCTGCAGTCACCAATCCAGATACGCTTAGCACAAACCGAATCTTGTCAAAACAACAGAAGCATCATTCCTTCACCAATAACAAGCCTGGTGGGTTTTACGCTGAGAAACATGGGGCGGCAAAAGGGGAAGCTGCAGGAGGCGTCTGCCCCTAGCTCACAGTCCACAGACGAGCAGGAACACTCTACGTTCCCACCCTCACTCACCTGTATACTGCCCATGAACGAAATGGCACCCCCAGACAAACTAGATCTAATACTACAGGAGGTCAAAGAGTCCCGCAAGGCGATAGAGCAGCAGATCGGCTCGCTCACTACCGGCTTCATGTTGCTCAAAGCCGACCATACCAAGTTAGCGACAAAGGTGAAGGCTAACAGCGAAACACTGGAGGAAATCATACCCCAGCACAAAGAGCACACGTCACAAATACAGACACTGCAGTGACAGGTCTCCTAGATAGGGTCGAAGATGCGGAAGGCAGAGCTAGGCGGAACAACGTACGCATCATTGGTCTTGCACAGCGAGGGCCCTAATGCTGCCACCTTTATGGAACAGTGGTTCCGAGAAGATGTAGCTCCTGATGGACTATCGGACTTCTTTTGTGTAGAAAGAGCTCACAGACTACCTACTGGGAGACCTAAAGTGGGCGCCCCGCCAAGGCCGCTGATAGTCCGAATTCTGAACTATAGGGACCAAGATGTATTGCTTCAAAAGGCAAGGGAGCGGCCCCAGATTCGTTACGAAAATTGTCAAATATCGTTATACCCGGATTATACGCTCATGGTCCAACGCCGAAGATCCTCCTTTCAGTCTGTCAAAAAGAAATTGCGGGATATGAACCTCAAGTATGCACTGCTGTTTCCTGCCCGTTTAAAAATTATTCACGATCAGAAAACCTACTTATTTGAAAGCCCGGAAGATGTGGAGGAGTGGATAGAGGTCATGGACCTAGCCTCATTATCCGATGCTATCCCCCAAGGTCTACCAAACAGCCCCACTTGAGCACAAGGACGACGATCTTGTCGCAACGTAAAAACCTCCAACACAACATTGGCCCACAGTCCCACCCATGAAAAGGTGCAGAGAAGCAAAGATGAAGCCCTGGCGACGGCAATCACGTTCAGGGAAAATGCCCTGCGCATGAACTCGGAATCCTCGGAGGGAAGCACCGTGCGCTCTGACTCTGAAAGCAGCCTCGCCTTGTTCCCTACAGTGATGCCTCAGACTGCAGACGATCTGCTGGGCTGTTGAATTCTGAAAGCTGCTGCCCTGCTTGCACACACGGCTATATAACAGTAGCAGAGATAGCACACACTCTTATGGACATATATATCCTTTTTCCATGATTAAAATGGCAATGTAATGTTTCTTAAGTTAGCCCCGGGCTCTATTGAGCCAACATAGGTGGATACTACACCATGTTAGGCGAAAGCAACGACCCCCAAATTGCGTATGCACTAGTTCAATGCAGCAAATTTTTTCCTGTTGTATTCAAGGTTGGGCCCGGCATAGTTCACCGGCTGGGCCCTGTATTAGAAGTTCAATGGGTGTTTCCGAGTTCTAACACACAACTGATGTTGTGTCCTACATTGCGGTCCCCTGCCCCTGCCCTGGGCACCCACGCCATCCACACTACCCAATGCATAAGCTTGACACATATGCCTTAATCACATGGAATGTTCGGGGACTAGGCTCAGTACAGAAGCGGCATAGGGTGCATGCGCAATTACTCAGGCGCAAGGCGCAGATAGTGTTCTTGCAGGAATCCTACTTAACTGAACCAGAAGCGGCAAAAATGTGAAAGAAATGGAAGGGGCAGATATAATCTACTAACTACTCTGCTTTTGCCAGGGGTGTAGCAATCTGGATCAGATATGGGGTCCCGTTTGCGGAATTAGAGCATCGTATCTACGCACAGGGTAGATATATCTTCCTGCATGGGACACTAGATGGGAGACATGTTGTACTGGGAAATTTGTATGCCCCAAACTTTTATCAGAATAAGTACTTCATGGGTTTAAATACGATATTAGCGGGTTGAGAGGCATTCCCGTGGATCATAGGCGGCAACTGAAATGCAGAAATGGACACCGAGCTGGACCGCTCACATCCCCCCTCCACCGCGCAGGAACCATTAAGCAGGCAGAGGCGCTCCGCAGCTGGGTGGACGGATGGGTGCTGTGTGATGCATGGCGACTGAGAAATTTAGCGCACAAGGAATACTCCTTCTACTCTCCAATCCACCAATTGCATACGAGAATTGATAGAAATCTATGCTCCCTTCCCATAGCCACGCAGGTGTCACACGCCACATATTTAGCAAAAACATTTTCGGACCATAACCCATTAGAGATCTCCATTACTGGGGTAGAGTCCCCACCCCAGTCCCTATGTGGAGGCTATGGCCCCAACTATTAGAAGACACCGTGTTCCGATCCACCCTGTCCACTGCAATCATAAACTATTTTCCAGAGAATGGTAACACTGCGTCCTCGATCTTAGTCGAATGGGATGCGCTCAAGGCAGTAATACGCAGAATTGCGATCAGCGCCACAGTGGATGCGAGACAAGAAGTACATAAAAACTTGAAATCACTAGAGGATGCCATGGGCGGGCTGGAACAGGAAGTGGCGAGCGATCCCGCAAAACAAGCTCCTCTACAAGAAGCGCGTATTCAGCATGCTAAACTGCTGGAGACCCTCAGGGTTATTGACTATAGGGCCTTCACCCAGTTAAAGCATACAGATGCAGATAAATCAGGGATGCTCTTAGCAAGGATTTTAAGGGAGGACCCCCGCTCACTGTAATCAGTCAAATTGCCCTGCCTGGGGGAGACACGGTGTAAACTCAGCAGGACATCAATGATTCCTTCTGTACATACTATGCAGCACTCTATGACAAGTCGGCCCTGTTAGACAACACACTAATAGATGCATTCTTGGCGGACCTACCCTATCCCCGGATCCCTGCAGAAGCACGGGATAATCTAGCTGGCCCTATCACGAGAGCCGAAATAAAAGCTGCTATCAATGGACTCCCTCGCAATAAAACACCGGGACTGGACGGCCTACCAGTAGAGTTCTTTGATACTTACTCTGAAGTCTTAATTCCACAATTAGAGACTTTGTACAGCAGATCGCTCAATCAATCAATCAATCAATCTGGGAATTGTAAGCGCGCTACTCACCCGTGAGGGTCTCAAGGCGCTGAGGGGGGGGGGGGTCCGCAGATCTGTTTAGCCGAAGAGCCAGGTCGTGAGGATCTTCCTGAAGGTGTTCAGGGAGGGGGCGCGTCTGATGTCTGCCGGTAGCTCGTTCCAGGTCTTGGCTGCAATGTGAGAGAAGGATCTTCCACCTGCTCTGGCTCTGTGGATGCGCGGGGTTTCGGCCAGTGCGAGGTTGGAAGATCGGAGGTTTCTTTTGGGTACGTGGAAGTTGATTCTGTCGTTGAGGTATTTGGGTCCGTTGTTGTGTAGGCATTTGTAGGCGTGAGTGAGGATTTTGAAAGTGACTCTTTTATCCACGGGGAGCCAGTGGAGACTTCGTAGGTGTTGGCTGATGTGTTCTTGTCGGGGGATGCCGAGGACGAGTCTCACTGCAGTGTTCTGTATTGTCTGGAGTTTGCGGAGTAGGGAGTTGTTGATGCCGGCGTAGAGTGCGTTTCCATAGTCCAGTCTGCTGGTGATGAGCGCGTTACACTCCATATACCTTGGTTCTTGAAGGGGACAGTTAATACGGATCTTCAGATATCAAATATTTCTCATGTATACTGTGTATTTAGACTCTTATAATATTTAGTGCACACTGAGTTGGTGTTTCTGTAACCGGAGCATAGAATGTTAATGGACCTGTGCCCTGCCTTTCTTTGGACTCTGCGATCGAAATAAGTATTTAAGAAAGTACGGACCGATTTGGGCGAATACCCGTTGGAATCCCCCCCTTTCTCGACGTTGTGGACCACTCGCTTGGTGGGTAACAGATTGTTTGACTCATACACGATCTGGAAGTGGTATTTGGAATAATATAAGAATGAGTGTCCTTTTCCTTCGTTGGGGTATAAAAGAAAGAAAGAATTTTGGTTCTTAGCCAAATTTTTTTTGTTGACTTAATTTGGTTACAAACTTCTTATTTTCCTCTGGTCTCTTTGCTCTAGCATCTAAATTTCAGCATTCTAAATGCAAACCTTTCCTCTCCTCCCCTCCCCTCATTTTCTGAGTTTCTTTAATACTTTGCATATAAGGGGCATTACTTAAGCTTCGCTTCGCATTTTTTTTTTTTTCTTTTCCTTCCTTCCTCCTTTAGTTTGCCATTTCTTGATCATAGATAGCCTAAATATGCATGTTTAAAATCAGCATCTTTTGTCTTGCTACATGGAAGCAGTTCTTTTACGGTCCCCCTGTGTGGGGTCAGTTTTGAAACCTATTAGTGTATACAATATTGTAACCAATCAATGTACATATTTTAATGGACACTATTTTGACCCTTGCACCATAGAAGTCTTCTTGGTCATGTTGCATAGTTGCACCACGATTTAGGTTTTGTACATGAAAGATAAAGATTTGTCTAGGGATATATTGATGTATATCCATGTAAATAACGTTTAAAAACATGTTTTTTAATAGTTTGGTTTTTTAATTATGTTTGTATTGTTATTTGCAGCCCTGAAGAAGCCCGCAAGGGTGAAACGTGTTAGCTGCTGTGTATTAAATATTGAATAAAAGGATCTACAACACCACCTAGTAAAAGAATTACTATTTCTGTCATCGCAGTCATCTTTCCGCTGTGGGATTAAAACCCTAAGAATGTTTGCCTTTACAATAATGCCTCTCTCATCTCTTGTGTTCATGTGCTGTATTTGAAACCATTTTTGGGTGGCTGGTTTCGGGAGGTGGGCATTGATTGTTAGCAACTGAACGTAGCATGTTCAAATTCATTGTGCTTTACTTGGAAACAAATACTGGTAGTTGGTGCAGCAAGACATACCCTGCCACCGTGCCTGTATGTAGTAGATTATTATAAGTGTTACTTGCACACTACTTTATTGTGACGTAAGGACTTCTGATCAAACAATATAATCATTATGTCTTTTGACGATGACAGAGAAGAGATGGCCTGGGATCTCTTTAGTGCTAAGGTTTCTAATTGTGACCAAGATTTAGCAAGGGTCAATGGACAAGAGGGTCTTAAATCAAAATTTCAGAGATTAGAGAGATTAGAAAAAAGTGAATTGTCAAAATGGTGGGACGGAGTAACCTTAAAAAGATACTTGGATAATAGGAAGGTCCCTAGGGGACTGAGAATCTTAACGTTCCCAAACTTTGACGATTTAGACCCAGATTTACTAACCGAATGGGAGGAAAATCTTCAAAATTCCTCGTTCACTATGATGAAGGTCTTGGTGCAGCATTCGGACAGAAAATGTGTAAAGCTGAGGGAGGAGATTAAAAATTTGGAGGAAGAGATTAAACAGCTGGGACTTAAAGAAGCCACTGATAAGAACTATGCAATTTTCAAAGATCAGATAGTGAAACACCAAAAAATGATTAAAGAACGAAAGTTAACCAAGATAAAGAGGGATGATAGGGACTATGCCACAGGAAGAATTTATACGTTTGCTAAACGCTTTGATGATATAGTCATCGTAAAACCAACAGAAAGTGTACCCCAGGACACCTCTAGCATTTCAAGTGCAATCAGTAGCTCGGATGTCTCTTCTTTAGAAGAGGCAGGATCAAGTACTATGACTGACAACAGAGGACAACTCAATAGCTCAGCGACTTTTTTAGAGGAGGTTCGATGCTTCAGAATAGAGAACAGACAAAAAAAGAACGTAAGATCCGAAGAGGGGGAGAAGAAAGAACAGACACAAAAGAGGGGGTCTTGACTCTAAATCAGAAGAGGAGACAAAACAGACAGTAGGAAGTGAGACTGAAGCAGGATCGTTGAACAATGATGGGGTATCATTCTGGTATTGATAATTTGGTGGTCAATCTTTCCGACTATGTATTGGATGAATATGAATTGTCTGCCCTGAATAAGGGATTAGGCTTTTGTCCTGTCAACAAAGGAAATTTCACAGATATTCATGTGGATCTATTCAAATTTACCAGACAAGCTAAACTTAAATGTCATTTTTCTTTGAATAATGTGAATACAAATGTTGGTCCAAATATATCAGTTTCTCCAGAAGTATCTGTGTCACATGTAAACAATGTCTCCTTGCTCTTGTCTTTAAATGATGATAATACACAGACTGTGGAACAGGTTATGAATGATCTGGGTATTGAGCAGGATTATTCACTAGAAAGTGGCCTACATCCTCGCAGTAAATTCACGCCACAGGGAGTCCATCTCACTAGTATTGATGTTTTTCACCAGCAAGTCACAAAAGCCCTCCATGAGCTTGAGGATAAAAAGTTATCTTCAAACAGAACCTATGTGAAGGAAAATCTCAGTAGAGTAGAAAGAACTTCCCTCACGAAGATCAGGAATAATAATGACCTGATAATACGGGAAGCGGACAAAGGGGGCAACATTGTCCTTATGAATAGAAGGGATTATGAGTTGGAGGTTCATAGACAGTTATCCAATACCGTCTGTTACGAAAAAATGAGCTCAAATCCATGTCCTCTTTCCTCTATTACCATTAAGGAGAAACTAAATCATTGGAGGGAGGTTGGTCTGTTGTCGGACATTGAACACAAGTTTCTACTGGTGGAACATCCCAAACATCCTTGTTTATATCTTTTGCCTAAGATACATAAAAAAGAGAAGTTCCCTCCTGGCCGGCCCATCATCTCTGGCATAGGTTCACTCACTGAACCAATGGCTCAGTTTGTGGACTCTTTTCTGCAGCCAATGGTGCACAACCTCCCGTCCTATATAAAGGACACTACAGATTTGCTAAACAAACTAGATGGCCTTGTGTGGGATGATTCACTATGGCTCTGTACCCTAGATGTAGAATCCCTGTACACTTGTATAAGAGAGGACCTAGGGTGCAGAGCGGTGGAGCACTTTTTATCATCACGAAGCGCCAGTCATTATGACCACAACAAAATGATACTTGACATGATACATTTGATACTGGATAACAACTACTTTCTGTACGACGACACCTGGTTTAAACAACTGCAGGGGACCGCAATGGGGTCCAAATTTGCCCCCTCGTATGCCAACCTGTTCATGGGGTGGGTGCAGTTGGTATATGTATGGGCCCATGCGGCCGCACCATGGACTGAGTATATCAACTTTTGGGGGCGCTTTATCGATGACATTTTCATCATATGGTCTGGATCAGAGGAAACCTTTAAATCATATTTTTCCTATCTGAATAACAACTCCTTAAATGTGAGATTCACAATGACTATGTCCAGGTCAAGGATCCAATTTCTGGATCTTTCTCTATATGTGCAGAATAACACCTTGCAGAGCACTCTCTACAGAAAAGAAACGTCTGTCAACAGTTTACTCCATTTTCAGAGTTTGCATCCCTCGAGTACCAAGAGAGCCATTCCCTATGGGGAGTTAGTACGTATAAAAAGAAACTGCAGTGAAGAAATGCAGTATAAGAATCATAGCCAAGAGCTAGTACAACGCCTCAAACGTAAGGGGTACAGGGATCCCGTTCTCTCTCAAGCATTGGAGAGAGCCAACCAATTGGAACGTGTGGAAACACTAGCACCGAAAAGGAGGACAAACAAGGAACGCTTGTCGTTCATTACTACAAACTCTGCCTTGAACCAAGATGTGTTTAAAATCCTCAGGAAACACTGGCATCTGTTGAAGGGTGTACCAGGGGTAGGTCATCTCGTACAGGATAAGCCAAGTGTCGTCTACAGAAGATGTAGGACCATCAGAGAGGCGGTGTGCCCCAGTTACACACGACCTATCAAAAAGGTACAGGAAATGTGGCTAAACGCCAGATGGGGTTTTTTCCTTGTGGCGGGTGCAACATCTGCAAGTTGGGACAAATCACTAAAATCTTTAAATATAACACGGACAGATCTTACACTATCAGGCATTTCATCAACTGCCTAACACGATTTGTGATCTATGTGATTGTGTGCATGTGCGATAAAATCTATGAAGGGAGTACAGTACGGCCCTTAAAAACACGCATTCAAGAACATAGGAGAGCATGTCTGAATGGCGATGTAACTTACGCATTAGTGTCCCATGAGTGTACCTCATTAAGAAACAGGTCTAATTTCAAATTCCACGCTATTGACTATGTACCCCC
Organism: Calotriton arnoldi; assembly: GCA_963921515.1. Lineage (NCBI taxonomy): Eukaryota > Metazoa > Chordata > Amphibia > Caudata > Salamandridae > Calotriton > Calotriton arnoldi. The sequence goes on along the minus strand of CAWUFW010002275.1, from coordinate 2,006,580 downwards.
TTTGCAGAGGGGTGGTGATATGGAATTGTGCCTACGCCAACTAGAAGCCAAATGGATCTGTAGACTGAGATCTACAACTGAGGGCCTAAATTTGGACACGGAAATGCATCACTTTCTTTGACAGATCCTATATGTTTACTGACACCGCTATATAAGCTACTAGTTGTCTACTCGTGACAGCATTAGTAAACGAGAAGTTTGTCATTTCAACATGTTCTGCATTGTCCAAACATCGTTTTGCTTAAAATTATGATGCCACATCCTGTACATCAAGAAATGGTGAGACTAAAGAAGGGTCTATGTCTCCTTGCGCATCTGGCAATGACTTAAGTCTCCCCATGTCTCCCCACGTAGCAGAGAACTTTTGTTATCTTTGGTTAGGTATATGAATCAATGTGGTTTCATTTCCATCGTTCGCGAATGTGAGGATATTCGCTTGGACCTACTTATTGGATGGGCCGGAGATCGAGATCGACCGTCTCTCTTATTTAACATAGCTGTTCTCTAGTTTTTTTCCTGTGGTGGTTCTGCTTGGTTAATTATTGGGTGTACTTGTGGAGAAATAGGCAGGAAGTGACTGCGATCTCAACGGGCCCAGATAGCATAGCACACTGAACTAGGTTGATTAAGATAAGCATCTGCAGGGTTCGAGTCCCGCTAATCCTTCATTTTTTATAAAAATATACATATTTGAATAAAACACTCATTGGAGAATGGTTTTGCTTGGTTAATTATTGGGTGCACTTGTGGAGAAATAGGCAGGAAGTGACTGCGATCTCAACGGGATCAGATAGCACAGCACACTGAGCTAGGTTGATAAATATAAGCACCTGCAGGGTTCAAGTCCCGCCAATCCTTCATTTTTCTATATTTGAATAAAACACTCATTGGAGAATGGTTTTTTAGTCTAGAATCGATTCTATAACTTTTTCTGCTGCATTTTTGAATTATTTAATTGGTTGTACATGTATATGAATAGGCTAGGAGTGACTAATATTTCAAAGGTGTCAGACAGCACAGCGTACTGAGCAGGGTGGATTAGTATATGCACCCACAGGGTTCGAGTCCCTTCATTTTCTCAGTCTGGGGATGAGTATTTTATTTTTGTAAATAATACACTCTAAAAAAGTGTTTAGTTTTTAACTGCAATTAAAAAAAAAATTCTTTCAACTATGAATAAACGGGCTGATATTGTAAAATTTTCTGAACAGACTTTTAATTTTGTAAATTAGGTTTACGACTTGGCGAGCTTTTTGTAGCTAAGGAATTGTAACATGGATGCCGTGGTTGGCTTTCTAGTGCTCTGCTTTTCGCCTTCCAGAACACAGCTGTCCCGAGTTGGTTAATATACATGGCTATTTAAACTCCGGTTGGTATGGCATGGCTTTTTACTCGAAATACTCGACGTGACAGGAGTTTTCCTGATGGCCGCGTGAATAGGTAAGATTGAACACGGATGTGTTTGGGCGATGTATATTGCGCAGGGGTTACTTTAAAATGTTAGTGTTTTACCATGGATGTACTTGGGTAACATCAGTGTGTTCAGCAACCAAGCGCTGTAACATTGACTTGGAGCTATGTGCTTGGGGTGTTTGTTTATGAATATCAAATGGCGCAGCGTGTCTGCAACCAGACGGGTTATTAAACCTGCATGTTGATCGATCAGATTTGACTACTTTTAAGCTCGATATACTATTTTGTGATCAGAAGTTTCTTAAGTGCATTGGGCCAGTTTAGCTTGTTATCGTTTATAATGGGACTTGTGAGTTATAGCGCTCCTTGACTTTTGTGCAATTGTGCACATTTGCTTTGTCTTCAGGCCTGCGACTGAGTGCGCTACACTCCATATACCTTGGTTCTTGAAGGGGACAGTTAATACGGATCTTCAGATATCAAATATTTCTCAGGTATACTGTGTATTTAGACTCTTATAATATTTAGTGCACGCTGAGTTTGTGTTTCTGTAACCGGAGCATAGAATGTTAATGGACCTGTGCCCTGCCTTTCTTTAGACTCTGCGATCGAAATAAGTATTTAAGAAAGTACGGACCGATTTGGGCGAATACCCGTTGGAATCCCCCCTTTCTCGACGTTGTGGACCACTCGCTTGGTGGGTAATAGATTGTTTGACTCATACACGATCTGGAAGTGGTATTTGGAATAATATAAGAATGAGTGTCCTTTTCCTTCGTTGGGGTATAAAAGAAAGAATTTTGGTTCTTAGCCCAAAAAATTTTTTGACTTAATTTGGTTACAAACTTTTTATTTTCCTCTGGTCTCTTTGCTTTAGCATCTAAATTTCAGCATTCTAAATGCAAACCTTTCCTCTCCTCCCCTCCCCTCATTTTCTGAGTTTCTTTAATACTTTGCATATAAGGGGCATTACTTAAGCTTCGCTTCGCATTTTTTTTTTTTCTTTTCCTTCCTTCCTCCTTTAGTTTGCCATTTCTTGATCATAGATAGCCTAAATATGCATGTTTAAAATCAGCGTCTTTTGTCTTGCTACATGAAAGCAGTTCTTTTACGGTCCCCCTGTGTGGGGTCAGTTTTGAAACCTATTAGTGTATACAATATTGTAACCAATCAATGTACATATTTTAATGGACACTATTTTGACCCTTGCACCATAGAAGTCTTCTTGGTCATGTTGCATAGTTGCACCACGATTTAGGTTTTGTACATGAAAGATAAAGATTTGTCTAGGGATATATTGATGTATATCCATGTAAATAACGTTTAAAAACATGTTTTTGAATAGTTTGGTTTTTTGATTATGTTTGTATTGTTATTTGCAGCCCTGAAGAAGCCCGCAAGGGTGAAACGCGTTGGCTGCTGTGTATTAAATATTGAATAAAAGGATCTACAACACCACCTAGTGAAAGAATTACTATTTCTGTCATCGAAGTCATCTTTCCGCTGTGGGATTAAAACCCTAAGAATGTTTGCCTTTACAATAATGCCTCTCATCTCTTGTGTTCATGTGCTGTATTTGAAACCATTTTTGGGTGGCTGGTTTTGGGAGGAGGGCATTGATTGTTAGCAACTGTACGTAGCATGTTCAAATTCATTGTGCTTTACTTGGAACCAAATACTGGTAGTTGGTGCAGCAAGACATACCCTGCCACCGTGCCTGTATGTAGTAGATTAGGATAAGGGTTGCTTGCACACTACTTTATTGTGACGTAAGGACTTCTGATCAAACGATATAATCATTATGTCTTTTGACGATGACAGAGAAGAGATGGCCAGGGATCTCTTTAGTGCTAAGGTTTCTAATTGTGACCAAGATTTAGCAAGGGTCAATGGACAAGAGGGTCTTAAATCAAAATTTCAGAGATTAGAGAGATTAAAAAAAAGTGAATTGTCAAAATGGTGGGACGGAGTAACCTTAAAAAGATACTTGGATAATAGGAAGGGCCCTAGGGGACTGAGAATCTTAACGTTCCCAAACTTTGACGATTTAGACCCATATTTACTAACCGAATGGGAGGAAAATCTTCAAAATTCCTCGTTCACTATGATGAAGGTCTTGGTGCAGCATTCGGACAGAAAATGTGTAAAGCTGAGGGAGGAGATTAAAAATTTGGAGGAAGAGATTAAACAGCTGGGACTTAAAGAAGCCACTGATAAGAACTATGCAATTCTCAAAGATCAGCTAGTGAAACACCAAAAAATGATTAAAGAACGGAAGTTAACCAAGATAAAGAGGGATGATAGGGACTATGCCACAGGAAGAATTTATACGTTTGCTAAACGCTTTGATGATATAGTGATCGTAAAACCAACAGAAAGTGTACCCCAGGACACTGCTAGCATTTCAACTGCAATCAGTAGCTCGGATGTCTCTTCTTTAGAAGAGGCAGGATCAAGTACTATGACTGACAACAGAGGACAACTCAATAGCTCAGCGACTTTTTTAGAGGAGGTTCAACGCTTCAGAATAGGGAACAGACAAAAAAAGAACGTAAGATCCGAAGAGGGGGGAGAAGAAAGAACAGACACAAAAGAGGGGGTCTTGACTCGAAATCAGAAGAGGAAACAAAACAGACAGTAGGAAGTGAGACTGAAGCAGGATCGTTGAACAATGATGGGGTATCTGGTATTGATAATTTGGTGGTCAATCTTTCCGACTATTTATTGGATGAATATGAATTGTCTGCCCTGAATAAGGGCTTAGGCTTTTGTCCTGTCAACAAAGGAAATTTTACTGATATTCATGTGGATCTATTCAAATTTACCAGACAAGCTAAACTTAAATGTCATTTTTCTTTGAATAATGTGAATAAAAATGTTGGTCCAAATATATCAGTTTCTCCAGAAGTATCTGTGTCACATGTAAACAATGTCTCCTTGCTATTGTCTTTAAATGATGATAATACACGGACTGTGGAACAGGTTATGAATGATCTGGGTATTGAGCAGGATTATTCACTAGAAAGTGGCCTACATCCTCGCAGTAAATTCACGCCACAGGGAGTCCATCTCACTAGTATTGATGTTTTTCACCAGCAAGTCACAAAAGCCCTCCATGAGCTTGAGGATAAAAAGTTATCTTCAAACAGAACCTATGTGAAGGAAAATCTCAGTAGAGTAGAAAGAACTTCCCTCACGAAGATCAGGAATAATAATGACCTGATAATACGGGAAGCGGACAAAGGGGGCAACATTGTCCTTATGAATAGAAGGGATTATGAGTTGGAGGTTCATAGACAGTTATCCAATACCGTCTGTTACGAAAAAATGAGCTCAAATCCATGTCCTCTTTCCTCTATTACCATTAAGGATAAACTAAATCATTGGAGGGAGGTTGGTCTGTTGTCGGACATTGAACACAAGTTTCTACTGGTGGAACACCCCAAACATCCTTGTTTATATCTTTTGCCTAAGATACATAAAAAAGAGAAGTTCCCTCCTGGCCGGCCCATCATCTCTGGCATAGGTTCACTCACTGAACCAATGGCTCAGTTTGTGGACTCTTTTCTGCAGCCAATGGTGCACAACCTCCCGTCCTATATAAAGGACACTACAGATTTGCTAAACAAACTAGATGGCCTTGTGTGGGATGATTCACTATGGCTCTGCACCCTAGATGTAGAATCCCTGTACACTTGTATAAGAGAGGACCTAGGGTGCAGAGCGGTGGAGCACTTTTTATCATCACGAAGCGCCAGTCATTATGGCCACAACAAAATGATACTTGACATGATACATTTGATACTGGATAACAACTACTTTCTGTACGACGACACCTGGTTTAAACAACTGCAGGGGACCGCAATGGGGTCCAAATTTGCCCCCTCGTATGCCAACCTGTTCATGTGGTGGGTGGAGTTGGTATACGTATGGGCCCAGACGGCCGCACCATGGACTGAGTATATCAACTTTTGGGGGCGCTTTATTGATGACATTTTCATCATATGGTCTGGATCAGAGGAAACCTTTAAATCATATTTTTCCTATCTGAATAACAACTCTTTAAATGTGAGATTCACAATGACTATGTCCAGGTCAAGGATCCAATTTCTGGATCTTTCTCTATATGTGCAGAATAACACCTTGCAGAGCACTCTCTACAGAAAAGAAACATCTGTCAACAGTTTACTCCATTTTCAGAGTTTGCATCCCTCGAGTACCAAGAGAGCCATTCCCTATGGGGAGTTAGTACGTATAAAAAGAAACTGCAGTGAAGAAATGCAGTATAAGAACCATAGCCAAGAGCTAGTACAACGCCTCAAACATAGGGGGTACAGGGATCCCGTTCTCTCTCAAGCATTGGAGAGAGCCAACCAATTGGAACGTGTGGAAACACTAGCATCGAAAAGGAGGACAAACAAGGAACGCTTGTCGTTCATTACTACAAACTCTGCCTTGAACCAAGATGTGTTTAAAATCCTCAGGAAACACTGGCATCTGTTGAAGGGTGTACCAGGGGTAGGTCATCTCGTACAGGATAAGCCAAGTGTCGTCTACAGAAGATGTAGGACCATCAGAGAGGCGGTGTGCCCCAGTTACACACGACCTATCAAAAAGGTACAGGAAATGTGGCTTACGCGCCAGATGGGGTTTTTTCCTTGTGGCGGGTGCAACATCTGCAAGTTGGGACAAATCACTAAAATCTTTAAATATAACACGGACAGATCTTACACTATCAGGCATTTCATCAACTGCCTAACACGATTTGTGATCTATGTGATTGTGTGCATGTGCGATAAAATCTATGTAGGGAGTACAGTACGGCCCTTAAAAACACGCATTCAAGAACATAGGAGAGCATGTCTGAATGGCGATGTAACTTACGCATTAGTGTCCCATGAGTGTACCTCATTAAGAAACAGGTCTAATTTCAAATTCCACGCTATTGACTATGTATCCCCTTTGCAGAGGGGTGGTGATAGGGAATTGTGCCTACGCCAACTAGAAGCCAAATGGATCTGTAGACTGAGATCTACAACTGAGGGCCTAAATTTGGACACGGAAATGCATCACTTTCTTTGACAGATCCTATATGTTTACTGACACCGCTATATAAGCTACTAGTTGTCTACTCGTGACAGCATTAGTAAACGAGAAGTTTGTCATTTCAACATGTTCTGCATTGTCCAAACATCGTTTTGCTTAAAATTATGATGCCACACCCTGTACATCAAGAAATGGTGAGACTAAAGAAGGGTCTATGTCTCCTTGCGCATCTGGCAATGACTTACGTCTCCCCGTGTCTCCCCACGTAGCAGAGAACTTTTGTTATCTTTGGTTAGGTATATGAATCAATGTGGTTTCATTTCCATCGTTCGCGAATGTTATAGCGCTCCTTGACTTTTGTGCAATTGTGCACATTTGCTTTGTCTTCAGGCCTGCGACTGAGCGCGCTACACTCCATATACCTTGGTTCTTGAAGGGGACAGTTAATACGGATTTTCAGATATCAAATATTTCTCAGGTATACTGTGTATTTAGACTCTTATAATATTTAGTGCACGCTGAGTTTGTGTTTCTGTAACCGGAGCATAGAATGTTAATGGACCTGTGCCCTGCCTTTCTTTAGACTCTGCGATCGAAATAAGTATTTAAGAAAGTACGGACCGATTTGGGCGAATACCCGTTGGAATCCCCCCTTTCTCGACGTTGTGGACCACTCGCTTGGTGGGTAACAGATTGTTTGACTCATAGACGATCTGGAAGTGGTATTTGGAATAATATAAGAATGAGTGTCCTTTTCCTTCGTTGGGGTATAAAAGAAAGAATTTTGGATCTTAGCCAAATTTTTTTTGTTGACTTAATTCGGTTACAAACTTCTTATTTTCCTCTGGTCTCTTTGCTTTAGCATCTAAATTTCAGCATTCTAAATTCAAACCTTTCTTCTCCTCCCCTCGTTTTCTGAGTTTCTTTAATACTTTGCATATAAGGGGCATTACTTAAGCTTCGCTTTTTTTTTTTTCTTTCCTTCCTTCCTCCTTTAGCTTGCCATTTCTTGATCATAGATAGCCTAAATATGCATGTTTAAAATCAGCATCTTTTGTCTTGCTACATGAAAGCAGTTCTTTTACGGTCCCCCTGTGTGGGGTCAGTTTTGAAACCTATTAGTGTATACAATATTGTAACCAATCAATGTACATATTTTAATGGACACTGTTTTGACCCTTGCACCATAGAAGTCTTCTTGGTCATGTTGCATAGTTGCACCACAATTTAGGTTTTGTACATGAAAGATAAAGATTTGTCTAGGGATATATTGATGTATATCCATGTAAATAACGTTTAAAAACATGTTTTTGAATAGTTTGGGTTTTTGATTGTTTGTTTTGTTATTTGCAGCCCTGAAGAAGCCCGCAAGGGTGAAACGCGTTGGCTGCTGTGTATTAAATATTGAATAAAAGGATCTACAACACCACCTAGTGAAAGAATTACTATTTCTGTCATCGCAGTCATCTTTCCGCTGTGGGATTAAAACCCTAAGAATGTTTGCCTTTACAATAATGCCTCTCTCATCTCTTGTGTTCAGACCCTCAGGGTTATTGACTATAGGGCCTTCACCCAGTTAAAGCATACAGATGCAGATAAATCAGGGACGCTCTTAGCAAGAATTTTGAGGTAGGACCCCCGCTCACTGTAATCAGTCAAATTGCCCTGCCTGGGGGAGACACGGTGTACACTCAGCAGGACATCAATGATTCCTTCTGTACATACTATGGTGCACTCTATGACAAGCCGGCCCTGTTAGACAACACACTAATAGATGCATTCTTGGCGGACCTACCCTATCCCTGGATCCCTGCAGAAGCACGGGATAATCTAGCTGGCCCTATCACGAGAGATGAAATAAAAGCTGCTATCAATGGGCTCCCTCGCAATAAAACACCGGGACTGGACGGCCTACCAGTAGAGTTCTTTGATACTTACTCTGAAGTCTTAATTCCACAATTAGAGACTTTGTACAGCAGATCGCTCAATTAATCAATCAATCAATCAGGGAATTGTAAGCGTGCTACTCACCCGTGAGGGTCTCAAGGCGCTGAGGGGGGGTCCGCAGATCTGTTTAGCCGAAGAGCCAGGTCTTGAGGGTCTTCCTGAAGGTGTTCAGGGAGGGGCGCGTCTGATGTCTGCCGGTAGCTCGTTCCAGGTCTTGGCTGCAATGTGAGAGAAGGATCTTCTACCTGCTCTGGCTCTGTGGATGCGCGGGGTTTTGGCCAGTGCGAGGTTGGAAGATCAGAGGTTTCTTTTGGGTACATGGAAGTTGATTCTGTCGTTGAGGTATTTGGGTCCGTTATTGTGTAGGCATTTGTAGCCACGAGTGAGGATTTTGAAAGTGACTCTTTTCTCCACGGGGAGCCAGTGGAGACTTCGAAGGTGTTAGCTGATGTGTTCGTGTCGGGGGATGCCGAGGACGAGTCTGGCGGCGGTGTTCTGTATTGTCTGGAGTTTGCGGAGTAGGGACTTGTTGATGCTGGCGTAGAGTGCGATTCCATAGTCCAGTCTGCTGGTGATGAGTGCGTGGGTGACTGTCTTCCTTGACTCAGGGGGGATCCACTTGAAGGTCTTGCGGAGGATGCGGAGGGTGTTGAAGCAGCTGGAGGTGATGGCGTTGACCTGTCGGTACATGGTGAGTGATGAGTCGAGTACGATGCCGAGGTTCTTGGCGTGGTCTGAGGGGGTAGGTGGGCGTCCGAGGGCGGTCGGCCACCAGGTGCTGTCCCATGCAGAAGGGGTGGTACCGAGGACGAGGACTTCTGTCTTCTCGGCGTTGACCTTCAGGCAGCAGTTGGTCATCCAGACTGCGACGTCTTGCATTCATTTCTGGAAGTTGAGTTTGGCAGTGGTGGGGTCTTTGGTGAGGGAGAGGATGAGCTGGGTGTCGTCGGCGTAGGATACGATGTTGAGGCCGTGTTGTCGGACGATGGCTGCGAGGGGGGCCATGTAGATGTTGAAGAGGGTGGGGCTCAGTGATGAACCCTGTGGGACTCCGCAGGTGATTTTCGTGGGGTCGGAGAGGAAAGGTGGGAGTCTGATCCTTTGGCTTCTTCCGGTGAGGAATGATCGGATCCAGTCCAGGGCTGTTCCTTGTATGCCTGCGTCGTGTAGTCTAGCGACTAGTGTGCGGTGGGAGACGGTGTCGAAGGCCGCTGATAGGTCGAGTAGGATGAGGGCTGCAGAGTGGCCTTGGTCCAGGAGGGGTGCGGATGTCGTATGTGGTGGCTAGTAGGGCGGTCTCTGTGCTGTGGTTGCTTCGGAATCCGGATTGGGACGGGTCGAGGACGGCGTTCTCTTCAATGAATCGTGTCAGTTTCCTGTTGACTGTTTTCTCTGCAACTTTGGCTGCAAAGGGGAGGAGCGAAATGGGCCGATAGTTCTTGAGGTCGGTGGGGTCAGCTGTGGGCTTCTTGACCAGGGGTCTGACTTCTGCGCGCTTCCAGTCATCTGGGAAGGTGCCTGTTTTGAAGGTGGTGTTGATGGTGCGTTGTAGTTCGGGTGCGATGGCGGCCGCGGCTCTGTGGTAGATGTGAGGGGGCAGGGGTCGGTGGGGGCCCCCGAGTGGATGCTTTTCATGGTCGAGGCGGTGTCTTCGGCCGTGATCGGTGTCCAGTTGGAGATGGTGGGCTGGCTGGTGTTTCTGAGGGTCGGGGGGCCGTCTGTGGCGCCTGGTGGATGGTCGATGAAGTTGTCGTAGAGGTTTTTGATCTTGAGGTGGAAATAGGTTCCAAGCTTGTCGCAGAGGTCTTGGGATGGGGTGATGTCTGTGGCTTCGCTGCGTGGGTTGGTGAATTCTTGAATGACACTGAAAAGTTCCTTGGAGTTGGTGGAGTTGGCCAGGATTTTGTTGTGGATGAAGTTCCTCTTGGTGGCTCTGATCTGGTTGTGGTAGTCCGTCATGGCATTTAATCGTGGTGTGGTGGTGTGGTTTTCGGTTGTCTTAGTGTTTCTCCAGTTCTTCTCCAGGCGTCTGTAGGTGCGTCTGGCTTCTTGGAGAGCCGTGGTGAACCAGGCGGCTTTCCTGGGGCGTTGTCTGTCGGGGTTGCGTAGCGGGGCGAGCTCGTCTGCGCAGTTGGAGATCCAGGTGTGGAGTTCTCTGGCTGCGTTGTTTGCGTCGGGTGCCCAGGTGTGGTTGTCTCGGGTGAGGGTGGAGTTAAGTTGCTTGTCGGTAACCTTGCTCCAGTTCCTTCGAGGTGGGCGTGGGGCTGGTTTGGGTGCCTTGGGTTTGTTGATGGCGAAGTGTACGCAGTGGTGGTCAGTCCATGGCGGCTGCGTTGTGTGGCTGAATTGGACGCTGTTTCCTGCCGCGAAGATGGGGTCGAGGGTGTGTCCTGCTCTGTGGGTCGGTGTGTTGACGAGTTGCTTAAGTCCGATGCTGGCGAGGTTGTCACGAAGGATAGTGGAGTTGGGGTCGCTGTGGTTGTCGAGGTGGAAGTTCAGGTCTCCAATGAGTATGTAGTTTGTTGAGGCGATCGCTGGAATTAGGCCACCTCCCCTACACTACCACGCAGGCTTTAGTAGTCTCACTTCCCAAACCAGGGAGGGACGCAACAGATATAACAGGGTATCGCCCGCTCTCACTTCTGGCGACCGAATACAAAATACTAAGCAAAATACTGGCTAATAGGCTCCTCCCCTATCTAAATAAATTAATACACATAGACCAATGCGGATTCATACCTGCGCGCAGCACGTCTCTAAACATAAGGAGGCTGCACCATATAATGGCAACCAACCTAGACCATTTTGCAAATGCTGGCTGCATTGCGCTTGATCTTCGACAGGCGTTTGACACGCTCTCATGGGAATATATGTTCCAGGCTGTCGCAAAGTTCGGGTTACCCCTGGGGTACATTCGCTGGCTGCGTCTATTGTACGAAGCCCCACGGCCAGAGTCCGGACAGGCGGGCACATATCAAGAGACTACCAGGTATACAAGGGCACACGCCAGGGATGTCCCCTATCCCCACTGTTGTTCATGCTAGCGCTGGAGCCACTAGCGCTCCGGCTGCGCCAAGAGGCTAATCACCTTGGGATACCATTGGGCAATTCCACACACCTGATATCTGCATATGCGGATGATATAATTATTTACGTGCAAGATCTTCTGGGTGAGCTAGACCCCATACCCAGAATTTTCGCATCATTCGAATGCATATCAGGCCTCGCTATCAATGACTCAAAATCGAACGCCTTCTTTTTCCGAGACCACGCACGCCCGAAGTGATCAGATTTGACCTGCATTTACTATCAGTGGCGCAGACCACTTTCAAATACCTAGGTATCCACATATACCGATCCCACACAGACATGCTAGAGGGGAATCTCAACAGGGTAATAAGGGGGATACGCTCGAAAATCGCCTTCTGGGCTACGCTTCCACTCTCGGCAATGGGTCGTGTTGCAGTGTCAAAAATGGTGGTCCTCCCCCGACTCCTATATTACTTTACCAACCTGCCGATCATAGTACCTCCGACCATTTTTCATACACTAGACACTGCACTCTCGGACCTAATCTGGGGGGGCGGGCCGGCGAAGGGTGAGTCTTAAACTACAGCTGGAAACATGCAGAGAGAGAGGGACTGGGGGTACTGGACCTCCGAGCGTATTCTTATGCATGCCAATTACAGTGGCTGTCCTACTGGACTGCGATCCGTAACCTACAGGAGATCGGATATACAGTGCAAAACATTGATCAGGGGACCCTACACACCCTATTATTACCACAGTCTAAAATTCCCCCGGATTTACCGCCTCTACTACGCACGGCACTGTTATGCTGGAGGAAGGGCTACAATACACGTCCCACCGCCCCCACTATGCGAATAACATACCGCTACTGGGGATACCGCTACCCAACGGAAGGCTTACGAGGTGCAGGATTAGGGCATGGTCGGATGAGGGAGTGGACACGGTTGGGGCGCTATTCAACAGCGAGATTTTAATGGACCATGAGAATTTTGTAAGAGAAAATGGGGTACCAAATCACCTATACATGCTGCACGCGGCGATCCTGCAATATGTGAAGAAACACTGGGCCCCCCAGAGAGAAGAGCCCCAGACGCACGAATTAGTCAAATCACTGTATTACATGGGACAGGGACGTTACCTCATCAAATGGTTATATGTGGGAGTACGGACACACGCTGCGGTGCCTCTTGATGCCCTACGAGTTAAATGGGTGGAGGATGCGGAGCGGGAGATAACAGACAGGGAATGGGCGGACATACTGGAACAACCCAAAAAAGTGACCAGGAACGCAAAGTTTAAATTTATACAATGCATGATACTGCATAGGGCCTACCTTACACCATGCCGCCTTCAGCGGATGTACCCAAATACGCAACACCGCTGCCCTAGATGCCAGTTGGCGGAAGCAGATTTAGCTCACATGTTATGGGCATGTCCACGCCTGAGTGGGTTCTGGGGAGAGGTCCGCCGCCACGTAGAAACAGCCACACACCTGTGTATTGCGGACTCATTGTTGGAGTGCCTGTTGGGTCTCCGGAAGCGTCCAGCCTCCCATAAAGTCCAGCTCCGTTTCCTTGACCTTGCATGTCATTCGGGCAAAAAGGTCCATAACTATGAGATGGAAGTCGGCAAAACCTCCTGCAATCTACACCTGGCACAGCGAAATGTTGCACTGGGGGGGGGGGCTGGAAGTGCAGCTATACGCCGAGAGGAAGCACGGGGACTGCGGAAGAACCAGATATCCATGGAGGGGTATGTAATACTGGAAGCCTTCAAAGGCATAGCCCCTGATCACACATCTAGCACCCCGAACACACAGTAGATCATTCTGGTGTAATGGCACGCAAGACCACAGTTCGCAGATGACTGGGCTAGGGGACACAATCACAATAGCCTGTAGTTTCATGCAAATGTCACAGGACGGAAACAACAATTCGATATGGAAAAGATTGTTAGAACATTAGGGGGAGGGGGGTGGGGGATTAGTTAGTTTGCAACAGTTAGGAGTTTATCTATAATTTAAATAACCGGACCACTTGGGTAATCCTATGTACATGTATATCAGCTGCAATTTGCACAGACTGCATAAATGTTTACTGTACATTGTGGACAGGAAATTGTACATCATCAGATAAGATGTGGAATAATGTAAACATCGTTATATTATAACCCTTTGTATCGGATGTAACTGGAAAACCAATAAAGTGTGTTTAAAAAAAAAAAACGATACTCTTAATAGGCTATGGCCAGTTTCATGTCACAAGTGTTGATATCACTAATGTCCTAGGCAAAGTGTCCTGTGCAATATTTCATCATTCAATTTACTGATAACACATTATATTATGAAAATAAACCTGATACTATCAATAATAAAAATCTCATAACAATCCCAAATCTTGTTGATCAATATAACTGTGCCGAAGCAATAGATGAACGTGAAAACGAACACATACAGTACTTCATAATTGATTCAATTATTACTCGGAGGTTTCAACATCCTAGTTCTTAGTCTCCAGGCATATAACAGGTATCGAGACAGCGAAAACTAAAAACTCTGTGCAGTCAATTTTTAAAACCCTAGTGGCCTCTTTCAATCGTTTTGCAGCTAGAATCCGACAGATCTGGATTAACCAAGTTCTTCTAATCTGCTTATACCGGGGGCAAAAGAATAGGAAATGAGCTTCAGTTTCGGGTTCGGCCTTGCATGCAAGGCAGCTTGGGGAGGTATTAGCACCCCTCCAGTTACTGCAAAAGCTGTTAACGGGTAGAATGCTATACCTAAATATCAAGTATAGAGATTTCGCTAAAGGTGGTTCTATACGGTTTAAAAATACTTCTTGATACATATTATCTTTAAAACTCAAGAACCTGCCTGTCAACTCCCCTACAGTTCCTTTATCTAACCACGTATCAGTAACATAATTCCAATATCTCTTTTTGAGGATGGGCAAAGTCCTTTTTTGTATGCTATTGGGGTCTGTCCAAAGATCACTCATACCCAGTTTGACAAACCAGCCCTTAATGAAGTTGAGCCACTGAATACTCCCTCTAGTATCAAGAGATAATACGTCGAGTAGAGATTCTTACAGACGTAGTAATGTGTTATTTGACCAAATACGGATCTAAAAAGCAAGGGGCCTGAAAGCAATTGCATGAGCAACGTTCTTCAGTTCCAGGTCTAGACGCAACGGTGTCAAGGGGGCCTTCTGGGGAAGCTCCAGGGCAGATCTCATAAATACATTTTCGTTTTTTCTATGGGACCTACATTGATATGGCCCCATAGCACTGCCCCATAAAGTGCAGCTCCAATGCCCTGAGCTTGATACACTTGGATCACTGGGGCTAATGGTCTGTATATTGATTTCCTTAGCCTTTTTATTAGGGCGGTGGCAACGTGTTGTAACGAGAGCTGGCTTTTTGCAATTTGTTGGAACCATGATTGTGTACTGGTCAACCTTGCCCCCAGGTAGTCGAATTGCTTCACCTTCTCAAGTAGGGTAGAGCCCACCCCTATGCTGCCCCTAAAAGACTTGTGACGATTAAATGCCATGAATTTGGTTTTCAAAATATTAATTTCTAATCCGAATTCCTCGCAAGCCACACCAAACTGATCCACTAAGTTTTGAAGCCCCATCGGAGTTCTAGACATGAGCAGGGTGTCATCTGCAAAAAGTAGTGCGGGCACTGCTTGTCCTGCAAGCTTAGGGGGATCGGCCCTACAGTCTGTTAGAGATTCAATCAGAATGTTGATGTAAAGGGTGAAGAGAGTGGGCACAAGGACACACCATTGCCGCACTACTCTGTTCACCCTAACCCGGTCGGTCAGCCCACCCTCGCACCCCCACCTAACTTGGGCGTAGTTATCCTTATAGAGTCTAATAATAATCTGCAATAGATTTTTCGGGATCCCCATTTTAGATAGGACTACCCAGAGTTTTTCACGGGGGACTAAATCGAATGCGGCACGGAGGTCTACGAACACAAGGTATAAATAATCCTTTTTGACTGTCACATATTTCCATAAAATCAGTAGGAATCGGAAGAGCTGGTGTATAGTGCTAGTGCTACCTCTAAATCCCGCCTGTAGAGGTGACAGTATGTTCCCATTCCTCATCCAATCTAAGAGTCTCTCCAGCAAATGCCGGCAGAATATTTTTTGTGCAATGTCGATGAGGCTGATAGGCCTATAATTCACCGGATTGCTTTTATCCCCTTTTTTGTATATGGGAATTTCTGTCCCTTTTAAGATGGCATTAAAGGTGTAGTTTAAGATCACACTCCATACTTTGGGCTCAGAGAGGTAAAGGTCCCCCGGTATTTTGTCCAGGCCTGCTGCTTTACCCCATTGCAGAGTGATAATTGCTTCCTGGGTTTCTTCTATGGTGAAGGTAAGCTGATCTATTTCGAAATCTGATGCAGGGTACTCAGTAGAGATTCGATTAGTGTCCTTTGGTCCTGCATACAGTTGACCAAAGTGGTCTTCCCAGGTCTGTCGCAGTATATGATAGTTTTCCTCTATGATTAAATCTTTTGACCCTTTAGATATCAAATGCCAAAATTGTTTGCTATTTTTGGCTTGCGCCACGGCTAGTAGATCTCTCCAGAACCCTTCCTGCCTGTACCTTTTTGCCTCAATTTGGGCATTTTTATAAGCTTTCCTTTTTGTGGCTACCAAAGTTCTAGAACCGGCTTTGATAACTCCCATCAAAGTTTGTCGAGCTTGCTTACACGACTCATCAAACCACTCATTCTTATTTCTGGCCATTTTCTTACCACTATTTCCCTTATAAAAAACTTTTTAATATTGCTTAGTAAATTTGTGAATGTGTCCAGAAATTGCTTCTCTAATCCCCGGATACCCATACTGGCTAATGAATGGATTACTATATGGTAAATATTTGCCAAGGTGTCAGCATTGCTCACAATTGTGGGCCACTTGACCCTCCTTCTGTTGTTACTAAGAAGGGTTGAAGTGGGGCAAATGGTCCCTAGGGATGGCTGGTGAGAATTGAGAATTGAACACATCGATTAATTCTAATGTTAGGGCATTATTGTCACTGTCGAATCTCTCAGTTACCCACATGTCGACCAGCTTGGGCCAGAGAAAAACATTGAGCAAAAAATAGTCAATCCTTGTTTTGCAATTGGCTCTTTTATATGTATGACCAAACGTTAGCAGCCCTCAACCCAAATTTAAGGGTGAGAGAGGCAACTTGGAATGCTACCTTCACATTTTTAACTAGCTTTTCCTGACTCAGGCATGGGATACCTAATTCGGCGTCTTCTTCATCTTTTACATTTTTAGTTACCTTTTAGTTAGATTCCCAGCAATAACTATATTCTGTGATGTCCCTTCCTTTTCAAGGAACTCATTAAGAGCATGAACTGTGGGGGAGTCATGATGTTGAGAGGGAAATCTGTTGTAAATGTTAACCAGGAGCACTGGGTTGTTTTTGGTGATTCCTCTGATGTTCAGGGCCATTATGTTAGTGGAATCTATATAGTATTTTTTATTACGAACCCTCAGGTTAGTTTTGATCCAGATAGTAAGACCACCAGCTGGGCGACCCTTCTTTGATAGTACAGCTTCAACACTGTGATTAGTGAAACCCTCTCTAAATATTTTATCAGTGGCCCATGTCTCCTGGAAAAGACATATATTGTAACTATCCACAAATTTCCCCCACTCTTCACAAACTATTTTAGACTTGAGACCTGCTAGGTTCCGGGCCAGAAGTCTCAATTTTTTAGTAGCCTCAGGATTTAATAAAGATTGCCTCTCCTCTAGGGCGATAAACAAGTAGATGTAGATAGTAGTGTAATCATTGAAGTAAGGGACTGTCTCTCCCCATCACTGATCATGTTGACCCCAAGTAGCTGTTCTGGCTGAGATGGAGTATGGGAATAATAACCTTCCTCTATTGTTTATTCTGACACAG
Source organism: Calotriton arnoldi (assembly GCA_963921515.1). NCBI lineage: Eukaryota > Metazoa > Chordata > Amphibia > Caudata > Salamandridae > Calotriton > Calotriton arnoldi. The sequence continues at coordinate 1,989,205 of CAWUFW010002275.1, read as the reverse complement.
TGGGGAGACAGTCCCTGCGCATGTCAGATGTGTTTAACCACAGGATCTGTCTGATCCCTGAGGTTTTGTTTGTGAGCGTTATCAGTTAGTCTCACATGCTTTGGGTCAGTTGCCAGATCCTTGCTTGATAGAGAATGCTTAAATTGGATCGATGGTCCATTGGGAGGTAAGGTGCGCAGGTCCAGATTAACTAAACCATCTGCTATGTCCCTGCCAGCCAGATCCAATATAATGTGATCTAATTCCTTATCTTTGGAGCAGCGTTTGGCAGTTATAATGTCTGACCTTATAATTGAACGGCATTGCCTCACCTGCCTTATCCAATGGATAACTTTAGATTCTCCTGAAGCACATGCCAGTTTAGGTACATTTGTCATAAACACTCTATTTCTGGGCCATCTAAGTGATTTTTGGGAGCTACCTTGGCTTACCCCCCTCCAAGGTCTGCCAATTTCACCATCAAAACGCTGTCTTTCATGGAATGGGTTTGGGCCAAACACCCCTATCAAAGCCTTTGCAGAGGGGAGTCCTGTCTCTGGATTTATTTCCCCTGACACCCTACCATGGTCGCGGAGTCTACCCTGTACCAGGTATGGATTGCGGAGTATAGTGGTCTTCTCCGTGACCTCCCTTTGATTGAAAGAAGGGGGTAGAGTTGTTTGGAAGTGCTGATAGTGGGTGTGGTGAATTTCAGATTTATTCTGGGATGCTAATATCGTAGATTGTGGAGTAATCCCTGAGCTCCTAGTTCCCACCCCCATGGCCGCCCGATCTCTGCTCAGCTGATAAATGTTGCCCGATCCCATCCCTCTATTTGTGCCTTGGCATACTCTGCTAAGCTGGTCTGTAAGGGACCCTACAGTTTTCATCAGTAAGAGCACCTCTAGAGTTAATTCCTTTACAGTTATTTTAAGTTCAGCCAGTTCGCTGTGAAGAGTACTGTTGTCCACTTTTACGTATCTAACCCCCTTCCTATTCCTAGACTCTGCCACATGGACCACGGGCAGAGTCTCACTAGTGGTCCATGTGGCAGAGTCAGAGTAGGAGCAGTCTCACTAGTGGTCCTTTTGGCAGTCACTTCCTTACAGGCAGCAAGAGGGTCAAACCAATTTGTACATTCAATGTCCAGGGCTACTATTCCCTCAGCGTTGACGTTGATATTACCAGTTCCAGGGAGTGCAAGTGTGGAAACAAACTCCAGCTGCTCCCTATTGCTTGGGTCACTGGGGTGCACTGAGCACAAAGCTGTGCCACTGGAAGCTGAGGGCTTAAGTGAAGTGAAGTCTTTTTTATAGAGTGTTTTTTCAAGAAGATCTCTGCCACTTTCTGGCCCGCTTTGGGTGGCTTATTCTGACCACTAAGTAAACTTTCGACTTCTTCAATTAGTTTGTCTATATCATCCACCACGCATTTGCTGCAGCGCTAGCTGTGGACCGTTTAGCTTGCTTAGGGGCTCCGTTTTGGCTTCCCTTGGCTTTCCGTTTGCCCATCCTGCAATAAAGAGCCAATGTCAACTGGGACTGTAACAAGCAATTAAAAAGGTTGGCAAAAGTAAGTCCTTTTGAGGGAGCTGTGTTTTTCCTTCCCGGCCTTTAAGTATCATGCTTACTTGCTATCAAAAGAAAAAGCATCAGTACCTGGATTAGTGCTTGGTGGCGATGTCCTCCTTATATCTCATCAACTTTGGACCTAAAACCAAGGGGAGTGGCCCAGCCCAGCCTCCTCCGGGCTCCGACGGGCGTGGACGGGTCCGCCCTTGGCCCGGGCTTTGCCCAGGCACATCCCGCGTGTGTCCCGCGCCGCGGGACCACGCAGCGCTTAAAAGTGCAAGATGGGCGTGGCCTCAGGAGGGATTGCAGGGAGTTGTGGTCCTCCCCGGTTCACAGCGTCGTAGCAGAAGTAGCAGTGGCGGTGTTACCCACCACGAGACCAAGCAGCGCTTAAAAGCACGAGATGGGCGTGGCCACAGGAGGGATTGCTGGGTGTTGTGGTCTTCCCCACAGTCCCCGGTTCACAGTGTCGTAGCAGCAGTGGCAGTGTCACCCACGCAGGACCACGCAGCATTTAAAAGCACGAGATGGGCGTGGTCTCAGGAGCGATTGCTGGGAGTTGTGGTCCTCCTCACAGTCCCCGGTTCACAGCGTCGTAGCAGCAGTGGCAGTGGCGCTGCATGTGCCAGAATGAAGTGCCATGGTGGCCGCAAGAAGTTTCCTCGGGATACCCCATTTTGCAAGTTTTTCCCAGAGTATACTGCAGTCAATGCCATCAAAGGCAGCGCTGTAGTCAACGAAGCAAGGATAAAGTGGGAGTGATGCGGCCTCTGTGGCCCTGGTTGCCAGGTATGACAAGGCAGTAGCATTATCCATGGTGAATGAGTTGGGCCTGAATCCCGCTTGATATTGGAGTATGATATGATTTTCATTTATCCAGGCCTCTACCTCTTTCAAGAGCACTTTCGCAAATGCCTTGCTGTCAATATCCTGCAGGGCAATCAGCCTATAGTTCCCCGGGCTGGTGGCATCTCCCTTTTTATATATAGGGTGCAAGATGGAACCTTTCCATGAGTCTGATACTGCTGATGTATTGTGACACCGGTTAAACAGACTGTGCATATGGGGAGCCCAGAATCCCCCGATCTTCATTGAAAATGCTTTGTTGGGTCCGGGGGCCTCACTCTTCCAAATACCATTCGGAGTGATTAGGGTTTCCCTTTCGGTTATGATGGTGTGTTGTTCCTCCAGGTCTTCAGGGTAGTTACATACTGTCTCCATGTTGGCGCCCGGGATTTTGTCTAAATCGACGTAAAGCTTTGTCGCAGGGGCTACCCATTCATTAGCGGGTACGGCGGTCTCTGTGTAGGTTCCACCATTGAGGCTGTTGACATAGCCCCAGAATTCCCTTGTCTTGTTGGGTGCTAGTAGGTAATATATATGTTTCCATTCCTTCTCTATGTGTGTTTGTTTCAGCTGCCAAGTGATTATTTTGTGTAGTTTTCTGATTTCTTTCAGATTGTTTTTCGTCTGTGCGCACCTTTCTCTTCTATGTTGTAATTCTGCCCGGCAGCACCTGCTTTTGCTCTCTTTGAATTCTTCGAAGAAGAAAGGAGGACCTCTTTCCTATGGGTTTGTTTTTGCAGTTACCTTGCTTATGTACACACAGGGCTTTATATAGCGATGCTATTGTCTTTGGCCAGTTTTTCTCAATGCCTGATGTTTGTATACCCTGCTTCCACCATTGATATCTGGCCCGGCAAGCAATCCTCCATTTGATTCTTTTTATTGATGACTGTCACGATTCACTCCCTGTGCTCTCGTTCCCACCACCAGGGGGCCGAAATGTGGGGCTTTCCAGTATTCTAATATGCTTCCAGACACTCCCCTGTATGCATATCCTGACTTCCAGGCATTTGGACATCATTTAGGAATTAACATCCGTTCCCAATCCATGCTGGGTTTTGTGGAAGCCAGTCTGCTCATGCTGGAAACTCCATTACCTATAATCCCCTGCTCACTGCTTTGTCTCCACCCCTGCAGGCCAAGGATGGGTGGAGGAATTCAGTTCACCTGTGGCTGGCTGCTGCTAGCCTGCTCACACCTGATGCATGTGATTACTGTGAGCTCTTTTAAGCCCCAGCTCCCTTCAGTCCAGTGTTGGTCATTGTAGCTGTATACTGGTGAGACCGGTCCTTGTTTCCAGTGTTTCCTGAGCCTTTGATATCCTTGTTTCCAGTGATTCCTGAGATTTAGTTAATCCTTGTTCCATGATTCCTGAGCTATAGCTATTCCTTGTGCCTGAATTAACACTGCCTGCAGTGCTACCTTGTTTCCTGAGTTCCTGAGCTATAGCTATTACTTGTACCTGAATTAGCACTGCCTGCAGTGCTACCTTGTTCCTTGATTCCTGAGCTATAGCTAATCCTTGTGCCTGAATTAACACTGCCTGCAGTGCTACCTTGTTTCCTGAGTTCCTGAGCTATAGCTATTACTTGTACCTGAATTAGCACTGCCTGCAGTGCTACCTTGTTTCCTGAGTTCCTGAGCTATAGTTACTCTTTGTTCCCGTTCCTGGGCTTCAGCTATTTCTTGTTCCTGATTTGCACTGCTTGCAGTGCTCTCTTGACTCCTTGTTTCCTGAGCTGTAGCTATTTCCTGTTTCCTTGAACCAGCACTGTCTGCAGTGCTACCTTGACTCCTGAAGCTTTAGCAGTTTCCCTTCTCCTGAACTAGCACTGCCTGCAGTGCTACCTTGACTCCTGAAGCTTTAGTAATTCCCTGTTCCTGAACCTGCACTGCCTGCAGTGCTACCTTGACTCCTGAGCCTTAGTTCAATTCTTGTTTCTGCCCCAGCACTGCCTTCTATGCTACTCTGTTTTCTTGATTCCTGAACCTGCACTATTCTAGTATACCCTTGTAGCCTCCCCTTCTGTATATCCTTTTCCAGTCCCTGCCTTTCTTCCCATTTCCTTGGTTCCAGTTCTAGTTTGCTGTCTTTCTATTTCTGCTGTCTTGCTTCTGTTATCTTGTATGTTTGTTACCTGCTTTCTGCCAAGTGTGCCCTGTGATTTCCTTCCTTTCCTGTTAAGCACTCCTCCTTGCTAGCTCCTTGTCTATTGTGCTTGTGTTTAGTTCTACCCCTTTGCTGTTACTGCCTTGCATGTTCCTGTTTGATCGCCAGGATCCATGGGCACAGCTGACTACCTAGGTGGTTTCTTGTTCACTGTGAGTTACAGTTATAACATCACCATAGGTATAAGCTCCACAGACCCTGCCTTTGCATACATATCCTATATGTGGGTATTTTCAGTCAGTATCTGTAACAGCAATTGTGGGTGAGGAACTTACTGAGCTTCAGTCTTACCATGTGGAGCTCCTGAGTGCATTACCCCACATTCCCTTTATTGTTAATGTTGTATTATATATATGTCTTGTACGTCTGTCCTGGGTGTAGTTAGTTTGAATGCTAAATTACCTTGTGAGTGCCCTTCCTTTCTGAGTCTTAGCCATCTTGTTCCTTTGTACAGGCTTCCCATTTGGATCCCTTTTCTCCTCTGACTTCCTGTGTAATCCTGGGCAGCGCTGTACTCCTCTCTCTGTGTACGTTTTCTACCCCGTTCCCAGTCCTTGCCCAAGTCCCTGACTGTGTTCCCGACATAGTCCCGGACAGTCCCTGACAATGACCCAGTATTTGTGCGGAGTATTTGGCCAGCTGGAAGATGTTCCTCATGCATTGTGGCACTTACGTTCACCAGAATCAACAATGGGTGGTGGTCACTCGCAGAGGTGTGTTGAACTTCATAGTTTACGCACCTCCTTAGTAGTTCCTTGCTCATAAAACGTAATCCAACGTGGAGATATTTTTAAAAGTGGGCTTTGGTTTGCTCTTCACCAGCCCAATTTGATCTACAAACCCCAGTTCGAATTAGTTAATGCACGCTTCCAGGATAGACCGTCCGCACTCCCCTTGGTTTGACTCAGGCCAGCAAAGATCTCTCCAGTCACAATGCACTCATGCCCAGGGTGCTCGTAGATATATTCTTTGATCAGATCAGTGATAATCTTGATGTTTGGTACTTACGCCTTCTTTTTTGGATTGATGTAGAGGTTAATCACTGCAATTGTAGTTGGTGTTCCCTCTATTCCTATACCTTCTATGTTGAGGATCTGAACATCATGTGAGTGTGTAAGCCATTCCTTGACACGTATTTGCAGATTTAATTTTGTAAAAATGGATAGCCCGCCAATTAGTCTTCCAAAAAGGTTCTTCTTATACGCCAATGTGTGGATTGCCTGGAAGCCTTTGCTGGGACTAGGTGTTGTCAGCCATGTTTCCTGTAAGCATAGTATGTCACCTGTTTGTAGGAGTTCTACGGCTTTTTTGTTGCTACTGCAGTTTTGAAACCTGCCACTTTCCAGCTTATTATTCTAATCCTGGATCTTATCATATGCTCCTTTATTTCCCCGGTGCTGGAGATTTGGCCTTCCATTGGTGTGCATTGGTGTTAATATACAAGTCCAATCGTGTCATTCCCTGCGCCAGGAGTTTGGCCTCTCCTTGGTATGCAGTACTGTGGGTATCCAAGCCCAATCACCTAGTGCCCTGGAGTTTTGCATTGCTCTTTCCTCCGAACAATGTCTGACCCTGTGGCTCTTTAACAACTGTATTGTGGTGTTATTTTCACAGGACTGCAGTGAGATTGATTTGGTGCCCCTTAGTACACATTTCGAGGGTTGTTGTGTCCCTGGGTGTTGTGATCTCTGTGTTAGTACATGGGGATATTTCTAAATTGCACAGTTGTCTATGCATATGCCCCATTCCTTAAGTAGATATTTTTCTGCCATAATGTTTTGGGGAATCTACCCAGCTTGTCCACTCCATCAGAGTTGACTCTCTTTGACTGGTGTAATTCTTGAAGTATACTGATGCTAAGTGCACCGATGTTAAGTGGCAAGCGAGGGTATGCTCGTTAAGAGTTATAAGATATCCAACCGATTTAAGATGTCACATGGGCCTCTTGTTTCGAATTCAGGGGTGATGATCAAAGTTGATGATATGCTAACCTCTGGTTGTTCTTCCATTTCTCCATTGTCGTTCTGGCGTGCGTGTCCACCATTCATGATTTTTGGTTCAAAGGTCCCTATCTGACGTTTGTTTGAGCATGGCGCGACTTGGGTTTTTTCAGCTAGCCTAATACTAAGACGTTGCCTGTCCCTCTGGGCCCTCTGATCAGTAGGTGCTATCTCCCTCATTGTAGTTGTTTGCAGATTGTCTATATTTTGGTCTTCACAGTGTGCCTCCATTAGCACTGGTTGTTCCTTCACTGTGCAGGCAACCTGTTCTGGTGCCAAAGGCGGATTTCCCAGCTGCTCACTCTGTTGCGTTCCCGCAGACCTGTTTGCTTCTGTTTGAACTGCCGAACTTCTACTTGTCTTGTTTAGTATCTTTCTCTGTTCACAGAGCTGCAGACTTTCTTGCCCTTTGGGCGAGTTTTTAGTGCTGGTGTTCACTACCTCAGAGTAGAATCTTTCCTGGGGATTATGTGCTGTGTGTGAGGGGGCTTGAGTAAAAAATTCCTTGTTTAGGCCTTCTGCTGGTTGCATACTCGTGCTGATGGATCTGCTTTCTTTTTGGCTGTTTTTTGCCTGTGTTGCCTCCTCAGGTGTTCTGTGTTTTGCTTGACAGATGGGATAATTCCTTGGGCCCTTAAGGCTGCTATTTGTTCTGATATCAGCCTAGTTGGTTTCTATATTTGAGTCTGGTGTTGGCCTCATGATTTTTTTCTGCATCATAAAGGTCATACTGTTTTTCCTTTTGGAGTTTTTCAGTGATTTTCGCAGCTTTTGTTTTTGTCGTCTGGAGTGCTGCCCTGCAGCGCTTGCTTTCATTTCTTTTGGGTCTTTTGCTTTCCTTAGGTGCCCCTCTTCCATGCTTATCAAAGGGCTACCACTATTGCCTGATGGTCTACTGCTTATTTTCACTTTGGTGCCAGTTGTTTCTCCCTTTTTCTGTTATTGCGTTGTTACCTCTGATGAGCGATTCATCCATTTCCTATTTTGTGTGTTGCTTATCCAAGCTTTCCTGCATTGGTTTATTAGGATTGATAGTAGGTCTGGCAATGTGATTAGCTTTTCAACGATAACTTCACATGTGTTGCTTGCGATGCCTGAGGTTACTCCCAAGCCTTTATCTTTGTTGACCCGCTGGTCTACTTTGACGTTTAGCGTATCCACCTTTTTGTCGATTGTCAGGACGCTCTGTGCTAGCATATGTATTAGCTCAACTTGTATTTCTAATTTGTGGGATTGCCACATAATTGCCTTGACAGCTGCCAGCAAGTAAGAGTTTATTGTATTTAAAATGTGATCAGGACCCTGCCTACAAGAGGGATCTGTTCTTTGGGAACAGTTTCCAGGATGTGAGCCCCTTGTTGTCCCCATGAGTTCCTCTGCCCATAGTTGAAATTTGCGGTTTGTTTCCAATAGTGTTGATTCAACAGATTATTGCCTGGAACCTTCCTTCATCCCTGGGACATTAGGCTCTGTATTTAGGATGCAGGGAGGACTAAGTTGTAATACTTGCGCCTTTCCAGATTTTTTCATTGGGGTAGAGCAGTTCTGTCTAGATTTCGAGTCAGTTTGATTTGTGGTATCGTCAAAGGTGACAAGTTGCTGGTTGTTTGGGACATGTACAAGGGTCTCAATTTCAAATTCATGCCTTTTTTGAGTAGTTACCAGTTTGACTTGGCCCTGGCCAGGGGAACATCCTTACCCCACATGCATTACTCCGCAGTGCCATTACCCCGCAGTTTTTACTCCGCAAAATCTTTTACAACGCAGGGCTTTACACCGCAAACTATTACAACGCATTCTCCAAAGTAACGCCACGGTGGAGTTAGAATAGTAAATTACGTTGTAAAGGGGAATGCGCTGTAATAGTTTGCGGTGTAAAGCCCTGCGTTGTAAAAGATTTTGCGGAGTAAAAACTGCGGGGTAATGGCACGCTGAGTAAAAGTGTGCTGGGTAAAGTGTCCTATTCCCCTGGCCAGTGGGCCCCTGCGTTTTGCCAGGTGTGTCAATTTCATTTATTGTTGACGAGATCTCGATGATCTCTGCTTGCTCCGTAGGTGTCTCTGGAATGCCTTGGTTGGACGAGTTGTCGAAGTATTTTTGGGCGCTGTTGTTATCCACTGCCTTATCAGCAAGCTTCACCAGCTCAGCAATTATTGATTCTTCAAAGCTGGGGTGAATAATAGTTTGTGGTATGGGCAAATGCCTCACTCTGCATCACGCCTTCTTGACCAACTGGGATTAAGCCTATCTTGGTTTCCGCCGATCCTCCAATATCCCCCATGCAGTCCCCTAGTGTTTCCTGCCTTTAGGCTTGTGAAGTACTGGTGTATCAGGATGCTTGTTGAGGCCAGGCAGAGGGTCTGGCATTTTGGGCCCTTGACGAGGTCCTGGCCTGCCCCTCCATCTGGGACTGTGGTCTGGCTTCTTTCGGTGATGCTATGGGGCTGAGTCCCCGTCTTTTGTCGGCCGGGAATGCTTCTCTGCCCTTTTTGTGGCCCCCTTTGCGGCCCTGCCCTTTTGTCTTCAGTTCCTGACTCCACGAGGACTGCTCTCCTCCGCACTCTTCTAGAAATAACGCAGTTCCTGCGGGCCTCAAAGACCCTATGTGAGTGTTTAAAGTTGGTGTAAAATGCAGAAACCTGCTTTCTGATCTTGTGCCCCTGCTCTGTTGGCCTTGATTGCCTAATTTGCTTGATTTGTGTTTCTGAGATTGCTTGCACAGTCTGTGTCACCAAAGGCGTTAAACTCATTGACGAGCGGATGACTTTTCTAGCTGGTGTGTGTGACATATGAGTCTTGTTGTTGCCCTTGTTCATTGCTCCTTGTCCCTGATTCCAAAGCGGACGGGTTTTACTGGAGTATGTTGCGTAATTTGCTGCCTGGGTTTGGTGGCAATTGTTGAAAGGCCACGTCAAGTGCTGTATCCTGGCTGTGCCAGCGCAGTGTCTGAGGCTGTGTGCCAGTTTGTTGTGTCTGCACTGACACTGATTCCAATCCATGCGTGAGTGCTTGCAGCCCCAGTGCTGTGACACAAGCCACACCGACCTAACGCCGGCCGCCTCCGTGCCACAGCCTGGAGGTCGCTGCCTAGTGCCAATCGCTTGCCGTGTGTTCTTTCACAGTTCTTTCGCAGTTCTTTGCGGTTGCTGCTTGATTCAGCCACCTCCATCCGACTTGGTTTGCTACTTGATTCCCCACTTTGCAGTGCAATCAGTCTACCTTGCTCGTCTTTCTCCTCTTTCACCTTGTAGCTGCCTCTTATGAGGTGCTGTGCTGTGCAAAGCTAAGCTATAAGCTAGAGGCTGCAGACTACCTAAGGCTGGGGCTGTGGCTGAGGGCCGAAGGCTGAGCTAGGCTGCGCATGGTGGTTAGGGCCGAGGTTGAACTGTGGCTGAGGCTATGTGGGTTAGCTGGGCATAACCCCCCCCCTGTCTTTGACAGCGCTGGTTATAAACCTTGTGCTGACTGTCTGGGGAACTAACTGTAACGCCGGCACCGGCCGCTGCCCCTCGTCGTCGCCTTAGCAGCTGCCGCCGCTGCTGAACTCCAGGACCGGTCGCTAGAGTGGTGGAGTGGAGCAGGACAGAGTAGCGAAGTTGCAGCGAGCGTTGAAGCTCGGCTCAGCTGGCTGGCAGTGGCAGTCTTAATGCGCAGCTGCTACCCAGCCCCCAACTACCTCTGCTCCTTTCGCTCCGGGTGCTCTGCTCTGCACAGCTCTACTCCGCGCTGCTTCCCGCAGGTCCTTAGTCCCAGCAGCAGCCCCCGAGTCTCCCACTGCTCTTGCGTGCTTTGTGCTTGCCCCGCCCACTAGCTTCCGGGTCGATACGGCATCCGCTTCCGGGTCGATTGCAATCTAAGACTGAAGAAGACAAACCTGGGGATGCATCATCAATCCTGAGAGGGTTCAGTCCCATCTACAACATTGCTCTCAACAAATAAAAATCAACAGTTGCCTCTTGAAACCCGCACCAGTTCCACAAAGTGTACCTCAAGGCTTAATCCTCTCCCCAGCACTCTTTCATCTCTTCATGGAACCCCTCACAGTTATTTTGAACCAAGCAGGGGTCAAATAGCACTGACTCCTGTCCCCCCAAAATAAACCTTTACCGATCCAAGAATGGCTCAAGAGTGTAGATGCACTAAACTATTCTCTTTCACTTTCAATCTCCTTTAAGTCCTTGGGTATCATCCTGGACAAAAACAAGTCAATAAAGAAGCACATCAATAATTCAGCCAAAGGAGAGCTCTACACACTAAAACATCTCAAGAAAATCAGACCGTTTATTCCCCTTAATGATCTTAAGAGGGTAGTGCAATCATTAGTCCTCTCAAAACTTGACTAAGGCAACGCCATCCTCACAGAAACTCCAAAATGTCACCTTGGCCGCCTAAGAGCAGTTCTCAAAGTGGCTGCTCACTGGAAATAAGCAATTTGACCACATCTCACCTGCCTCAAGAATCTCAATTGGCTTCCCATTGAAGGAAGATGCTTCTTCAAGGCAGCTTATATCACCCAAAAAGCTCTTCATACGAACAGCCCCAAATACCTTGAAACCAAACTTTTGAGAGCAGGAAGAGTCCGGGTACTGAGAAGCTCGAGCTCTCTTCTTCTCATACCTCCAAATCTGAAGAAGAAATCATCCCAGGCACGCTCCTTCTCAGGAAATGCTCCTAAGATCTGGAACGCACTCTGTAAGGATCTCCGCTGCAAACCCTCTTTTTCTTGCTTCAAACGGGACCTCAAAACTCTACTGCTCAACGGTTACTTCACCACGTACACAAGCTGATCTACATCTCCCAAACATCCGAACTATATTGACAGGATCAATCAAGATGGTTGCCTGGTGCTTTCAGTCACTGATCTGTCTTTAACGCCATTACCTTAATGCTGCTTTGTTATATACTTTCATGACTATTTTAACCACTTGTTGTTGAATTGTTCTATAACTTTTCATCCCCAGACTGTTTTTAACCCATACATATCCCCACATGTACTTCTAGTCAACTTTATTCTCATAACCTGTAAATCTCTCTGTTACCTTCACGTCTAGCTAGCGCTATATAAAACTCAAATGAATAAATAAGATAAGTGCAACATAAGTACCATGGAAATGAAAGCTTCCTCTTATGGGAATATGATGCACTTTATTTCTTTCCTAAATAGTGCAATAGAAGCATGAAATCTCCTCTCTATTGGTGGCGACCTCTCATTTCAGTTAATCTTAAGGAATAAATGCATAATGCACTTTATTTCCTTGACAAAATTCACCAAGCACTTTATTTTTCGGACAAGTTCAATATAAGTATAATGGGAATGAAAGCTCCTTTCATCTTATGGCAATATGATGCACCTTATCTTTTCTTTGAATAGGCACTGTGCACTTTCTCATGGGTATGTGTAATTTGGTCAAGAAATATGATGCACTTTGATTAAGTCACATACACATTGCACTTCTGAGAAAATGAATGTAATGTTGAATATATTGGGGTTCAAGCATTATAATACATTGCATTTTAAAGGAGGAAGGTTGGATTTTGTATTTCAATTTAAGTGTGATGAAAATGTTTTTTTGAAAAAATGTTAAAATTGAAATATAATCAACATTTGGGTTGACTTGCAGAAACATATGTCTAGATATCGGGATATGGAAATAACTAGTGCGTTACAACTATGATTGAATGTATATAATCAAAGCAACAGTGACTATAAAATTGAAATATGGGAATTACAAACCCTTTGAAATATGTAAATGTATAGATATGCTGTTCTGTTGATGCATTACAATAGGATATGCCTGTTAACCGATATTGGAATACGTTGGAAAATGGATCCCTATTTTGCCATGGAATGCAGCATGGTTGAAGTTCTAGTCGTAAGGGCCCATGGAAAGGAATGAAGGGCAAACAATGTGGTAGTACAAAATGGAGCCACAGGGATTGCAAGTTAGGCCAGGCCTTCTGCACTGTGGGGTTGGCTGCATGCGGGGGTTGGTTGCAGGGCCTGGCCGCAGGCCAGGACGCTGTGCACTGTGACGCTAGAAGTAACGTATAATAATTAAATATTACTTTATGGTTAAAAAAACCTAGAAATTCACTGGAGAAAACCAAAGGTTACAGGAATGTTATAGTTAGGAAATAGCATTAAAAACATAGAAATTCACTGACAAAACCAAGGGTTAGAGAGACGTTATAGTTAGGAAATAGAATTAAAAAACCTTAGAAACTCACTAAAAAAACAAAATTTACAGGGACGTTAATGTTAGGTTCAGACTTTACACACATAAAACCATAGAATTTTAGCAGTTGTAATTATAGTTATCTCAAGAAACTGTAACTCGTGCCCTAAGGTAACTATAACTAGTTCCCTTGCCATGCACTGCTAATTACCCCACATATTACAATAGTCCTAACATCTTCTATGACATGATTAATAGTATCACTGCAACATTTGCAATAAAATTATTGATGAGAAAACCCTGTATGGCGGGGGCGCAAGTTATAGTTACTTGATATAACTATAACTGCTGAATTTCTGTGGTTATATGAGTGTATAATATGAACCTAACTATAACGTCCCTGCAACCTTTGCTGTTTTAGTGAAGAAAAAAAAGAAATTATATATATAATAAAGATAGATAGATAGATAGATAAATAGATAGATAGATATAGATATATAGATAAAGATATAGCTATAGATATATGGAACGACTCTAGTTCTAGCAGCCTCCTTGCAACGACAACATGCGAACGGTTTGGGAATGCCCGTATAATGTCTACACTCCAATCCTTTTGGCTTCACTTTTGGAATGAGACACATGCACTTCAATATTGTGGCAAACTTCAGTTTTAGTAAATGCAAGTGACATTTCTTTCTTTTTCAGCTTTTTTCTGAAAAGCATGTTTGCCTTTCCAAAATTCACTGCCAATTGGTTGTCTTTACAGTATTAATCCAGACCATTTATGAGTTTTTGAAGGCCTATTCCTGTTTGATTAAGCAACATCGTCTGCATACTGTAACATACATAAGTGACAGCCTGCCTCTCATTGTGTGCTCAGGTCTGAAATAAGGTAAAAAGCATTGGGACGAACACACTCCTTTGCTTAAGACCCCTCTGCAAGGGTACTTTGGGCAAAAGAGCCTAATTCTCGTCAAGCTGGACCTGTGTGTTAGTATGCAAAAGTTGGAGAGCTTGAAGCAAATTGGCAGAATATTTTAAGAAGTCAGTCTCTTCCATAACAAGTGTCTGTTGACATGAAATATGCATCAGTAACATCGCTGAAGCAGGTGTATAGTAGTTGTTTTCTTTTAATTGACTTCTCAACTATCATCGATAATGCCACCAAATTGTCAGTTGTACATGACTCAGATTTAAACCCAGTTTGGTTAAACAGGATTAGTCTTTGTTTGGAAGCCCACTCCTCCAGCTCTGCCAACAGCAGCCCTACAAAGATTCTGTATCCAATAGTGCTATTAAACGATAGCATTCAGGGCTTGAATATGCAACTTTTTTTAAAGATTGGGTGACGCTCTGGTCCTTGCCAAGCATCTGGTATAGTTTTTGAGGTCAAGCAGGAATTGAATACTGTATTAAAGCATTTCTCCTGCCCTTAAAGGGTTGTTCTTTTATTTCCTTGTGGTGGAATTGACCATATTTCAAAATCGATTGAGAGCCTAAATCCTGATAAAACGGTCTAATATAATTCATCCAGGTTGATTGACCAACATTATTACCCGCTATAGAGCAGTGAACTCTCTCCAGGTGATTAATAAGGAGCCAGACCCATTCTTATAATTGCTGGTCACAAAAATATCTGTCCAGTTCTTGTTCTCTAAGGCCCATCTGACCGCCCACAATGCTTTTAAGTTAGGTTTTCATAACCCATTCACCTTTTTGGTTTGGTCTATAGGATCCTGAAGGTTTGTTAGCTCTTATTTTCTTAGTCCAAATTTCTTAAATGGCCTTTAGGTCTTTCGAGTGCCATTTATTTTGGGTTAGTTGCTTATATTAGTTCGTGTCATTCAGGGGCTCTGAAATAAGCCTTTAGCATGTTTTTCAATCTGACCCAAGCTGAAATTGGATTCACTGTCCGCCAGATTAAGATATTTGTTGCTTTTCCTCCATTTGTTATAAGTCACATTAAATTTCACGTGGAGTACCTTAAATATGCAATACTCCATTTTTTCTTAGTAACATTATTCACACAGATTATATTCGAGTGCTGACTACGCATGATTATGATACACTCCTACAGTATCTCAGGATGGGATCAAAATTACACTGCTCCACTTGCAAACCCAGTGCTTCTAAGGTGAACTGGGATCCCCCACCTGGCATCAGTACTATTTTGAGAGCTATCGCTCCTCAGATGGTTGGCAAGATTTAAGTTAAAATCCCCTGTCAGTGTCCGGGGATGTTGCCATACATGAGGACCAGCTCTGCCAGGTTATGTTCCATCGTATTGATGAGTTCCATCTTCATGCTTGTTTTCGGGTTACCACTACCGACCCGTTTTTAACACTAAAGTCCCAATGTTCAATTTTAATAGCATGCATATTTGGAATACTCAGGTCTAGCTTTGTTATTTCAAAAACCTTCTCAATGGATACATATACTAACAGGTCTCCCTTCGGGTGACCTTTTCTCTTTGATTTTTCTGCCGGGGTAAAAAATTAGACAAAACTTATTGGAAGTGCTACCTCCTTCCATGATTCCTGAATACCTAGGAGGCTGTGAGAGGTTAGATAATTTTCCAATTCTGCGTCCCTGCAGAGTTTCTTTAAGCCTACTATATTCCAAGAGATAATCGAGAGACCTTTCGAAGCTATCGTGACTGGGGATTTGCAGGCTCCATTTTGAGTGCCAAGCGAAATGGTTTTGTTCTCATTTGGAGCCACCAAAATCTATCCCCAGTTGGCTAACTGTGACTTGCTTGAGCCAGTTTGCAAGGTCAGCCATGAAACTGTTGTTGATTCCGTAAAAAATGCTCTGATATCCAAGCCTAGTCCCTGTGCAAATTTGAGCATTGACACTATGACTGTTGGGTCATTCTTGGCTAATTGTATCTTATGCTCCACCATGCTAGTTTTTGGTTTTTCGAAGAGTAGAACTGATGGATATCTTTCCTCTGGCATTTTAGACACTATGCTACCCCAATCTGTACTATAAAGTTGGCTATTTCCTCTGATGCCCAGGTAACAATAGTTGCTTTGTTCTGTCTTCCATTTGAGGGTGATCTAAATTCAGTAGCTTCTATATTGTCTGATGTCAGGTGCTTTTGATCAATATACGCCACCAGGAGTATCAGACATTTTCCCCTGTGCAAAATATCCTTATGGCCTTTTGAATTATATTCTGGATAATAAAAGGGTCACCAATGTAATGGCATTATTTCAATCCTATAAATTTGGTTTCATCGAAAGGGTTAAAATCAAAGGGTTTTCCTGCTTTGTGGCCTGCTGGCTGCTTATGAGCCTTAATCCTTATAACTTGTGTTACAGTAGAGAGAGTCGCCTGGTTTTGGGCTCTTGCTTGCGGTATCTCAGGCGATGCTTCCAGACAAGACCTGCTCTCTGTCATTTCCTTTGAGCTGCTGCTTTGAGCGAGTTGACTTGCTGATGGTTCATCCTCTGAGCCTGATCTGACTGGGGAATGGTCTTCTGCCAATGCGGACATAGTTGGTTTCTTAAAAGAATTAACAGGCCTAATAGATGTGTATGCCCCTTGTTCTATTGGCAATGTAGTGGCTAATTTGCTTTTGGTCGACATTGGTCTGATAATCTGAGGCTTGCAGGCTTTTAGAGTTTGACTCTAGGTTGTCAAGAGATACTGGAAGAAGTTTAAAAATTGGAAAACAATTTACGGTGATATCTTTTACTCCCTGGGCTATCGCTTCTTTGACTCTCTTTTTATTTAAATTTCCTTAGCTTTTTCCATTGACTCTTGGTATTAACTTAGTAAATGTTGGAGATCTTTTGACTTCTGTTGTGCTCTACTGTGTCTGGGGAATTAGAAGCACATTGACTCAGGTTTGGAGACAAAACCTCCAAGTTGTTTTGATAAGCGGAGCTTGGTTGGGCGTAAATCCCAGCAAAGTGAGTGGTCGTGCCTAATTTACTAGGCCATCCTCTCCCAGAAGAATTTTGGAAAGAGTTTTTCGTGATGTCTCTGGCTTAAGAATAGTAGGCAATGTTTCATTCTTTGATACTGCCCTGGAGTAAAATTTGACACTTTTAACTTTCTCGATCAGCGAGGATAGGATTACTGGGAGCGTAACTAATTTATCCATGATTGGCTCTCCTGGGCATTCCTGTTTGGAAGGCAGAAGTTCCTTATTAGGGCCTGCCAGCAATTCCTTGACAGTCATGTGAAGGCACTCAAAGCAGGAGTCAATAGTTACTTTGTACTGGGCTACGGTCTTCAATAGTGATATTTGGATATCAAATTTATTAGATTGGAATTCTAGCACCCTTTAAGTTGCTTCCAGAGTTTGAAGTAGGCACCTCAAAACATGTTATTCCAGAACCACCTAGTTGTTGCTCTGTTGTATTGAGTGCTCGGCTGTATTGGTATTTATACGCTGATGCAGCATTGTCTTGCTTTGTTCTTGTTCTACAAAATGGGCAAACATGTTCCAAAAAGCAATTCACTGGTACAAGCATGCCTAGATGTGTAGTACTGTGTTCCACTGCTCTATTTTGGGGAGGGATAAGTTGAAGACTTTGCTGCAGGCTCCACGTTCTGACTTGGGTTAGGGTAATCGGGTGCTTGATTTATCGTGCCCATTGAGGATTGGGTAGAGAGGGTTTTGGCCCTTAATCAGTAAGGCTAGGCCCACAATATAAAGCTCACAACAACACGCATGCCAGTACTGATACTTAGTCACTCAACATTAACATAAGATCACACGTGACACTCAATGTGACCGAAATAAATTTTTTTGTTTATTATTTCATTTCTTTAAGTTTGAACTTCAAATTGGAAACTCAATTTTTGAGGGTTTCAATGGTTTTCACAAAACCATACATTAGACAAATTCTACATAAACCACACATATTTTTGCCCATACATTACATGTATTACATATATTTTGCATCAAACTCATAAGACAACACAAAACATGACGTAGACAACAAATTCAACATTTCAAATGTAAATAAGCTCGAGTTCAATATTTCAAAAGAAGTCTAGAGCGGTTCCACAGAACGGACGCAGGCGCTGGAGAAAAGGAAAAGAAATAACAAGGGACATTCAAAGACTGAAAACAAATTGCGCCCATCCACGAAAAAGGCTTACTGACAAGTCACCGAAACACAAGAGTGGCTTCATTCATATTGGACATTATACAAACGATCAAATTGTCTTAAGATAAAGACCAAAACTCACCCGAATATACCACACCAAACCATCCCTGCCAACATAATTTTTGAACTAGGAACAATGAGACAAACTTTTGAGCAATTCAGTGGCAGAGATCATATGGATCTCAACTAAAGCTCTTTAGAGTTCTTGGACCTGAGGAGAACCCCATTAAATCATTTTTTGGGTTCGAAACGCGTTGACCACAATATGACCACACAAGTGTGTAAAAGAATACCATCAGGTTAACCCTCCCTTTCATTTCAAAATTTTTGTGAAAGATTGCTGAAGTTATTTGGGAACCCTGAGTAGTACACTGTTTGGTTGCTGCCCAGACTAAGGTTGTCAAAAAATTGTGTTAAAAAATCTCAACCAATTTGTGCTCCATCTTTTTTGTTTCACTTTATAATTTTTCCTTTTTTATGTGTGTTCACTTCTTTTGAAATATTGAACTC
The DNA here is from genome assembly GCA_963921515.1 of Calotriton arnoldi. NCBI lineage: Eukaryota > Metazoa > Chordata > Amphibia > Caudata > Salamandridae > Calotriton > Calotriton arnoldi. Next base: position 1,970,827 of record CAWUFW010002275.1, on the reverse strand, counting down.
AAGTTTATTTACATTTGAAATGTTGAATTTGTTGTCTACGTCATGTTTTGTGTTGTCTTATGAGTTTGATGCAAAATATATGTAATACATGTAATGTATGAGTGAAAATATGTGTGGTTTATGTAGAATTTGTCTAATGTATGGTTTGGTGAAAACCATTGAAACCATCAAAAATTGAGTTTCCAATTTGAAGTTCAAGCTTAAAGAAATGAAATAATAAACAAAAAGTTTCATTTCGGTCACATTGAGTGTCACGTGTGATCTTATGGAATGTTGAGTGACTAAGTATCAGTACTGGCATGCGTGTTGTTGTGAGCATTGAGGATTGGGGGCATGCCATTGCTTTGAGATGTTTTTGGCTGTCCATAACTAAGGCATAGATCATGATGCTTGGTTGCATTGATTTGCGATTCATTTTGTCATTTGTGCCTCTGGGCTATTTACAACGCATTGCTCGTACTGTGAAGGAACTTGCACTAATCTGAGCTGCCTGGAGGGTCAATAAGTGAGAGTTGTGAGTTTGATGAGTGTTAGTGTTTGCTAGCTATCTCTCCAACAGATCAATACTGTGCTGCCTATTTCTTCAGTGCTCAGCGCTAACTTGGAAATGCCTCCACTCCCTCACCGCACCTAGGCCGCTGCCAATCCCAGTGCCTTCCCTAAAACCCAACTCACTCTAAGGCCTCACACCACTGCCACAAGTCTTTGAACCTTAGGGTCTTACAGAGTGAAATATCGGGCCCTGTCCGTCACATTAGTCTCGGCAGCCTGAGCTGGCTGATGTGGGCACCGGAGATACAAGGTAGGACGAGTGAGGCAAGGGGGCAGCCTTCGGGACGGGCATCACAGCAGCACGAGCTACCTAGCCGCTTCCACGGTCAGGATGATGCTTGGCAGTTCGGGATGGACTGTTCCCACAAGGAACAGGGTCGAGACTGATTTGCATATGGCTGGGTCCAAACTGGGGTGGTGTGGTGAGCAAAAGAATGATGGATTTAACCCAGATCCTTTTGACTAGGGGTGAATGTTTGCATTGTCCAGCATTCCATCCATCAATTGTTTCTTTTGCATATGTCGCCCTAAGTGGGAAGGGTATGCCCAGACGTGGGTCCCGTGCTCACTACACCACTGGATTCAAGCTAGCCTGGCTGATGAAGGGTGATGCCCTGAAACCAGTCCCAGGATGCTTGTTTCCGGTCCAGGGAGGACCTGGCTTGGCAGTTCGGGCTGGACTGTTTCCACAAGGAACAGGGTCAAGACTGATTTGCATATGGCTGGGTCCAAACTGGGGTGGAGTTGTGAGCAAAAGAATGATGAATTTAACCCAGATGCTTTTGACTGGGGGTGAATGTTTGCATTGTCCAGCATTCCGTCCATCAATTGTTTCTTTACACAGTCTGCAAGCAGTCGGCAGGCACTTCATGAGAGGCGAGAGGCCCTTGATGGGACCTGCCGGTGCCTAGAAGGCCAGGGAGACTGGAGCTGAGCGTCTAGTAACTCAAAAAGCCCTATCTTCTGAGGCCGCTTTAGTTTCCTTGGTGTCCGCAGTCGCCTGCAGCTCCAACTCCTTCACACCAAAGCGTGCAGCTAGAAGCACAGAGCTAGTGTGACGTGATGTGAAGGTTGAAGCAAAGTTATGGTTAACTTTGGTCATAACACCTCAACCTATGCTTTAAAAAACTTCAGAAAAAAATTAAAGAGCACTTATTTTTACGAATTAAAACCAAAAAAATGAAACTTTGCAAGATATGGTAAGGAACACAATCCAAAACTCACACAATAGCCATGCAAACCGTACACCAAATGCATTGCTTATGGCTTCATAATATTCATACCAATAAATAGCAACTCCTAACGAAAAATGCAATTAAACAATAACACATAATCAAACCAATAAATTATAGTACATTCATAGTTGTCTCTTTGGAAGCAGTACAGGTGATGCAATATGTAATCTCATCTGTAAAATAATATTCAACATTTGCAATTGCATCTGTGACATTAAGTGTGAAGTCATTAACATTGTATTTTGTGGTACTCGGGCATAGGCCATGGGCAGTGGGTGCTGACTGTCTGAGCAGGTGGGGTGCTGTGGTCAACCTCGCTGCACACAGCCAAAGATCATGTGCAGCAGTGGTTGGCCATTCGCAAAGGGCTGGGTTCAATGTCTGGCCATAGGCAATGCCCTACAGCCAACCCCTGCTTCACATAGCTAAAGGCCATGTGCTGCAAGGTTTGGCTGCTCACAGCAATTTGGGCACTGGGCTTGCGGCTGGTCCCTGCTGCCAAGGTCTGTGCTCAATGACAGCCATAAACAGAGGGCGACAGTCAAAAACCTGTTCCATACGGAATATGATAAAAAGTAGACATTACTGAAAAAAACAAAGATTAAAATAAAGTTATGGTTAGCTTTGCTTATAAGACCACACTGTATGTTTAAAAAAAACCTCTAAAATTAACTGAAACAAATACAGTTAAAAATGCAGTTATGGTTCCAAAGCTAAAGCTAAAAAACACTGACATTCCCCTGTTATGATCTGGTAAACTAACCATAACTTACACCCCGTCACGCACTGCTTAAGAACTCACATATTACAATACTCATGACATGTTAAATGAAATCACTGATGACATCTCAAATGACATCATTGATGACATCTCTGATGACATCATTTAATTGTACCAATACTCGTGCTCATTTCACCTTGACGTAACTTATTTTAAGTAAATCACTATTTACTAAGGGCCTGATTATGATGTCCGTGGGTCCGACACCAACAGCACGTCGAGTCGGAGCCACCGACATGTGACATAGCAGTCCGCCCACCGCATTATGATGCGGGGGACGTAGGCATCAGGCGGAGGGACCGTCCGCGGTGCTTCAGATGGGCTCAAGGAGCCCGTAGGTGCATCTGAACCCACCATAACCCCCTAATGACAGCGGAGCCAGACTCGGCTCCGCTGTCGGGATTATGATGGCACTTTCCTACAGCCATTTCATGTCAGCCTTTCCGACATGAAAAGGCTGTCGGAAAGTGTCTTTGGGGGCCCCTAGCAGGGCCCCCTTGCCCCCTGGCCCTCTGCAATGGGGCCTGGGGGCACCTATGGTGCCCCCCTAAACATCCCTGCACCATGTGGCAGGCACCGTGCAGGGATGTTTACAAACATCCATTTTGCTATGGCAGCTTGTGCTGCGGGCCTTTTCCACCTGCCGCAAAGCTGCCACAGCAAAATGGATGTTTCTGACCGCCCTAAGGGGGGTCACATCCTAATTGTGTGGTCGGAACTGCCGACCTACGGTCGAGCGGTTTCCAGACCGATACAGTGTCGGGCGGACTTGCGTCCGCCCGACATCATAATCAGGGCCTTAGTGCCTTGCCTAAACTACTGTTATAAAGAATGATACACTAATTACAGAACTATTATTTCACGCCATTTGCATATGAATACACCATGTAACAATACTGTATCCACCACTATAAAAACATAACTCTTGTTTACACATTAATCCCCTACAATCTTATCAGAAATAAAGTTTGCTTTAAAGCATATGCAGCAATATTGAGACGGATCACAAATGTTGTACACCACCGTAAAACAAACAACATTAAAATAGACACCCACTGTCTCAGTAGCATACATGCACCATAACAACATAAAGCAAACACCACAACAAACCACGCAACTGGTGTAAAAAAAATACCCAGTATCATACTACAACACACATACGACATGATTTAGAAACACTTCCATGTGATATAAACACTCCACTACTATCATTCAACCACAGATTCACTGATGAATTCAAAGAAAACAAATTCAGTTGAACTACCGGAAGCAAGAGCGCATATATAGCATTATACACTCTAGCACCAAGTAAAGTAAAAATAAGCAAACAGAAAAGTAGCTACATACAGCTTTGTAACCATTATACAGATATTTAACTATTATTACAAAAAAATAGATCCACCATTATAATTAAGCAGAATACAAATGCACAATTCCAAAGTAAGCAAATCTGGCTTAGTTAGTGTAATACAAATATGAAAAGTTATATTTTGGGACTCCAGAGAGGGTTCTATATGAAACTTTAATTTATTTGTATATTTTGTATTTCTGTAGTTCACAGCGTTCAGGTGGAGCTCACATATTATCTGTGAATGAGATACTGCCTCTATACTATTTTTCATTAAAACATGAATATTAATTAAGCGAGAGGATGACTCTATGGAGGAAATTATCACTGATGACATCTCAAATGACATCATTAATTACATCACTGATGATATCATCCAATGAGTGTGTTAGTTTCCTTTATAGTTTACATAGTTGTGGGTAACTACTATATTACCTCTCTACCCAATTTTGTACAGCCTGTGTCCAGCTACTAGGTGTAAGTGTTTACAAAACACGTGTTCCTAATACATCATAAATGTGTAGAGGTTTTGACCCCATTATAAATCTTTGTATTCAGGAGTAACTCGGTGTGTAGGTGACAGTTAACAACTGGGTCCAGTATGACCTACACAAGTTTTTTGGTTCTGCAGAAAAAGTTTCCAACTGGGAAAAGATTCTACGTAGTAGATACTAAGTATAGTAAGCAGGCTTCAGTATTTAGACCGACTCGTCCCAGCATGACAATTTCTACATAAGATAGAGGCCTGTGTGCACCAGGTCCTAACCTATACACATGTGCTTGATTAGCTTCAGAAGATGGGCTATCTGTAAAGTTTTCACCACAGTATGTAGGCTGCGGGCAGTGTGACCTTTAGCACCTTCAGATCTTGTGTATTTTAAGTGAATAGTGTCTCTTTGGACACGTTTTGCAAAGAGTGAACACTGTTCTTAGTAGATACTTTCTCATGAGAGTTTCACTGTGTGCAAACAGTGTGGTACAGACCAAACTCTCACAATAGAGTAATGGTTACACCCGACTTTTCCACTCATATCCACTTAATCTCTCATTGTAGGTTTGGCGACTGTGAAGGGTTTGATACAGGTAAAGGCTGTCCGTAGTAGGTCATTTGTTATGTAACAGAAGTTGAGTATCTGAAGGAACTTGGTTTTCTCTGAACAATTGTATACTGATTGAACACTATGTGCAGTAGGCGTTACCCTTCTATCTGGTTCATTGTTAACGTGAACTCGAAAACCCATGAAGTATATGCTATAATAATGTCAGTGTTGCACATAATACAAGCTTGTTTTACCTAAGGGAGTTGTATATGTTATGGCATTAATGATGCTTTATATTATTCTGAGCGGTTTTGTACTTACTTCCAGACCTCTAATGCCATACTCGTTTAAAGAAAATGTCATAAAGGCAGAAATAGCAGCATAAACAGAATTAAAATATAAATTAAATAAAGTGTGGGCAATTTAGCGCACTATGGTATAAGCATCAAGTTTATCTGAGTAGAATAAAATAGCCAAGTACAAAGATAAAATACCACATCATGCATTAAAACACATAAGATAAGTCCAATTCGAAATATCCTTAAAATATTTAAACATTGATATAAACTCATAGCATTAACTTGATATTTGTTCGATGTCTAATAGCCCACATCTGTCACTGTGCCATTAAACATGCGATTGGGAGACTAGCATCTGTCATTAAAATTTTCATTGCTACAATAGTACTTCTAATCCCCAACAGTCTACATAAAGGTGAAAGCAATTTTCTTTGGGGGTTCAAGTAAAGCTAGACATAAAAAAAACATGAGAAGAAGTTTCCTCACTAGATGGGCATTTATCGTCCCTGTCAATATTCCAATTTTTGGTGAAGGATTCAATTTGGAGAGTTCCCACCCTGAATTGGAAATATAGTTTCCTATCAAGGAGACAGATATATCGTCCCAATATGGCTCAAAGGAATATCTTGTTTTAAATTCCAAAAACCTTCCCGTCAGAGATGAGCTTTCCAGTACACGTGTCTCGGCTACAAAATTTACTTGCCACAATTGTTCTTTTAGGTTGGCAGCTGTAGGAAAAAGAGATCCCGAAGGGTCATCCCATAGCTACTTCAGTTCATACCAATAGCTAATAAAAAGATTTAACAAATTGTAGCCAGCATATCTTTTTGGAACAATCTACTAAAATAACATCTCTAGGAGCCTCTGTATAATCAGGCAGTTCAGGGGTGGTCCATAATCTCGGCCAGTAGAGCAAAGGACGAAGTCTTGCTCTACTGGCGATAGCTTTTCCGCCCAAGTCCAACAGCAGAGGCTTAAGGGGAGTGCTTTGTGGAGTACGTGTTACTGACCTCAGCAAATTGTTTTCTGCATTGGTGAGTGAACTAATTTCAAAAAATCCCCATACTTCTGCACTATAAAGAACTGAACCCAGAACCTTTACATCATAAATCTGAAAAACAGCGCTAATTGGTTTGGTATAGGAGGTGCTGACTTCCTTTACTAAACTTCCAGCAAGTTGTTTAAGAGACATTATTTCTATTTGTGGGCTCCAAGACATATTTGAAGCCAAAGAAACACTCAAGTAACTAAAAAGCTCAGTACGCTCCAGAATTTTGCCCCCCAGTAAAACACTGCCTTTAAATGATTTGTGTTGATTAAAGGACATATACTTTGTTTTGTCTGTATTAATTACAAGTCCCGTCAATCCACAGAATTCCTCAAAGTGGGACAAGGCACGGTGCAGCCCACTTGCGGTTTTAGATAATAATAGCATGTCGTCTGCAAATATTAAAATCAGGATTTTTGTGCCTGCTAATGTTGTTGCGTCCGTTGGAAAAGAGGAAACAAATTGGACGACACTGTTTAAAAACTATAAAAACAATATCGGGGCAAGACACGCCCTTGGCACACCCCTTTGTCAATGGAAAAACTGTCAGTGAGGTCACCTTGGGATCCCCAGCGGACCCTAGCAGTGTCACTTTCATAAAGCCGAATCAGCAAGATTAACAAAGCATGGGGCATACCTAGGTCATACAAGACCGTCCACAATCTGTGGTGTGGGACCAGGTTGAAAGTGGATTTAAGATCGACAAAGGCAGCATATGAGCTGCCCTTGCTGATAATTACTGTCTGCCAATAAAGCAGCTGGAAACGAAAGACCTGGTCAATAGTGCTCACATACTCATGAAACCCCGCCTGTAGTGGTGAGTGTATGTTATTATCTGTTATCCACTCCTGGATCTTATATCAAATGAGGCTAACAAATATTTTCTGTATCGAATCAATAACGCTGATTGGCCTATAGTTAGCTGGCGAAGATGTATCCCCTTTTTTATATATGGGAACCAGTTCCACTCCCTGCCAAGTGTCCGGAATCGAAGTACCATTAGCTAAAGCATTTGCAAGGATTAAAATATAACGGGGCCAATTTTCCCTATCCTGCAAGTAAAAAGTGGCAGGAATGCTATCTGGTCCTGGGGCTTTGCCACTTGGGACTGTGTCTAATGCTGCCAGCACATCAGTTAACACAAATAGGACATTAGTCGGATCTAGAAGCTGTGAAATAGTCCGGGTAGTTGAATCATTTGGCCGAGAGTATAAGGTGCAAAGTGCTCAACCCATAACTCTGGAACAATGAAGTTAGAAGGGAGGGGTGGTTGACCTCCAGGTGAGAGCAATATGTGTTCTGCATGCCTGCAGGAGTCCGAGCAGGGAAACAGAACAGAGGTCTGCTCCCAGTCGACGAGAGCATGTTTTTAAATCACCCGTCGGCTGGGAGCAGACTTGCCTTCCCTGCGCGCACTCCTGAAGTAGTGAAGGCATGTTTGCTCTCATTTGGCAGGAGATTGCTCCCACAAAGCGGGAGCAAACACATGTTCCCGTTTCTACTGTATCCCAGGGGTGGGCTCCCTGGGACACAGTAAATGAGCTGGTCCATGGGGATGGGGTCCCCGGGGCCTTTAATGGCTCAGGGAGGGGGCCGCACTGCCCCATCTCTTTAGATTTATTTAATGCCCCGGGGAATGGGGTCCCGGGATCTTTTAAGGCTCTGGGATGGGGGCTGCACAGCCCTCTCTCTTTTTTTAAAGAAATCAGCCCCGGGGGGGATGGGATCCCCAGGGTCTACAAAAGCTCTGTGAGAGTGGTTGCGTGGCACCCCTTCATTTTTTTATGATTTTGGCCCCAGGAATGGGGTTCCCAGGGCTTAAGAAGGCTCGGTTTGGGCCTCATGCCCCTCTTCCCCTTAATTAACATACTTGGCCCCAGAGAATGGGGTCCCCGGGGCCCAAATTGGGCTTGGGTAGGGGGCCCTACTCACGCCCCCTCCCATATATGTTTTTTTTAATGGCTGCAGTCATTTTCTTTTGTTGCTGTCAGCTCACAGGATTGTGGCAAAAGCTGCTGATTTCTTTTTACATTATGGCCCCGGGGGTAGGGGGGTGGGTCCTTCTGGGTTCCCCCCATAGGGCCTAGTGGGACAAGGTATCCCTACCTTGGCCTCTTATATATCTTTTTTTTAAACTTCTGGACAGGGGACTAAGTCCCCGAGTCCTGTAATGGCTGCCAGCAAAAAAATGTCATGTTGCTGGCAGCCACTCAGAGCGCTCGCTCTGGCTAGAGTTTTGACTACCCCGAGAGCGAATCAGCCCAAGGGAAAAAAACTCCTTGGGCCAATCAGAGCACTCTATTATTTTAAAATTGGGATCGAGGGACTCTCGCAACAGTCCCTAGAACTCAACTGTCCCGATATATAAATATTTTTAAACCTTAATTTCTCAAAACCTACAGAATGGTTTTACACCACATCACAAAAAGCACAATCTGCGAACCAAAATCCAGCTTCCTGCCAAATTTGGTGTAATTCTGTTCAGCAGTTTTTCTTATAAAAACGCTTCTGACAAAAGTTCATTGAAAATGCATGGAGATTTTACGCTTTGGGACCCCCCCTTTTTTCTCGGCACCCACTTGATAGATCATCTTGAAACTTTCCATGCACAAACTAGGCAGAAAGAGCACTTTTTTGGAAAATTTCATTAAGATTCATTAAATGGTGCCAAAGATATAAGCAAAACAAAAAAGAAACACTGACCTATCTATAACTATGGAAACGCTAACCTCACTATAACTACCCAGTGGCGACCGACACTGGGTTATGTATATATGTTAGACCTGTCAGCCTTAGGTGGTTCCCCCCCCAACTTTCTGCCTTCCTCCTCCATTTTGTCTGATCTCATTTTTCCTGGCATTAGGACTCTGCGCACTTTACCACTGCTAACCTGTGCTAAAGTGCATGTGCTCACTCCTTTAAACATGGTAATATTGGCTTTTCCCCAATTAGTATATTTAATTCACTTATACGTCCCTAGTAAAGTGCACTACAAGTACCCAGGGCCTGTAAATTAATGGCTACTAATGGGCTTGCAGTACTGATTGTGCCACCCACTTAAGTAGCCCTTTAAACATGTCTCAGACCTGCCATTGCAGAGCCTGTGTGTGCAGTTTTATACTGCATTGTCAACCTGGCAAAATAAACCTTTTGCCGGGCCCAACATTCATTTTTAATGCATATGTCACCCCTAAGTTAGGCCCTGGACAGCCCAGAGGGCAGGGTACAGTGTATTTAAAAAGTTGGACATGTACTTTTGAGTTCTACTTGTCCTGGTAGTGAAAGACTCTTAAATTTGTTTTTCACTTCTGCAAGGCATTTCTCTCACATAGGATAACATTGGAGTTGCCTTATTACATTTTATAAGTGAAATTTCCAAATGGGATGAGATAACCCCTTCAAGTTTGGTGTATCTGGAATCTTAATTTAAAATCCTAACTTATGGTGATGTCGGATTACAAATTACAATTCAGAAAATGTCACTTCCAGGAAGTTTGGGGCTCATTATGATGGCGGGCGGACATCAGTCCGCCCGCCACCATAACAGTGATGGGACCGACCGCCAGACGTGTGGCGGTCCCACCGGCCCAATTAGGATGCGCCCGCCATGCTGGCGGGTGCATCCTGCCCTTTTACCATTGCGGACGGTGCTGCTGGCTGCAGCATCGTCCGCAATGGTAAAAGGGCATGCACAGCAGTTCCCTGCACCACGTGGCAGGCACCACGCGGTGCCTGCCACCTGGTGCAGGGAACTGCAGGGGGGTACCATGGGTACCTCCCAAGTGCACCCCACCTCCCCCCAACACAAGGGGGGCCCGTTGCCCCGTACCAAAACTCTGCATGCCTTTCCATGGCGGCATCGCCGCCATGGAAAGGCCGCTTTTTACATGTATCCTAATCTGGTGGACGGTGCCTGCTAGGCACCGCCACCATTTTAGGCACCCTGCACCGTCCGCCAGGCAATCGGAACGATTGCTGGCGGCAGACGGTCTTTGCGTCCGCTGGGGACGCAGTCAGGTTCCCACCGCCATCCTAATCTGGCGGTGTGAAAAATCTGTTTGATGGCGGAAGGACCGCCACCGCCAAGCCCTAATCACCCCCTTTGTTAGGTAACTGGGCAACCCAATATACCCTTGTGGGCTTGGGCAATAAAGTGAGAAAGGTAAAGATGCCTACAAGGGATTTGTTTGGATAACAAGTAATTTGAAATAGTTATTTTCTTATATCTGTAGAGTGATATTTCGTAACACTCAAAAACAATATTTTGCACGATTATGATAAGAGAATTTCTTCTTCTTTCTAGTAGAAAATTAATTGCAAAACCGGGTGATCAAATGTGGAAAATATATATATTTAAAAAAACATACAACAAAGAAATCAATAATTAAAGAACATTGTACAGGAGTACAAAAAAGCAACAAATAACTGCAACAAACATTGACAACCAAAAAAACATACAAGGTTGAATATAATACACTCTCTTAGTTGTCAATGTATATATCCATCTTCCTTAAAATAAAACACGAGTCTGTCCTAAGCATAGGATCCAACACTCAAATTTTAGTTAATTTAACAATCACTATATGGAAGAATGGACTATTCGTCGACGTTTCGGTCCTCGTTGCGTCACATCATTGAGACCATCTTCAGGACAAACGTAACTTATTATGTGATTTCTTGACCCCTTTGTTAAAAAGATTATATATGTAAAAATCATTGAAATACTCACAAAAACACTAAAAAGAGCACCCGGTGTAAGTGGAGTAAATATGTTCAAAAATATTTGTGCAAGAGTGTGGAAACCATCCCAGATAATTCCAAAAGGAAGGGTTTTATTACACAGAGATAGATCCCTTGTTATAGTTTTATAATTTAAAATAGAGACCCCAAGAGTAAGTTTCATACGAAACTTACTAGACAAAGAACTATTTGAGATACTCTGACGGAATATCTCCACTGTCAGGAGTGAGGCTAAATAGAACAAGTCCAAGATAGAAAAAAAATCAAACAGCTACTAAGGCTAACTTGCCATGTAATGAATAGAGATGATGCAAAGTACTCACAATGAAATGGGCTCAGTTGATCACTAATGGCGCACAAAGGAAATCAATTTCCTATGAAAGAAAAGGGGTAGAGCTCCTATATAAATTGTATATCGATAAATTAGTTTCAAAACATTTAGTATTTGGGGATATAAGTGAAAAATGCGGCTTAAGAGTGTCATATGTGATCACACATGTCTGTCAAGACCAATGTGAATCAGGTCTATTTTAAGAGTCAGATATATAAAAATTCATAGACGGATGTATAGTATTTTACAAATACATCCGAAACCAATAACTGAAAATACGATTCACTATAATGCCCAGAACAAGGTAGAGATTTCAGTTTGGTTGCAAAATCATGTAAATACACGTAAATTGCAAAAACGCATAGTTTAAAAAGGGAATCACGTGGGTTCTAATTTTCAAGAGGCAGCGCCAGATGCAATCAGCTCAGTTATTTCGGACAAAGGGAGAAATAAAAATACTCCGACTACTGATAAACTATGGTCAAACGACCAAAACATCCTCATAATTCTAACGGTAATAACTTACTTGCTTAACTATGCCGTGGCGTCTGTCAACCAGTCACGTCATGGGTTCAGAATGAATTCGAACAGCGTGCGTGACCGCGTAACTTCCTGCTATTTAAGGAGGTGGAAAACAAAGTGCGGGCGCCATCTTACAGTGGCAAAAAATGACTCATGCGTGAAAGCGTACTTCCTACTATTTGAAGAGGTCAAAAACAAAAGAAACTGCAGGCGCCATCTTGGAATGGCAAAACATAACCCATATATATTTCCAAAAGAAAGAAAATAATGTGAACAAACCATCGAGTCATTTTCTGATCTATGTAATCAAAAGTCTCATGGTGTAACTTGCTAATTTCGAAAGAAAGAGATGAAATATTGAGTGAAATACAATTTATGTTTCATCATTTGATATAACCTACTGAAGAGTGTATATTGTTTAGCCCACCATGTTGGAGGTATCAGCATAGGGCTAAAGCCAGATAGGAGATATTCCAGACGCCTTATCCAAAGTATCAATTAGCAAACATATCAATCTCACCCTTCTTTTAATAGTTAAGCTCTGAAGACCTAAAGATGAATACTTATAGGAAAAGATCAAAAGTAAAGATAGTTCATAAAACAAAAAACTAAAGCAAAGTGTTAGTATTGCTGTGGTGAGTATAAAGGAAAGAGAATGCAAAATCAATGCATCCAAGGAAGTTATTGGAAAAATGATTAATATAATCCAGGTCAAGATTGCTGTTAGTGTTGTTAGTAATAGCAGTTTCATAAATCTGCCATATTCATGGCTGTTGACCAAAAAGCTTAAGTGGCATTCTTGCCTACTACATGACACTTTCACTATTTTAAAAAGATTTGTGTAAATATCTAGTTCCCATAGGTACAATCCATAAATGAAATTCTTAACGATAACCCTTGGAAGAAAATTGAATAATGTTAACAAATGTATAAAATATCAGTAGCTATTCAAATTAAAAAATAATGTTACATCTTCTCGATCATGATGTTTTACCATTATCAGTGAGAATTATTGTTACATCTTATACATCCTATATATTCCAATTCTTCCTAATCACGAATGTAAGAAATTGTACAATACTGGGAATAACAAAGGAAAGCAGCATAGATGGTTAAAAACTGAATTGTCTATATAGTCATTATTGCTGATAACAACAGAACAGATCTAGACATAATAACAGTTTAACAGATGTGTACAAGAGTTTGCCATTCTACTGCTATGTTTAACCCTTTTTGGACACTGTTGGTAATACAAATCCAACGATTTTCTTTTATCGTTAACAAGCGATCAAGATTGGATGATCTCAATGTTGGTTTTATCACATCTATAACCCACCAAAGGATGTCTTTTTCAGAGTGGCCTTTGGAGGTATAGTGATCAACCAGTGGTGCATGTTCGACCTTACAGCAAATTCTTGATTGAAGTTGTAGTATTCTTTTTCGAATTGGTTGTGTAGTCTTACCAATGTAAAGTAAACCACAGGGACACTTAATACAATATACAACATTGCTTGTATTACAATTCGAGAAAGATTTAATCTGATAGTTTATACCATTAATATCAAATTTTTTTATTGTTGAAGTCGTGCTGCATGCAACACAACTGTTACATTTATAGTGTCCCACCACTGGAGAAAGTTGGAGCATTCGTTGGATAGTGGGCTTTTCAGGTTCTTCATATGCTCTAACTAACCTGGTCTTTAAATTAGAACCTCGTTTGAAGGCAAAGAGTGGTCTCTCTTTAAACTCTGCAATATTACATAGGAGACTCCAGTGTTTGCAAATCGTTTTCTTGATCTTATTTGAGAACGTTCCAAATGTTGTAGCACAGACTAACCGAGATTCAGTGGGTCTGTCTCTGATCTCAAGTAGAGCTGACCTGTCATTATACCAAGCTCTCTTCAAAGATCTCTTGAGTAGACTGGACGGATAGCCTCTAGTTTTAAGTTTTTCTTTCAGTTTGGCCGCTTCTAAGCTTTTCTTTTAAAGCAATTGCGACCAAAGGCGCAGAAATTGCCCAAATGGTAGATTATCTTTGAGTGCACTGGGATGATGACTTTCATATTTTAGCAGTGTATTCCTCGCTGTGGGTATTGTAAATAGAGTGGTGTATAGTTGCTTGTTCTCTACTTTAATAGTTATGTCCAAAAGGTTAATGGCAAGATTGTTAAATTCAATAGTGAATTGAAGATTGGGATTACATGTATTAATACATTTCTTAGTGAAAAGTTTGATGGATTGACAGTATTAAAAATAAACTTTGTTTCAAAATCTGACACATAGAGATTAGCTATGTCTGGGGCAAAATAGCTCCCATCGCAACTCCCTTTACTTGTTCATAGAACTGTTGTTCAAAAATAAAGAAGTTTTTACATAATGCCAATTCTGTGCATGACAAAATGAATGATGTGGGAACATTGTGAGGACGAGGTCTGGTGTCAAGAATATTTTCTGTTAAATCAAGGACTTCTTGCTGTGGTATGTTGGGACTTTCTATGTCCATTGTAACAAGAAGTTCTACAGCTGGGTCAAAAGGAAAATCCTCAATGGCATTAATACCAGCAATTGTGTCTCTAATATATAATGGATGATTAATTACAAAAGGTTTTATAAAGAAATCAGCATATTGTGCCAAAGGTTTCAGAATCGAATTACATCCCGATATAATAGGGTGTCCTGGAGGATCACTTAGGTTTTTTTGTACCTTAGGTAGAGTATACATTGCTGGTACAGTAGGATTGTCATTTATGAGAAAAGCTGATTCCTTTTCACTGAGCCATCCTTCATTTAAACCTAATTTACTAAGGGTGAAGATCTTTTTGCTCAATTCTGATGTTGGATTCTTAGCAAGAGATTTGTAGTGATCCACCACATTCAATTGTCTAAGGAGCTCTTCTTTATATTTTGATTTGTCAAGCAAAAAAATTCCACCTTCTTATCGGCTGGTTTAATTGTAACATTAGAAAGAGATTGAAGGTTTTGCAAGGCTTTTTGTTCAGCATTTGTCAGATTGTATTTGATAGTCACTGGATTTTGAAACAAGTTCTCAATTTCAGTAATAATGGCATTTTCAAAGGTTGCAATTTCTTTCGAAATCATGAAGTTTGTGGGATAAAATGTTGAAACGTTATGTATCCCTGTAAAATCTTGCCTCTGATTCGACTCTTGATTTGAAAAAAAGTATTTTAATCTTATCATACAAAAGACTTTATGTAATTCTAATTTAGTTTGAAAGATATCATTTCTAGGCGTAGGTACGAAGGATAGACCTCTTGTTAGAACTGCAGTTTCACACTCATTAAGCAAATGTGAAGCTAGATTAAAGATAGGAATAGTCAAAATATCTTTAAAATCTGGAGGAATCATATTTTGTTCTACCACTTGTAGTATTGGTTCTGGGTTTGTCGTTGACCCGGGGTGTATTGGTTCCGGAACCAACCTCTCTCGCACCCCACATTTTCTCCGGGGCCTTGGACCTCTGTGAGTTAATCTTAAAAAAGACTGGTGTCTTTTTAGGAAATTGATTTTCTTTGTGCTCCATTAGTGACCAACTAAGCCCATTTCATTTTGAGTACTTTGCATCGTCTCTATTCATTATATGGCCAGTTAGCCTTAGTAGCTGTTTGATTTTTTTTCTATCTTGGACTTGTTCTATTTAGGCTCGCTCCTGACAGAATATCTCAAATAGTTCTTTGTCTAGTAAGTTTCTTAAGAAACTCACTCTTGGAGTCTCTATTTTAAATTATAAAACTACAACAAGGGATCTATCTCTGTGTAATAAAACCCTTCCTTTTGGAATTATCTGGGATGGTTTCCACACTCTTGCACAAATATTTGTAAACCGATTTACTTCACTTACACCGGGTGCTCTTTTTAGTGTTTTTGTGAGTATTTCAATGATTTTTACATATATAATCTTTTTTACAAAGGGGTCAAGAAATCACATAATAAGTTACTTTTGTCCCGACGATGGTCTCAATGATGTGACGCAACGAAGACCAAAACGTCGACGTATAGTCTATTCTTCCATATAGTGATTGTTAAATTTACTAAAATTTGAGTGTTGGATCCTATGCTTAGGACAGACTCGTGTTTTATTTTAAGGAAGATGGATATATACATTGACAACTAAGAGAGTGTCTTATATTCAACCTTGTATGTTTTTTCGGTTGTCAATGTTTGTTGCAGTTATTTGTTGCTTTTTTGTACTCCTGTACAATGTTCTTTAATTATTAATTTCTTTGTTGTATGTTTTTTTAAATATATATATTTTCTACATTTGATCACCCGGTTTTGCAATTAATTTGTTACTAAAAAGAAGAAGAAATTCTCTTATCATAATAGTGCAAAATATTGTTTTTGAGTGTTATGAAATATCACTCTACAGATATAAGAAAAGAACTATTTCAAATTACTTTTAGAAAGTTGGCATTTTTCTGCCTTAGCCCTCTGGTGCCTGCAGCCTGTCTCTGTTCACATGACTGGGTGCAGCTGGCAGTTGGGCTTTGTGTATTCCTCCTAGACAGCCACACACAATGAGAGCTTAGGTGTGAGTGGATGGGCCATCACTGGCAGCATGGGAGGGAGGAGCTGGGCCCTGCCTCAATTACACCTGAATAGGCTGCGTCCTATCACCACATAAAGGGTTTAACGACCCTGCATTGTCACTTCAGCAAGCTTGGAGTCAGGGCATGGCAGGCAGGGAATTCTATGCACTTCAAAAACATTGTCTAGAAGCTTCTCCCACCTTTCAGAACCAGAGCACCGGTGTATAAAAGAAGGGCCACAGACACCACTACTTCAGTACATATCTAAACTTGTGGATACTCTACCAGGAAGAAGGAGTGCTGTGCTGCTGAATGGACTGTCACTCTGCTGGACTGCTACTCTGAAGGAGCTGCTGCCTAGCTGTGCTGACCTGCTGTCTGTTGCCCTCTTGCCCAGGGAGGAAGAACTGGAGCTGCAACTCCATCTTGAACCCAGGACCCCAGAGTGACTCAAAGGGCTAGTCTTCTGGCCTCCTGATCTGAGCCTAAGGTGCATAACAGGCTATCCCACAGCTCCTGGATCTGTCTTCAGTGAGTTCCTGACCGCCAAGAGGCGCCTCTCAGGTCCTAGGCCCTTGGTGTGGCACTTGAGGTCTTAAATTCAAGCTTTTGGGCTCTTCGCGAACACGAATGGGTCCGCTCGCACCGGACCCGCACCACTCGCACGAAAATCAGCGTGAGCCGCCGCAAGTTCATCTCTTCGCACAGCAAGTATCAATAGCCCATGTTGACCGCCAATGCTAAGCACTAGCCCGACTATTGATCCAGCGCTAACGATAAAAATTATTCTCCTATATGCTTCGGTCATCCAGGTGCAACTATTCCTCCAACACACAAACTATATCCATATGACGGTGGGGCCCATAACACCGCACATACATTTACTTACTCATTTATTCCCTGGATTTCCTCCGTCCTTAACCTAGGAGAAAACGATTCGCTGGAAAGAGACGGGATACCTCTTTAACATGACATAATGTTTCTCATTTGCTTTTAAGGTATTCCGCTCATTGGTCGATGGACCAACTAGTAGGAATCAGTTGATGGTGATTAAGACCAGCTCAATCACAATAAACTCTTTATCATCTTACTTTAATCATTGAGCTAAAGAATCACTGAGTCATTTGTTTAAAGAATAATAAAGTTTATGTAAAGTTTCGAAGCAAGAAATAAGTTTTAAGTTTATTATTCAGATCTTTACATTTATCATCATTATAAGAATAAATTGAAATTGCAATGCATATCGATTAGACGGAAAAATAAGGTTATCATAGCAAGAACTCTAAAAGATCAATCTATCTGTCTTGGAAAAATCTAATAGTTCTAAATGAAAAATCTTATCAGGAAAATTCTCCTAAAGCAACATCTTATACTCAACTGGAAAATAAAATAGCAGCAGCAGCTCGTCAGCATCAGCAACCGCAACTTCACCCATCTACAGCATCTAACTTCTCCAGCATCTGCTCTCCAGCAACTACTCTCCAGCAACTAACCCATCCCACCAAGAGTAGGTCTTCTTATACCCTAATTCTAGCTTACTGAATAAAATGTTGCATCTTCATGGCGTGATTCTTTCTCATTGGTCAAACTCAGGCCCATATACATTTTAATCAAACGTCCTGGTCTTAACCAGTTCCTTGTGGAATGTCCATGCTTGCATCGTTTCCCACAGTTCATGTCATTGCTCATCCGCTTCGATCAGTCCAATTTGTATCTTTTTCTGCTACTTTTTAGATTTAACAGTTCCGTCCATTGATTCAGTTGGACTTCTCACGCTTCTTGCTGATCATCTTGGCACACATCTGCTCAGAAAGGTCACAATAGCCTTGACCATACTTCCATCTTAGCCTCTCAGCACCAGAACGTGATCATCCTTTTTCCACAGCCTCTCTCCTCTATCACATGGTTTCCCTGCTCATGCGTACTCTAGCAAACGGCAGCCATTTTATATCGCTGCTCCACAGGCCTAAGCGCACTATTTTTAAAGATAAACAAAATATTGTTAAAACAAAGAATATAAACCCTTTCGTTTCCCTCCCGTCTTTCTATGTACCCCAATTAGGTATTACCTAGCAAAAAGCAACATATAAAGCTGTCCCTTACTTACCATCGCTTTATTTTGCCACCGCACATTTTATTTAAAAGCACAGATCATGAGTTTATTATTTAATTAGTACGCAAATATTATGTTATGTTAGACACATAAACAATTATAAGTTGATTATTTTGCACAAGGAATAGCGTATTACCTTTAACCCTTCACATGTAACATACATTGTTGGTTATTTACTTAAACAAACATGTTTATTAATTATTTTTGAAAATTATTAGGAGGTTAAAAAATGTTCATTTACCCTGCTCCATCAACTCCCCCCTTTGGTGATTTTTAATATCACCACAAAACCCAAGTTATACAATTCTTTCAGACAGAATATATCTTTTATCCATTTGCTTTTGTTAGTTTACACAACTGTATCCCTTTCAACTTGTCTCTTCGTTTTCTTGTACATGTTCTCTTTTATTTCTTCTAACTCTATTTCACCCATTTCTCTCTCTCTCTCCTTGTTTATCATGTTTTCTTGTTCTATTTTATTCTGTCTTCTTCTTCTCTTTATACATGTTATTACAAGCTTCAGTACTAAAATTATTATTATTATCATGGTTGCTATTATTATAACTTTCCCTATTATTAATCCACTCATTCTTGTTAACCAATTTATTACTGAAGAAAACCCTTTACCAAGTTTTCCCAATGCACTTTCAACCTCCAGTGGAACAAGTTCTTTGTGCAAACTTGTAATATTTGTTATATACTTCTGTATATTTTCGCTTTTATCTGGAATGTAAGTGCAACAATGTTGGACTTTCAGCATTCCACAGACTCCGCCCTCTTTTGCCAAAAGAATGTCAAGGGCAAGTCGATTTTGCATCACCATAGCTCTCATGGCAACCATCTCGGTATTTACCATCAAGAACCCTCCAGCAGTATCTGTAGATAAACGATCTACCACTGTGGATAATTTCCGAATTCTAAATGCATTCAAAGATATTCCCACTGCTGGTATCAATGCACCAAAAATATCACCTACTATTTCTGAAAAACTTTCCCTTTTTCTACGTGTAAAGGTGTTTATCATTCTGTGTGTTCCTTTCTCTTTTCTGTCCATATGGAAAATCTTAGGAAAAACCAGGCCTAAATAACATGACCCATACCAATGGTCTGGTAACCTGTAATAAGCCCTATTTCCGCAAACATAATAGATCCCTGGAAATATTGGATCTTTTCCCCTTTGAATCCCCATCCACCTAAAATTTGATAATTGTCATGGCAAATACTGGAACCCACAAAATAATTGTCATATCTTGTCTTATTTCTTCTAATGCACAACCTTCCCTGTTGGGGCCAATCCAGAGTCATAGCTGCATTTGTCTTTTTCTTGTCATGATTGTCTTCCTCAAACGCCCAAAGAGGTGTTTTTGTCTCTTCTATCACTTTTCTTTGAAATTTCACTCTTCTCTCTTCAACCATCTCTAAAAATACTTTTTCTTCCTTCTTTAACTCACAGGTAAGGTTGTACCTAATTATATTATCTAATGTTAAAATCTTATCTTCTAAAAAATATTCACCAAACGTTTTTCCCTCTTTTATTTTATTTAGCTCGGGAACTACAGAAACTTTCGCAAAAATCTTATCTATGTCAGTGTAATAATATTCTAATCTACCTGTTTTATAAAATAAACTTGCTAAGACACTACATGTTATTCTATACGTCAAAGGGAGGTGATGATAAGTCACACCCTCTGCTACAGATGCAGGCAACTGCATACAAACATAGCAATCTCTTACATCCATTGTTTCTACATACTCATATAATAATTTAGTAAAAACATTTTTAGAAAAATCTGTTATCGATTTGTCCTTGTGTAATTCTGCACTACTTTTTAAAATAACTGGTTCTTGAGTGTTAGCTCCTTTTTCTTTCTCAGTGTTATTAGACGTTTCTGCTAAAGCTAAACTAATTGGAATAGTGATTGCTAAAACCACCCATACTGTCATTAATAATCCTGTACAAAAGCAGCACATCTTACACCATCTACTTAAAAACTCACATTTACATTTTCTATCTCTAGTATTCTCCATTTTGTTTTATAACCTTATTTATTTGTTTTCCAGAAAATTGTGTCACTACACCTCAGGAATGACTTATTTGCCACTCTGTACTCCAATGTTTTGTCTTTGCTTGGTACTTTCTTTTAATTCTTTCTCAGAATTCTCTCTTTGTCCTATCCGATAAAATTCGTCAGATCCAGTGTTTTGTCAAATCCGGTAGAAACTTATTTAAACTTCTTCAGGTTTGTTGCACCTCACCTTCTCCCATTAGGTTTCTTTGTTCTGGGTTCTCGTGAGTGTTCTTTTCTTCTTTGTTATCAGTCAAAGCAAGATACAACCATTCAGGCGATCTATACTTCGGATTTACCTTCTTTACTCTTTTCGTTTTCTGCAAGTGTTTTCCACCTTGTTTTTCTTGCTCTCTCTGACTTGTTATCTCATTCACTTGTTCAGCACTTTTCCCATCTAACCTTATGATTCTGTATCTTAATTTTCTTACTTCGTTGGGCCAATTGTCTCCTTTTCTTGGCCTTTTTGCCTCACTTCCTTTTTCCTCTCTTTCTGTTTTCCAATTTCTTTTTCTTGACTCTAGTTTTTGGTTTCTTTCTTCTCCACTTTCTTCAGACTCTGTTTCAGTTCTTTCGTTATTGCCTCTTATTTTGAAACTTATAATTTCATTTTCTTCCTCTACTTGTGGTTCTTTTCTTATCTTCCTTCGTTCACCTATTTCTGTCCCTCCTCGAGGTTCTTCCGAATTTGTGTCAGTCTCTCTATCTGCTTCTAAATTTCCCTGTTCTCGTGTTTGACTATTTGTCCCTATTGCTCCTCGGGGATTTTCCGAATTTTCTAATTTTCTGCTTGAAACTCTCCCTTCTTCATCTATTAATATTATCTCCGAAGGATTTTCACCACAACTTGTACTTGGTTGCTCACTGTTACTATCTTCTGGCTCAGTTTCTTCTCTTATGCTTTCAAATTTCCAATTTCTTTTTAGAATTTCTTCACAATCCGAATGATCTGTATCAGATTCTGAACTGGTATCTGATATTTCCAGATGTCGACTTACAGGTCGATCTTCAAGTTCTGGAACTTCAGCTATTTCCTCTACTTCTTCTGTCGTTGCACTTGTAGTTGGGTCTTCCAGATGTCGACTTACAGGTCGATCTTCAAGTTCTGGCACCCTGTTTGTTTCTTCTTCTGCTTCTGATGCTGAACTGTTATCCAATACTTCCAGATGTCGACTCACTTGTCGATCTTCAGGTTCTGGAACTCTGATGGTGTGACTGGCATGCACCCAGTGTTTCACTCCTGCACACCTCACTGCAGTGGTTGTCACCAGGATCACTTGTCGTGGTTCGTCCCAGCGAGGAACCAAACAGTTTCTTCTCCTGTGGACTTTTATGCGGACCCAATCTCCTGGATTCAAGTCGTGAGCTGGTTTTCTTTCAAGAGTGGTCGCATCCGGTCCAACCTGATGAAACACAGAACGCACCACATCAGCCAATCCTTTGCAATAATCCAGTACTAGATCATCAGTTATAGTCAGTAGTTTGTTGACAGGTACTTGTGCTTGTCTCATTGCTCGTCCCATAATTATTTCATGGGGACTGAGTCCAGTTTTCCTTTCCGGAATACTTCTGATTGTCATTAAAACTAATGGCAAGGCATCTGGCCATTTGAGTCCTGTAGCTTGACACATTTTTCCTAACCTGTTCTTAATTGTTCCATTCACTTGCTCTACGATTCCAGAAGCCTCTGGTCTGTATGCACAATGCAGTTTCTGTTTAATACTAAGTGCTTCACAAATCAGTTTAACTAATTCATTTTGGAAATGTGTTCCTCTATCTGTTTCAATCGTGACTGGAAAACCATACCTCGGAATGAATTCTCGCAGCAAAAGTTTTGCTACCGTTATTCCATCATTCCTTCTGGTTGGGTATGCCTCCACCCAACGGGAAAACAAACAGACGACCACTAAGACATACCTTAGTCTGTTGCAAGGTGGCATTTCAATAAAATCCATTTGCATTCTAGTGAAAGGACCTCCTTCCCGTCCTATTGTTCCTAGACTCACTACTGTCTTCCTTCCTGGATTTATCTATTGACAAATAAGACATCTCTGACAAAGACTCTCAGCTATGGCTCTGAATTTTGGATTATACCATGTTTGTCTAAAAAGTCTGATCATTGAATCTCTCCCAATATGAGCTTGTCCATGGTACATCCGTGCCATGTCAGAAATCATGCTATCAGGCATAACTGGTCTTTCATCTCTGTAAACCCAAACATCATTTTCTTCATGTTTTCTACATCCTGCTTTTATCCATGTATCTTTTTCCTCATCTCGCAGCTTCCTGTAACTGTCTCACCTCATCCCATGTCTCAACAGGGTTAGTAAAAAGCAAAGGACAAGAAATATGCTCTCTTTCTCGACTTTTGTTTAAAGAAACCACATTCTTTGCACAGTACTGTGCAATCTCGTCAGCATATTTATTACCAACAGTTATGTAGTCTTCCCCATTTTTATGTGCATTGCACTTTACAACAGCAATCTGTGTAGGCAGCTTTATCGCCTCAAGCAACTTTTTCACAAAATCTCCGTTTCTAATGGGTGTTCCTGCAGACGTCAAGAAACCCCTTTGTGACCAAATCTGACCAACGTCATGCACCACCCCGAAGCCGTACTGGCTATCTGTCACAATCGTAACCCGTACATTTCTTCCCAACTTGCATGCTTGAATCAGAGCTACTAATTCTGCGACTTGGGCAGACCGTATCCCTTTCAGACAAGATGCTTCCATTACAGTTGCTACTGTGCAAACTGCATATGCTGCACTTAGAACTCCATCACTCGTTCTCAAACATGAGCCATCCACGAACATAATATAATCTGATTCTTTTAAAGGCTCATCTCGTATGTCAGACCTTGGTTTTGTACAATATTCAAGCACATTCAGACAATCGTGATCTACTTCATCCATTTCAATTATACTTTCTTCATCTGGTAAAGATGTTGAAGGATTCACATTCATACATCTGTCAATGGTCACATTATCTGCACTCAAAATTACTTTTTCATACCTAGTCAGCCGACTATGTGTCATGTATTGGGTTTTCGTTCTTGTCAAAAGAATTTCCACAGAATGGGGAACATATACTCTCAGTGGATATCCCATCACTATGCCTTCACTCTGTTCCAGACTCACACAAGTAGCAGCAACTGCTTTCAAGCATCCAGGCAACGCTTTCGCTACAGGGTCTAAAACAGCTGAAAAATATGCAATGGGTCTTTTCATAATTCCATGTCTCTGTACCAAAACTGAAAATGCACATCCATCTCTATCACTGCAATACAGCTCAAAATCTTTCTCATAGTCAGGCATTCCTAATGCTGGAGCCTCACATAATTTCTTTTTCAGCTCTCTGAATGCTTTCATTTCTTCATCATTCATTTCAAAAGGATCTTTAACATCCTTCTTTGTCAGTTTTTGCAATGGTTTAGCAATCAGTGAAAAACCGCTTATCCATTGTCGACAATATCCAACCATTCCCAAAAACATTCTTACCTCTCTTTGTGTCATTGGAGCTCTCATTCCTTGAATCATTTTTATTCTTTCAGTCGTTACCTTTCGCACTCCTTTCTCAATTTTATGCCCTAAATACTGGACTTCTTGTTGACAAAACTGTAATTTTGAAGGGGACACTTTATGTCCTCTTTTTGCTAAATGATTCAGCAAAGCAATTGTATCATTGACACATGCTTCCTTTGTTTTTGATGCCACCAGTAGGTCATCAATATACTGAACCATCACTGACTTTTCTGGCATTTTTAAATCTTCCAATGATTTCTTTAGAATCTGATTAAAGATTGAGGGACTTTCTGTGTACCCTTGAGGAATTCGGCACCATGCCAAAATACGCTCTCCAAACCTAAACGCAAATAGTGGCTGGCTATCTGGATGCAATGGAATAGAGAAAAATGCATGACATAAATCAATTACTGTGTACCATTCTGCTTCACATGGAATCTGGTATAGAATCACAGCAGGGTTCGGTACTATTGGGCAACAAGGCACAACAATTTTGTTTACCTTCCTCAAATCCTGTACAATTCTATATGTTCCGTTTGGCTTTTTCAGTCCCATTATTGGCGAATTACATGGACTGCTCATAATTTCTTTTAAAATCCCTTGTTCAATCATTTTATTTATTACTGGCGTTATTCCTTCAATTATTTCTGGTGTCAATTTATACTGGGGCGTATTTGGGTAGCTCGTTCCCTCTTTCACTGTTATTTTTACGGGATCTACTCCTTTCATTAATCCTACATCTTCTCCTGTAAAGTCCCACACTTCTTCTTTCACTGTCTTTTTCAATTCCATTGGGATTTTCTCTGCATCAAATACAGGAAATAAATCATTTACTTCTGGTTCTAAATTCACCATTGTCATTTTATACAGCACATCCTCATCTGGGGTCTGAAATGCAATTCCGTCTGGAGTACAATAGATAGTGCAATTCATCTTGCACAATAAATCGCGTCCTAAAAGGTTCACGGGACTACAATCGCATACCACAAATCGGTGCATTTCACTAAATGGACCAATTCTTACCTCCACTAATTTAGTAAGAGGCGTCTTAATTTGCTGATTTGAAACTCCAACTACTTGGATATGTTCATCTGAGAGAGGAAGGTTTGGAATTTCCACTGACCTAACAGTAGAACGGGTAGCTCCAGTGTCAACAAGGAATGTTACATTTGCACCATTCACTTCTCCATCCACAAATGGACCAGACTGATCTACCTCTAGAGTTGCACCAAGCACGCACTCTTCCCCCTCTCCTAGGCACCATCAGAAACTTTCATCCGTGTCATCCTCATCCTGTCGTAACCAATATTGAGAAATTGCAGCTGCACGCGGCAACTGTGTTATCTGTTCTCCTCCGTAGAATCCTGTTTCTGCATTGTATTTCTGTTGGTTAACACTCTTGGGAAGTGGTGGTTGTGGCACCTGACCTTGTTGAGTAACTACCTCACTCTGCACCTGTGAATTTAATGATTAATTTTCCACATTAGGTTTTGGAGGAAATTTACACTCGTTTCTCCAATGTCCTAGCTTTCCACAGTTGTGGCATGGCCACTTTTTCTTTGCCTCATCTATGCTCATTTGTCCTTTTCCTTTACCTATATTAGGTCGGGATCTAACCTGTACTGTTTCATTACCAGTATTACTCAATTGAGCTTCTTGCTTCTCTGCAACTTTCACCTGTGCCCACATGGCCTTTTCTTTCAATTTACCCTGTCTACTCTCAATATCATCACTGCAATACTTAGCATATCTCAAAACCTCGTCCACTGTGCTATTCTGCCAACAAATCATATGCTGCTTAATCATTTCACTTTTCTCTGGTTTCAATCCATATACAAATCTATATACAAAATGACTCATATCCTTCTCATTTAGTGTCTCATAACCACTATACTGTTTGAAAACTAACAACAGCCTTTCATAATAAGCATGCACAGACTCTTTACTTTCCTGCGTTGTTCTGTCTATTTTTACCCAATCTGTTTCTTTAGGTGGAATCTTATTCTTCAAAAAGGTAATTACTTGGTCGTACTTCCTCATCACTTCTGGTCCTGGCGCTCCTGTTTTAGCGTCCCTTGGATATTCCACAGTTGGCCAATCAATAGTAATCTTACATTCTGTCCACAAATCAGCTGGCACTACTATATCAAACAATCCATCCAGATCTATCCACAACACCTTTGAAACCTTAACAAATCTTTCCACTTGTCTGTACCATTCTACTGGCTTCTCTCTCAACTTTGGGAAGTCATTTGTAAATGACAGTATATCCTGTCTGGTCCATGGAACATGCACATAACTACCACCTGGAGTTTCTCTCATCGGGTATTCCCTTACAACTGGTTCCTTATCTGTCACTGCAAAAGCCAAAGATGCTTTATCTGTTGTTTTCTCATTCCTTTTCGACCATCTATTTCTCCATCTATCCACATCACCCCATTTTCTCAATAAAACAATTAACTCTTTTATTTGGGTCAGTCTTCCTGATGTGTTCAAATTCTCTATATCTTTCTCACAAAAATCTACTCTGTATGGTTTCTGCAACGTTCTTACTTTTACAAACTCTACTCCTAGTTCACTTGCTGTCTCTTCCAATTTGTCATGTAAATTTCTAGCTATCCATGTAAGACTTTTGCACAAAAACATAATCTCATCATCCTGATAATTTTTTAATTTTTCTGTACCAATTGTTCCTAAAATCAATTCTTCCATGTCTATTTTCAACCTAATTACATCTAATGGTTTCACTTCCGTTTCTTTTGTTTTTAGCGCTTTCATCCATTCATTTAACTCATCTGGAGTCGGACCTACAGGCGTACTATTTAATTCTATCCAATTGTTATTTCTTTCTGGTGTCCCTGATGCAGACTCCGTCACCATAGGCATTCTCCTAATCTCATTCTCATTTATCGTCAAATTAGTAGGTGGGCTTGGTCTATAGGTACTAGCCAAATTGTGTGCACCTTCATTATTCAGTTCCATCCCTTCTCTTTTTCTTTGCAAATGTGAATTCATGGGAATCACTAAAGAACGTTCATCAATTTTCTGATTCTCAAATATTGGCATTACTGGACCTATCGTTACTGGTACAGTTACAGCTTCCATATTCTTTGTCAATGCTCTTATTTTCTCAGTCAATTCTCTTGTGGTTTTCGCTAATTCAATTGCATTGTCACTTTCTATCTCTTCATTTTGTGAAGTTTTTAATTGATCTTGTGACCTATTTGTCTCAACTCTTTGTTCGGGATTTTTATTCCTCCCAGTTTCCATTGGCGGTGCATTAGGTGTCACCACCGCTGAAGTCTGTTGGTATGGAGGTGAGTTTCTGTTTAAAATATCTTCCAGCAATTCGTCATCCGTTTCACTACCACCATACACATACTTTTCTACCACTACATGTTTCTTTTTCTCGGTACACTTTCTCTTTGCTTCTTCCTCAACTGTAAAAGCTGGAAACAAACCTCCTGTCATGTTAGCACATCTCCAACGCTTTATTCTGTCCTCATGATTTACTCCCCATAACCTTCCAGGCACAAACTCATGATTCTTTAATCCTCTGAATCTCTCTCGTTCATACATCTCATCTTCCCATTCAGTTAAAGCTTCAAACTGTGTCGGTCTAGGTCTAGGTTCTAACATTGCCATCTTTTCTCTCAAGTTCCGTAGTACAGCTACATTAAATGAACCATTCTCAGGGAAAGCCAATGCTCCATCATTTTTGGTATATTTTGTCCAATTTTCTAACCATATGCATGTATGATATCCATATTTCAGCATCATATGCGAAGCTGGTGATTTCGGCGGAGGAATTATTTGTCCCTCTCTAGTCACTACCTTTTTGTCTTTCTTAAAGAAATTCTTAACTTTCGTCATCCATGACGTTTTCTCTCTACCATACTCATAATACGACATGATTCACAATCTCTTTTCTCCTCAAATGATCCGCAATTCAAGACTGTTCTGTATGCGTTATTCCAACCAATACTAGCGCGACTCACACCAACACTCCAATCACAAACTTCCACGTCACTAGGTTATTTGACCAATCCTGTTGTGACTCACACCAAAGCTCCAATCAGAGCGATTTCCATCTACCGCGCACTGACCAATCCCTGCGCGGCTTTTGTCTACGTCAGTTCTGCTCCTGTTTCCGTGTGACTAGCGTACTGTCCAATCTCAGCGCGACTCTTGTCTACGTCACTTCTGCTCTTGACCCCTCCTTTACAAAATTTATCGGCAATTTCTTTTTCAACAATTCTTCGTTAGTTACAACATTTAAAACACATTTCCATTGTCTGATTCGCTAAACCAAAGACATAGCTTTGACCATTTACACAAGAACTCTGTATTTTCCAGTAGGCAGCGCTTACCTCTACCCTACCACAGAATTTTCAGTTTCACCGATAAAGTAGTACTTCCCTCTACCTTACCCTTCTTTCAAGCAATCAGTAAACCCGTTTCTCCAGGGATAAAACACATGTGGAGACTATACTGCTCCTGAGAATTAAGGCCAGAGTTTCACAAGAAAACCGATCACTATTTCACTTACACACCTTTTATACGGAAAATGTCCCTATCATAACACAACCTGCGTTATTACCAATATGAATTCAGACAATGCACCATTCCATGTGACTTCTCTTGCCACACGAGTTCCACTTCCTACTTCCCGGAAGCGTGAAAACTTACATATAACATAACGCGACTCAACATAAAGTGTTAGACATGAACTTATCAATAATCAATAATCAATATTCACCAAACTAATCTATAGTAACCATAAATCTGCTACCAAGAAATCTGATCCCGCGCTAACGATAAAAATTATTCTCCTACATGCTTCGGTCATCCAGGTGCAACTATTCCTCCAACACACAAACTATATCCATATGACGGTGGGGCCCATAACACCGCACATACATTCACTTACTCATTTATTCCCTGGATTTCCTCCGTCCTTAACCTAGGAGAAAACGATTCGCTGGAAAGAGACGGGATACCTCTTTAACATGACATAATGTTTCTCATTTGCTTTTAAGGTATTCCGCTCATTGGTCGATGGACCAACTAGTAGGAATCAGTTGATGGTGATTAAGACCAGCTCAATCACAATAAACTCTTTATCATCTTACTTTAATCATTGAGCTAAAGAATCACTGAGTCATTTGTTTAAAGAATAATAAAGTTTATGTAAAGTTTCGAAGCAAGAAATAAGTTTTAAGTTTATTATTCAGATCTTTACATTTATCATCATTATAAGAATAAATTGAAATTGCAATGCATATCGATTAGACGGAAAAATAAGGTTATCATAGCAAGAACTCTAAAAGATCAATCTATCTGTCTTGGAAAAATCTAATAGTTCTAAATGAAAAATCTTATCAGGAAAAATTCTCCTAAAGCAACATCTTATACTCAACTGGAAAATAAAAATAGCAGCAGCAGCATCAGCTCGTCAGCATCAGCAACCGCAACTTCACCCATCTACAGCATCTAACTTCTCCAGCATCTGCTCTCCAGCAACTACTCTCCAGCAACTAACCCCTCCCACCAAGAGTAGGTCTTCTTATACCCTAATTCTAGCTTACTGAATAAAATGTTGCATCTTCATGGCGTGATTCTTTCTCATTGGTCAAACTCAGGCCCATATACATTTTAATCAAACTTCCTGGTCTTAACCAGTTCCTTGTGGAATGTCCATGCTTGCATCGTTTCCCACAGTTCATGTCATTGCTCATCCGCTTCGATCAGTCCAATTTGTATCTTTTTCTGCTACTTTTTAGATTTAACAGTTCCGTCCATTGATTCAGTTGGACTTCTCACGCTTCTTGCTGATCATCTTGGCACACATCTGCTCAGAAAGGTCACAATAGCTTTGACCATACTTCCATCTTAGCCTCTCAGCACCAGCACGTGATTATCCTTTTTCCACAGCCTCTCTCCTCTATCACATGGTTTCCCTGCTCATGCGTACTCTAGCAAACGGCGGCCATTTTATATCGCTGCTCGACAGGCCTAAGCGCACTATTTTTAAAGATAAACAAAATATTGTTAAAACAAAGAATATAAACCCTTTCGTTTCCCTCCCGTCTTTCTATGTACCCCAATTAGGTATTACCTAGCAAAAAGCAACATATAAAGCTGTCCCTTACTTACCATCGCTTTATTTTGCCACCGCACGTTTTATTTAAAAGCACAGATCATGCGTTTATTATTTAATTAGTACGCAAATATGTTATGTTAGACACATAAACAATTATAAGTTGATTATTTTGCACACGGAATAGCGTATTACCTTTAACCCTTCACATGTAACATACATTGTTGGTTATTTACTTAAACAAACATGTTTATTAATTATTTTACGAAAATTATTAGGAGGTTAAAAAATTTTCATTTACCCTGCTCCATCAACTATCCATGGAGCCGAGCCTGCTCCTCGCGCTACGCCGACCACCGCCAGCAACGCTCTCTGTGCTCCCCGCAATCTTCTTCAACGCGAACGGGACTCTTGGCATTAAACTTGAAAAGGTAAATTTTCAGTTGGACTAATCTGAGACTGTATCCGACCCATGCTCTATCGCGGTCGGCCTGAACTTTGGAATTTGACCCAGTCCAGTGCTACCAGATAGCCGCGGGTGACACTTTATGCTTTTAGGCGCTATATTGGAGTTTATTCTTTAAGGATTCATATCTCCGGTTCTACTGATTAGACTTTTCTACTTTTTGTCTTGTTTCATTTATTAAATTTTGCTCAATATTTCTAACCTGGTGTGGGATCATTTTGTGTGGTGTTTTCACTGTTCTACTGTTTGAAGTGTTGCACAAATACTTTACACATTGCTTCTAATTCAAGCATCACTGCTTCACTGCTCTATGTCAAGCTATCAGGAGGTGAGCACCGGTTAGTTTGGGGTTTGCTTGTGCCTTACCCTGACTAGGATTATGGTTGCAGCTTGACCAGGGCTCACACCCCAGTCACCCAGTAACCCAATTTGTAATATATATATATATATATATATATACATATATATATATATATATATATATATATACTGCAATATATATGTGTGTGTGTGTGTGTTTGTGTGTGTGCGCGCGTGCGTCATTTTCGAGTCTAAAGGTACTCAGAAGTGTAGACTTACATGTCTCCAGACCCTAAATTCAGGAGGTTGAGCCTAATTTGCGAGTGTAAAGTTATGACCTGTAACTATTCACAAACAGGCGGAGAGATCCCTATGGTAAACTACAGTTTCAAAGTTTATTAAAGTTTTAAAAACAAAAATAGAAAACAAAATGTTAAATATTATATTAATTAATTGTATATATTAATATTAAATGTAGAGCAGAGGTCTTCAAACTGGTGGGCGTGCCCCCCTGGGGGGCCGTGGCTATGTTCCTAGGGGGGCGCAAATGCCTGTGTAAATTCTTGTAAATGAAGATGGCCTGGAAGTGCGACTTTCTTTATTTATAGCGTTTCCAGGCTGTCTTCATTTACATCCAGCAGGTAAAGGTCATATAAAACGATGGCAACTGTTATTCTTGGCACCATGGTGGCGGGTTC
Organism: Calotriton arnoldi; assembly: GCA_963921515.1. Lineage (NCBI taxonomy): Eukaryota > Metazoa > Chordata > Amphibia > Caudata > Salamandridae > Calotriton > Calotriton arnoldi. The sequence goes on along the minus strand of CAWUFW010002275.1, from coordinate 1,939,119 downwards.
AAAGACATGGCTAGTTGGCTAAAAAGGAAAAGAACAACATTTCCTGTAAGTATTTGGTTGATTTTTCACATTTAGCCAGCTGCATATAAAATAATGCACATACCATAAACGAAAAATAAATGCAAATTATAGTAATCCTTGGATACTCTTTCTTTAATATTATCAAACCTCAATTCATTAATGCGATCACTACAGTTGTCTGTGAAACCAGAGAATCAGACAATTGAATCCTGCTTGGCATAGTGTGGAATCCTGACTTATGTATTTATAATTCTGTGAAGTCCCAGCCTGTAACATAAAGCACTGTGAATATGCAAGTCATTATTTACATTTTTTATTATACACTGTATAAGCAAGGCTGCTGGAATTATGCACCGGGAAAGATGAAATTATGTGGCAGGGTTGACTAAATTATGCGGCGGAAAAAAAAGCCAACACATGCGACTTAACACAGTACTTTTGTGACAGTGTTTCTTCATTATTTTATCAATTTTACACATGCTAGCACTGTGTGGGCAAATGTTTCACCTCATTAATGCCAGATTAACACCCAAATTCAGCAATAAGCAACAGAAAGCTGACTGTCAACCTTTGCGATGGGCCTTCCACTGCGTGGCAACATGTGTTGTTGCCTTTTTAGTAACTTTTGATCCGTTTGAGCTAGAAACAGGTTTTTGTTTGTTAAAATCTGTAGAATATGAAGCAGATGGTGAATTATGTGGCATGTGGATTTTAAATGGCCATCACTACAATTAGTGCAGCAGGTGCAGTGGCACTAGGGCAGTACACACCAATTGTGTCTGTGTTACTAGCATAATGGTGGATGGGAACCCTTTTTTCCTGGTAAGCATTAGGGCCCTAGTTACCCTTGCAGCGCAGGGAACAGGTCCAAAGCAACAGGCGGCAAGATGTGGGATTTACTCCCTTTTCTTTTTAAGACAAAGGAGCAGACAACCTGCCTTGGACCTCACGTCTAGGAGTGATGGGCCAGTGGAGAGAGTGGGCAGAGTAGTGGGTATCATTTGTACAACAGATGCAGTTGCATGGGGGCCAGGGGTGTGAGGCGTCTAATAAACCCCAATTAGTTTTGTTTTACTGTCTTTTATTGATTATGTTGGGGCCCACTATTGTTACCATTGTTTTGCAAGTGTTACTTTGGGCCTCGAACCAATGGCCCAAGAGAAGGGAAAATGTAGTCAGGGGAGACACATTAGCTTAGGCCTCAGAGAGATGACAGAGTGGGGAAAGGGGCAAGATGGAGGCCCATTTTTTCAGTAAGGGGCAGAGAAGTCCGCCACTTCACAAGGCAGTTGATCTCATTACTGAAGCAGATGCAGTGGCCCTGGGACCCAGGAGTGAGAGGCCCACTGCATAACAGTTATGACTGCCTTCATTTATAAAAGAGGATCGTAGGCTTTTCTTCCTAGCATTAGAGGGGAGAGCACCCTTGCTGCAAAGTCGTGGACAACATGCCAGAGCTCATTTCATTCTGAAAGGGACAGAGAATCTGTTCCAAGATTGGACTGATGGCCATGCATAAAACTAATTGGGGTTTATTAGACGCCTCACACCCCTGGCCCCCAAGCAACTGCATCTGTGGTACAAATGATACCCACTACTCTGCCCACTCTCTCCACTGGCCCATCACTCCTAGACGCGAGGTCCAAAGCAGGATGTCTGCTCCTTGATTTTATTAAGTGTAGAACAATGAACAAAGATTTTTATTCTTTTTACTAACGCTTTTTATAGGACGTTTTAAGAAATGTAAATGAAATTATACGGTGTAATGGTTTTGAACATTTGAATAAACTTGACTTTGAGGCACAGCTCAGTCTCCTACTCAACGCTACAGCTATCATTAGTGCTACATGTGCAGTTGCATTGGGTCTCAGGAGTGTGAGGGGCTTACAACACCCCAAGTATCAGGAGTTGTGTTATTGCTTGATATATTTATTTGCTCTTTTACTAGGGTCACATTTAGTGTGGATTATCAGCTACAGAAAAAGTACTCCTGAAATGGTAATCCCTGCACTTGTCCTGGATCTTTCCACTACCCCAAGTACTGACAAAGTTTTGGAGGGGGGCCCGACTTGAAAGCATTTTGCTCAGGGGGGGCTCACAGCAAAAAAGTTTGAAGACCTCTGATGTAGAGTAATGTAAAAAAAACTACATCATTATTAATTTAATTTTAAATTGAACAGTTAATTATTTTGAATAAGTTAAATTTAAAATGTATTTTTTTTTAAATCCCGCTAAATTGAAAAATAAATTTGTTTATTTTGTGTTTAAAATTATTAAGTGATGTCTAGAATTAACAGTAATTTCATTATTTTCAGTGAATATTAATGTTACATTCATATTTATATTTAATGTTTATATTTAAAAAAGGTTAATAAAATATTTTAAAATTATACTTTATTTTTAGAATTTGTTAACATTTTAAGTACCTACCTCATAATTGTCTATGGGAGGGTGTTGCAATACCTAGGCCATTGGCGGTGCTCAACAATCTCCAGCTCTGAGATGGAGTACATTTACAACAGTTTTGGGTCCTTTTTGGCTGTGGTAACTATAAGAATAGTTTGTAACAAGGAAGGGGCTTACTCTTTTGTGGGTGGGTGCAAGTACTTCACTAAACCCCACCCCCAAACCTTCTCTCAACCTTTCCTTACTCCTCAGTTAGCCCTTCTCCTTTAGTAGTAAGTATTTCCCATTTGCCAGTCACTTCTCTCTGTCCCGCCCACCTTTCCTATTAATATGTATATTTATGTGTGCAATCGCGGCTGAGATCTCCACACATAAATGAGAGGAGAGGTGAAGGGATAGACCTTCGCATGTAGGTATGTGAATAGCATTTTGTCGCACTACTGTATTACTACTGAACGTACTACAAAATGCAGCTTATGAATACGCCCAATATATTATATGTTACTTGTAGTCTATAGCATCGTTGCTAGGCAATCGTGATACATAGTTGCTGCAGCTAGGACTTGCTGTTTAGAAGTTTGGAATCTTCTTAGTCTGTTATTCTTGGAACTTGACAAAAGACATCACTGGAGTCAGTGAAGTATTCTAGTGCAGAACCTGTATAGGATATCGACAAGTACTTAAATATAATTTCACTACTTCTTCATTAAGGACTTCACTTTGTCAGTTATCACAAGGAGTCATCAATTAGGATCAAAAACTCTCATTTTGCACTTCGTTAACAAGCAGAGTCAGTGGACTCTTGTCTTGTACTGATTTCATAGTAAAGCACATATGGTATTAAGGTATTCATTTGAATGAGTATAGGATTGCTGATTGTGTCAACAAATTATATATTAACAAACGCTTTTCATATTACAGTTATCAACCAGTTAAATTGAACATAATTGGAGTCAGAGAATTGTATCACATTACATTGATGGTACCTCTCTATAGCCAACAGCTAACCACAAAGAATGTTGTTTGTAGTTAATATTTCACCTCTAATCATTTTTCAGCTCAGGAAAATTATCAAGCTTCATTCTAGACTAGAGAGATGACCATTACAGAGATTGTCAGCAGGTATATTGTATGCAGCATAAAACGTTAAATGCCAAAACGAATACCTTAGCCATGCTAAAAGTCTTCTCAGCTCTTCAGCTATCAATACTCCGGCTGTGGAGGTCAGGCTCTGCTGTGTAACCAGGTAGTGTGACAATATCCAGTGTCTCTGTTTCTCTCTCTTGTCCCATTCCACTTTCACAGGTGTATTACTAACCTACATGATGTTAATGTAAGGTTGGCAGCGAGTTCAGAGAAGTTTGGAAGCTCACTTTGCACCCGTTGGGTGTGGACTGCAAGGTTAGTGCATCTTGACAGCCACAGGGCCCAGCCTCATACCTAACCTACAGCGAGTGCCAATCCCCGCTGAGCATGGTCTTTGCTGTTTAGCATTGCATAGCAGAGGTTAACCACATGGCTTGGCATGCAGCCATGCTATTCCCAATGCACAGCAGTGGTTGGCCGCAGAGCCTTACCTTCGGCAAAGCCTTGTAGCATACCCGCCATTGAAAGCTGTGTATGACCTAAGAGTTAATAAAAACCTGCTCTGTGTTTGATTTTTGTTCGTGTTTTGCAGAAGGCCCTTTTTTGCGGGGTTGTTTCTTTTGTTTTTGTGTTTTTTATGTTTTAACGTTTAACTTTGTGACAAAAGGCCATTATTTTCCAGTGGAAACTGCAGAAGTTCGCCTCTATCAGCTACTTTCCAAGTGGCTTGCTTTATTCACCTCACCATATGTGCACCTTGCATGCCACACGTAGAGTGCAAACACTCTGAGGTGCAGATTGGTCTCTTCATCCTTTTTCAGAAGCATCTCTTCTGGCATGCTCAACAATGTTGTGCCCTCCTGAACCTCCAGTCGAGTACACTTCCTCTGCCACCTGGGGTACTCTTTCTCATGCTTTGACTTTAGGTGTCTCTGTATGGTGGATGTGCTGAAGGAGTAGTGGTCTCTTGTTCCCCCTTCTCAGCTCCATTTCATAGTGTTTGAATGTTTCTCAGCGTGCATTAATGATTTTCTTCCTTTCCAGATAGGTGAAAAATTCCCACATGTCCTACTGATTCTATTTCTTCTTGCCTCACGAAGCCGCTGCACATCTTCCTCCTCTTTGTGTGCAGCTGCAGATGATGGTCCTGGAAGATTAGCCTCTGAAGATTGTCCATGGTTGGGCAAAATGGGGCAGTGAGTGCCAGTAAAAACTTATCACGTCTTCTACTTCTGCCTCTTGTTGAGGAAGTAACTGCACTTTTTCTTGTGGAGGAAGGATATCTGAGTTGGCAGCCTATTAAAAACTCAGAATGCAGAAAGCATGACTATGCAGGAAGTCCTGCTCTCATTGCTAGATGCACTTAGTCCACGTTCTCACAAGAATGACCACCTTAAACTAGAAGGACATTTTAGGGGGGAAAAGTTCTTTTTTTTTTTTTTTTTATTGTTTGCAGCTCTTCGAATTATTGGTAGTCTGCAGACTATTTTTAGGGGCCACAGACTCGACACATCTTGTCCTCTGTATCATGTCTCCAGGCTGTGGGCCGCAGACTTAAGGGGTCCATGTTTTTTGAGGTCCGCAGTCTACCTTTTAAGGCTGCAGACCACAGGGACATATTGCCCTCGGCACCTCCATACAATGTTTTTTGGTTCATAAGGAGGGCCTTTTTAGGGTTCCCTCACTTAGGCCATGGGATTAGGGTATGCCCACCCTGCTGCCCTATCTGGCCTTATTTTTGGGAAGATGAGTGAACCTTACCCCCGTATTCTGTTATGGTGGCCGCAAGAGCATGTTACTCCTGCGGCAAGCCAACGAGTGCCTTCGGGTCTGTTGCCTGTTTTTTGTCCATGGACATGAAATGGTCGACAAGAGCAAAAAAGCTCCTTCGCTCAATGGGAAGCCTTTTCTTTTTTTACTTTTAGTGCATGGACGTTGATAGACATAGTCCTCAAACCTCCATGGACTAAAGCAGCCAAATAATAAAAAAAGTGTTAACCATTTGCTTTTAAAACCCACCCACCACTTTATTTAAATATTCATTTTTTTTTAAACTACTGAACGGATTTACATCAAAGCAACAAAAGCACATTTTCTGAGTAAAGTTGTACTTTTATGCCAAGTTTGGTGTAAATTCGTTAAGATTTTTGGTCGTAGGTGCAAGCAAAATTCCTATTGGAGCAAAAATTGAAAATATATGTTGTCTTTTTAACCTAAGTGAGTTTCAAAGTTCTTGGAAGTCAAAGTTATAGGCATATAAAAAATGCCCTTTCAAAGAAAAGTGCGGCTGGACCGAATTTACACCGTGGTGACTGCCAAGGTATAATAAATATATAAAATATATGGGGGCGTGGCTTTGCCTGGCTGCAAAATGGCCGCACTCTAAGTGGGCTCTGCCGGCTGAACTACCAAATCCGGCATAATCCTACACATTGAGGGACCCTACCCGCGCTACATAAACGGGATTGTTCCTTTGCTGCACCAACGAAGCACCAACCTTTAACGGCGGTCTTTTTCTGTCCCAGAATACGCCGGACAGCGACCGGCAACCCCCGAGAGCTGCGGCCTACCGCGCGGGCTCCACACGCCAAATTGACCGAGGGGATCGTGAATGACGAGACCGCCAGGCGAGAGCTGGAACCGTCGTGAATACGTGCTGGCGGGGGCAAGGTCAGAAGCAGGACGTGGCGGCTGGGCTCGGCACTGAAATACACGAGCCGCCTCAATTGTGAAACCTGGTGGGAGGCCCAGCGGCTGGGCTCGATCTCCGAGCACTGAGGACTGTGGGCCGCCCCTGAAGAGAGACACAACGTGGGGGCCCGGCAGCCGGACTCGGCTTCGGGAGGCCGGGAGCTGCGGGTCGCCCAGACTGCAGGATACGACGTAAGGCCTGAGACGATGGAGGAGCTGCCCCCCTGCCGATGCGGCCTGCCCCGGATGGCCGGAGGAGATCGGGACTACAGTGAATGCCAGGTGGGTGTGCGGGGCGCTAGGTGCGGAGGCGGGTGTGGCCCCTGAACTCCCTGTGGGTCCTTAATCGGCAGGCCCACCGATGCCAGTCCCCCTGCCTGCTATATCTGCGCCTGTGCTGCTGATTTCGTCTCGTCGATTCCCCGGCTGGACCGTAATAATCCTGGGGGCCACGGGAAGGTGAACCACACCTGATCTGCCCCACGTCTGTCACCGGTGTACTGAGGGAGCTGGGCCTGTGGAGGGGACGCAGGGGCCTTGTACTGGCTGCACCCTGCCTCGCACGCGGGCGCTATTGCTGGGCACTACTGCTGGACGTTTGGCTACCACATGAGGGTATCACTACCCAGACTTCTCCCGTGGCCCCCCCCCTGCATAGCCAATTAGTCGATCGCACCCAACAGGAGGCTCCTGCCCTGAACCCTGGGGGTACAACGTGTGGTGAAAGCCCCTTGTCTGCTCTATAACACCGCCGCCTGCTGACGAGGCTGCCAAGGTGGTCTTCCCCATTTGGCAGGCTACTGACACCGGGACCTCCTGTAAACGGGGTCTGGGCGATTCACTGCCCTATAGTTCACGCCAGATCCTGATCCGAGACACCACGTGAGTGTGGATTGGGGAGACCAGTCATGGGCAAACCAGACGCTAAACAGTCTAAACTGTCCTTTGGTGGGCGGCGCCATACGCGTCTGGGAGAATCCTCGCAAGATGGTGAGGGGCAGACTGGATCAGCTGCGAATTCAACGCTCCCAGATGAAGACATTCGCTCCTTGCTTATGGACGTGAAATCTAGCTTGAAAACCATCGACAATAAGCTAGACCTCCTCACTGCCCGACTAGATTAGGTAAAGCAACAGGTGGATGCCCATGATGAGCGTATTACGCAAACGGAGACGCGGATCTCAGACTTAGAGGACCACAAGTGGAAGACAGACACAAACTGCTAAAAATGGACATAGTACTTGAAATAATAAGGGCCAAAAACGATGATTTGGAATCGCGCTCTCGTAGAAACAATATCCTCATTACAGGCATTCCGGAGAGTACAGCTATCTCCAAAATGGAAGATTTTCTCGAAAACCTACTGCGAGAGCTCTTTGGAGATGACCTATCCGCTGTCTTCATTGTCTAGAGAGCGCACCGAACTCTGGGGCCAGGTCCACCCCCTGGAGCCCCAGCTTGCAAAATAATAGCCCGCCTCCTGAACTATCGGGATCGGGGCATTATTCTAAGCCGGGCCAGAGAGAGAGGCGAGGTGCACCACCAAGGAAACGCCCTCTCGTTCTATCCGGACTTTACTTTGGCGGTGCAGACGTTGAGAAGGGAATTCCTGCCCGCCAAGCGCGCCCTACAACAACTGGGGGTGAAATACCCGCTGCTTTATCCTGCCAAACTTAGAGTCACACACGACGGAACCACACAAACATTCACAGATCCGGTGGCTGCAATGAAACTAGCCAAGCAACTCAGCAAAAACAGACGAGCCCTTTCCAAATCCCCTCGTTTGAAGGAGGAAGGCCGCACGAGCGATAACGACTGAATGTGGGGGAGGTCGACCTTCCAAGATCTATTCTCAGGATACCACTGAGGTGCCACAAGTCCCGGCTGGTGCATGCCAATCTGGCCAGACACAACATTGACATATGCCTCCTGCAGGAGACTCACCTAACAGTAGGCACCGCCAACAGATTGAAGGCCCGCTGGTGGGGTGAGACCCACTCCTCACTGTACTCCAATTATAGCAGGGGAGTATCCATCCCTGTTGATTAAAAAAGGGTTGCCGTGGCACACCACACACCTTCACATTGACCAGGACGGCAGATACATTGTTGCGACTGGTACAGTATACAAACAGCCCATGTCACTGATAGCTGTGTAAGGGCCCAATGCTGATGACCCAGAGTTCTTCCTGAATGTCTGGAGGTTGGCAGCCAATTACAGCCCAAGGATGATACTCTGGGGGGGGTCGACTTTAATGTTGCACTAGAGGGAGCGCTGGACCATTCCGGCTCACGACGGATAAACCCTAGGGCAGCGGGGACACTCACCAGAGTAATGTCCGACAACCTACTCATGGATTCCTGGCGGCATATGCACCCACATACATGCAAGGGAACGTGTTTCTCCTCCTACCACAACTCGTGGTCTAGACTAGACTATTGGCTTGTCTCCAAGGATGCACTGGTCGTAATTACGGAAACTAAACACCTCCCACATACGCTCTCTGATCACGCGCCGGCGTTCTTAACGCTTCAAATCCCACAGACCATCCCCCGTGCTTTTACTTGGACGCTCCCCCCGAATGCATTGCGAGATACCGCCTTTAAGGAAAGTATCCACGCGGCGATTGCGGACTATTTTGCACGCAATGTTGATACAGTGGAATCTCCTTACACTCTGTGAGAGGCATTCAAAGTGGTCATACGAGGCGAGTGCATTGCGCAACAATCAAGAGTGCTGCGGTCGCTGAGAGGCACCTTAAAAAGACTGGAACAAGAGATTAGGAATCTGGAACAAGAATACTTTGCCAACCCTGCTTCCGGCACACTGGCCGACATTAGAACGAAACTCACGCTTTTTGCGAAGGAAGCTGATATGGAAGCCAACTACCTGGGTAAAGAGGCCCGAGCACGCAGATATGGGGAGGGCGACCGCCCTGGATAGACACTGGCGGGCTTGCTGCGCAGGCCCCATGCGTCGGCTAATGTGGCCGAGCTGCGGGGGCCAGATTCTCAGCTTATTTCATCCCCGACAGAGCTACCTGAGGTGATGTCCGCCTTTTATAGTCGCCTATACACGGCGGGAGTGGCAGGGGACCGTGTGGCGCTGCGGGAGCTCTTTGACTCTATTCAACTTCTGTGGCTGGACTAGGCGCACATGGGCTACCTGAACGCTCCGATCACCCCTGAGGAGATCGCCCAGGTGATTGCGAGCCTACCAGCCGATAAGGCACCAGGGCTCGATGGTCTTCCGCCGGCCTTTTATAAAGAATATGCCCCTCTGCTTATCCCGCACCTAATAGAAATCTATTATGAATCACTGGAGTCGGCTCTTTTACCGCCCTCACTCCGGGAGGCAGTAATTGTGACAATTTTGAAACAGGACAAGCCAGCAGAATTATGCGACTCATACCACCCTATATCATTAATTAATATTGATAATAAGATATACGCGAAGGTATTGGTGAACCGCCTGCTGTCCCTCCTGCCGTTGATCATCCGCCCAGATCAATCGGGCTTCATTCCCGGCTGTGCCACATCACATAACCTCCGCACCATCTTTGCGGTCACGCATCATCTACACCCAGACGTCAAGGCAGTGGCAACCCTTCTAGACGCCACCAAGGCGTTTGACACGGTAGAATGGGCTTTCCTTTTTTTGCTACGAGGACGACTGGGGCTAAGCTCTGAATACATTTGGAAAGTACGCCTTTTATACACCCTCCCAACCACGCGCATCCGGTTGAATGGCGGGATCTCTAAACCAATAAGCATCACCAGGGGCACGAGACAGGGGTGCCTGCTATCCCCCCTCCTATTCGCCATTGCCATTGAGCCGCTGGCAGCCAGGCTGTGACAACACCATGCAGAAAGGGGCATTGGCTTTACGACCAGGGGATTAATAGTATCCATGTACGCTGATGACGTGGCCCTCTATGTCCAAGATCCCGTAGCCAATCTGGAGCCGGTCCTGCGTGAGGTGATACACTACGGTGGGCACTCTGGGATCCAGAATAACTGGTCCAAATCCATCTTATTTCCCCTGACAGATTCCACCCAACCATATGTCACAGAATTACCCCTGCAATGGGCTGTGGAACCAGTCAAATACCTGGGCATCTGGCTCAGTAGGGACCCAGAGGAGATATGGAGAACTAATTACAGAAAGGCAATGGACTGGCTGGAGGCCCAAATTCAACTGTGGATCAAACTCCCGCTGTAGCTCGCAGGCCGTATAGCCATTGCAAATATGATAGTACTACCAAAGTTTCTATACCTATTTGTTAATATCCCGATGCAGCTCACGACGCAGTTTTTTAAAAGGCTGCGATCCAACTTGATAACACTTGTGTGGGCGGGTAGACAACCGAGAGTGGCTTAAGAGCAGTTGACTCTACCGCTGCGTCGAGGAGGCCTTGGGGCGTCAGATATGCAACTATATGCTTTTTGTGGCCAAGCGCAATTCTTACATCACTGGGTGCACCCCACCCCCTTTCAACCCCATGTTGAGATAGAGCATGATCAGGCAATGCCACTGCTGCTCCAGACTGCGGTGTTTCAGCGCTACAAAGCCCGTAAAAAGGAGATCAACACCATAGAGTGTCTCAGATGGGCATGGGAGGGCATCCGCAAAAGGACAGGCCGCCCAATGCTGTTTGCGCCCGCAGTGCCAGTAAGAGACAACCCCTTAGTCCCGCCACTGCAGGACCGAGGGGCGGAGCGACACGCTACGTCGCATGGTATCGTGACATTTGCAGATCTATTCCCGACGGGTGAATTCCGCTCCAGCTTGGTGGCGACGTATAAGCACGCACCAACTTTTTTAGACACATAGCTATATTACCAAATTAGGGCACACTGGCAGAGGGTCTCCGTTGTGTTCCCTGGCTCCCCGCCGAAGCTTGCAGCGCTAGAATATGTATACACCACAGCTTCCCCAAGTAAACTCATTACTCGGATGTACCTACTGACGCAGACCGAGATGATAACTGACATATCTTTGGCCTGGATAGCATGGGAAAAGGACCTGGAAATTACGATCACTGAGGTGCAATGGTCCTTCTTTTGTGCCCAAATGGAGAAGCTATCCCCAAACTTTAGACTACGACTAATACATTTTAATTACTTACATAGAACCTATCACACACCGGTACAGCTACACAAAATGAGATTGGCTGCTGAATCGAGCTGTTGGTGGTGTGGGAGGTCAGAGGCCACTTTTTTACATTTGGCGTGGTCTTGCCCTGGGGTGGCAGCTTCCTGGGGGAAAATATGCAACATGATAGGGGGCATCACTGGGGAGACTCTCCTGCCAGATCCAGTCACCTGCCTGCTGGGCTTCCTGGGGAGGGTTCCGGTGGGGTGCAGACGTTTGACGGCCATGTTACTTTTACTGGCAAAACGCAGGGTGACGATACATTGGGGAAGGAAGACGACCCCGACGACGCAGGCCTGGATGGCAGACATTTCTCGCTGCCATGAACTGCTAACGACGTATTGGGACATGATGCCCCAGACGGCAAGACCTAGGGATATTTGGGAACCCTTTGTGACCTACCTTAGACAGGGGGGCGTGGCCGGGGAGCGAGGGTCAGATGCGGGAACTCCCCTCCATGCCAGTAGCTAGTGTGACCCAGAGAGATTCCCTGGTGATAATGCATAGGGTCTGACTGAACATGGCCACCAGATTACGACTGAACATCTGACTAATGGGGTGGATCATAGCAGATGTAAAGCATGTTACATGGATTGAACACGATGTCTGAAAATGCTTGTTATAAGTACACTATTGCAATGCAACTGAGTCTTGTATGACCTTGTTGGGGTGGGGAGTTTGTTATTTTTATAAAAACCTCAATAAAGATACTTAAAAAAAATATATAAAATATATATATTCACTGAAAGAAAACACAGTCAAAAGTTAAGTTATGTTTTTTTATTTAAATTATTTTTATTGAAGAAAAGACAAATATCACAGAACAAACAAAGTGAGGACTTATGTCCCTGCAGAGAGAACATCAAAAGGAGCCCACATTCCGTGATACATGACATAACAGCTGAGGAAAAACATACATATCAAGATCCAGTTCAAGCAAAACACTATCAGACTGTACACAATAACTTTATACCGCAATGGAAAGGGACAGGGCTCGCTGAAACCTCCTCCCTCATTATCCAAACAATAGTCTTAGTATGAAAAGGAAAGAGCAGAAAAGGGCAAATCTAGAAACAAGCAAGCAAGGCTCCCAAGATCCTTAGTAATAAACCTGGGCTTAGCAATAATGATATGATGGGGCCTTGGAGATGCCCTGCGCCTAACAGTGCAATATCTAAACTTGACCTTTCAACTGTGAGGGTCTCGGGGTTGAAGGGGCAGCAGGGGACTGCCCATGAGTGTACATACAAAAAGAAAAATAGGAAAATGAGGCCAAGTGTACAATTCACACAGAGAAGAGAAAAGAGAAAAACAGGAGTGCTGAACAGAGCCAGGTTCTGGGACGGGGGCGGGGGGGCGTCAGAGTGTAGAGAGCTAGGTCGCCTGACTTAGGTAAGTCATTCCTGGGAGTCAGGTTACTGGCCCCTAGAGTATGGTATAAGGGAATCTTTGAACAGCTGCAAAGCCCGAAGTCTAGGGGGCATCAACCGGGAATGCCGGGGCATAGTAAAGTAGCTTATGAGGGGCTGCCAGATGCGGTTAAAACGGGTGTCCGTGTGGTTAAGGCGGGCGGTAAGCAGCTCGAGAGCTAAGACATTCCACACTCGAAGGAACCAGGTGGCAATGGGGGGGGGTGGTGGTTTCTTCCAAAATAGGGCTATCGACTGTCTGGCCGCTCCTAACAAATGGAGAATCAAGCGCCAGTCTGTGTGTGACATCGCGTGCAGTGTTAAAGGTTTAATGCCTAAGAGCGTGACTGACGGGGAAGAAGGAATAGGGTATCCCACTATCTCCTTGATATGGCTAAGGACCTCCTTCCAAAACAATGTGAGGCTCGGGCATGACCACCAGATATGCATAAGATCGCCTCTATCCTTCTGGCATCTCCAGCAGGTCGGGGGGAGTTAGGAAACATTCGATGTAGGCGGGTTGGGGTGTAATACCACTGCATCATTAACTTATATGCCGACTCACGTTGCGGCGTGCTCTGGTATATCCTGGGAATATCTCGCCATAGACGGGCCCACTCCTCAGGAGGTATCTCCTCTCCTAAATCTGAGGCCCACCGCGTCTGATAGCCATGGGACGTGGCCCGCTGTGAGCGCTGTAAGACAGTATAGGTTTTAGAAATTAGCCCCTTCGAACCCTCGAAGTTACGAACCAAGGTTTCAAAGGCAGTGAGTTGTCTAGTGGCTCCTTGTGTGTAGGTAGGAGAGCTGAGCCAGTGGCATAGCTGATAGTATTGCATACGTGTTCCCCCTGTGAGATGAAACTTTTGCCTACATTGGTCAAACGTGAGAAAGTCCCCGTCCTGGAAGAGGACCTGGATAACCCGGCATTCACCCTCCGTCCATGCACTAAATGCCTGAGGCTGCGATGCCGGGGGGAAGATGGGATTGCGGGCTATAGGTGTATTAGGGGATGGAAATGTTGTCAGACCCCGGGAGACCGCTAGCTTGTCCCAGATCTCAAAAACTGTCTTGGTGGGGGTAGCTATATAGGTACTGCGGGGGCGCGCCCCTCGCGGGAGCCAGGCCAGGTCCCACAAAGGCCTACAGGATACCGCTCGGTCTAGGTGGAACCAATGTTTTTCGCGAACCACCCACTCCGATATATATCGGAGGTGGCAGGCCCAGCAGTATTCCAAAAGGTTTGGGCACGCCAGACCACCCCGATCACGCGGCAGCATTAAGATCTTGTTAGGAAAGTGCGGTCGGGATTTCCCCCATATAAATTTAGTAAAGTCGCGTTGTAAAGCGAGAATGTCCGCCTGTGGGATTGGGGTGGGCAGGGTCTGGAAGAGATAAAGAACCTTAGGGAGGAGAGACATTTTAATAGTATTAATACGTCCCAACCAGGCAAGGGGAAGGCCCTTCCATCTGTGCAGTTCCTCCCGGATGTCTCTCCTATATCTAGGCCAGTTGGACGCAGTCCACGTCGAGAGTGTGGGAGTCAGATCAAGGCCCAAGTACCGAATTGAGACCTCCATCCACTGTACCGGGATCAGATCTCGTAATTCATGGACTTCCGAGGCCGGGAGAGAAAGATTAAGGGCATGAGACTTATCCAGGTTTATCCGGTACCCCGAGGCGGCCTCAAGGGTCCTTAAGAGAGAGAAGCCACTGCCGGGAGGGACGTAGACGGGGACGATAATGAAAGGAGGAGGTCGTCAGTAAAAAGAGAGGCTTTATGCTCTTGTCCCCCCATGGGTATACCCCGTATATTCAGATCATGACGAATGGCAATAGCTAGGGGCTCCACAACCAAAGCAAACAGCAGGGGGGAGAGCATGCACCCCTGTCTGGTGCCCCGGTGTATGGGAATAGGGGCTGTGAGGCGACCATTAAAGTGTATGCGTGTAGAGGGTTTCGCGTAGGGCGCCATCAATTTGGAGATCATTCCCGGTCCCAGCCCCACCCTCCGCAGTACCGCTGTAAGGAATCCCCAGTTCACGCGGTCGAAGGCTTTCTCCGCGTCAAGGGAGACCAGACAAGCAGGGATGTCCCTAAAGCGTGCCTTCTCGACGAGATGGGCTATCCGACGGATATTGTCCGCCCCTTGGCGATGACGTATAAAGCCCACTTGATCTGGATCAATGAGACCCGGAAGATGGGGTTCCAGTCGGTTGGCTAGGATTTTCATATAGATCTTAGCGTCCGTATTTAACAGAGCAATAGGGCGGTATGACGCGGGTAGGGAGGGGTCTTTACCTGGTTTGGGAATAAGTACCACCTCCGCTTCATTCATGGTAGGGGTGAGACCCGAGACGTCTGTGAAGCTATTAAAAAGATGAAGCAAGTGGTCGCGAAGTTGTGGATAAAAAACCCGGTAGAAGGTGACTGGCGGTCCATCAGGCCCCGGGGTCTTACCAAGTGGGAGTTGCTTCAAAGCTTTAGCAATTTCGTCGTGAGTAATGGGGTTTTCCAACAGTTTCATAAAATGAGGATCAATCGGGTCACAGGGGTAAGAATTAAGAAAGGCATTAACTGCTTCAGGAGAGCAGGGGGAATCTACGTAGAGATCTCCATAAAATCTCTCCAGTTCTAGGCCTTTGTCTGCCTCCGAAATGGCCCATGAGCCGTCCGGGCGTCTGAGCTTGGCGATATGAGCCCTCACAGTCCGCGCTCGAAGGCGCAGCACCAGGGAAGCCCCAACCTTGTCCCCCCCGGTGTAGAACTTCTGTTTGAAGTTGAGTAAAAGTCGCTCAGCCTTATTGGTACGGTGCAAACGCAGTTGGCCTCGCAGTTCAGCTAGGCGCCGCTTATTGCGGAGGGACGGGTTAAGATGGTTCCTGCATTCCAGATTTTTGATGTCGCCAGAAAGAGTGGTCTCAACCAGCCTAGCCTCTCGGGTTCTGGCAATTGAAATGGACGTGATGACCCCCCGAACAGTTGCCTTAAAAGCATCCCATCGGGTGCCCTCCGGGGTGTCGGTGAGGGAGTTGGCAACAAAGAAGGCCTCAATCTCTTTTCGGATGTCTGCCACGTCCACAGGATCCCGCAGGACCTGAGGCGGCAGCCTCCAGCGGGGTAGAGACTCGTTCCAGGGGTTAGGGGGTTGAAGGGAAACCAGAACATGGGCATGATCAGATAAGGATATGTCCGATATCTCTGCTCCAGTCAAGGCGAGAATCAAAGGAAGTGAGAGAAAGTAATAGTCTATGCGGGAATAGGACCGGTGTGTATGGGAGAAAAAGGAGTAATCCTTAGTATCTGGGTGGAGATGTCTCCAAGCATCAACTAAGCCTAAATATGTGATGGCAGTGCGCAGTGTCGCCGACATCGCCCCAGAACTTTGGGTGTGCATGCGCAGTAGGGTCCCACTCTGGGTCCCAGACCAAATTAAAGTCCCCCCCAAGAATAATCGGGGTTGTGACCGGCTGTAGAAGCTCCCCAAGGTGGAGGTGCAGAAAAGCGTCCTGGTTTTGGTTAGGGGCATATATATTGACAAAAGTTAAAGACCAACCACCCCACGCCATGTGTACATTAAAGAATCTCCCGCCCACATCTGTCGTGCCTTGCCTGCCAGCCTGGTTTAAAGAGAATCGCTACTCCCCCCGTTTTAGAGGAGGAACAGGCCCAATATTGAAGGGGATATTTGGGATGGGACATAAGGCGGGTGTCACCAGAGAGCAAGTGGGACTCCTGAAGAAAGATGACATCAGGATCCTGGTGGAGGAGATATCGCCAAACCTGACGACGCTTATTAGGGGAGTTCAGCCCCTTTACATTCAGAGAGAGGAACTTAATAGGGGTAGACATGGTAAAACATAAAGAGAAATACAACCCCTGTAGCCCTCATAGCAGTTCCATAAGCCCAACATCATCCCCCTCCAACCGCAAGGCCCACCCAACAGAATTATAGAGCCGGCGCAGAGCATCACTACCCAAGCCCCTACCCAGGCAGTACCCAGAAAAACACCCACAGCAACACTCATCCCTCCAGCCCCTAAAAGCAGCACATCCCTAAGCAATAGGCCAACCGTTAAAAGAAAGGAAAGAAGAGAGAGAACAAAAGAGACAACGTCTAATGGCCAACCGGGCCAAGCCTTTACAGAGTCTATCGAGAACAGCCCAATGTCATACGAACGGGCCATTCCGGAAAAGTCACCCTCCTACCGGACTCTGAAGAGGGGGGGGCAGTTGTACAAAAATTTGTGGGTCTCCGCTACCACAGTCCCGTGGTGACGGTCGAAAGAAGCGGTAGCTGCTCCAGCCATCGGGCCATTCTCAAAGGAATCAGCCGCACTCGCAGCGCCCATGTTCTCCGGGGGTCCAGTCCCTCCAGGACGGAGGGCCGAGCAATGGTTCAAACCCCATGTAGGGCTTCCAATGTCAACCAGCCCCCAGCAGGATCGGGGCTGCCCTCCCAAATCCATAAGCAAATCCAATCAGCATCAAAACACAGGTGACCCCATCGCGGGGCCAGGTTGCAGCACAGCGTGGGAAGGCTTAGCCCTTGTGGTCCGGCGATCCGGTTGGGGAAGAGGATCCACTCAAGGATCGGATATGACTGATGATATCTTGTTTAGCCTGGGAAGAATCAAGTTCCTGCATGCGACGCTTGGACCTAGGAGGCATTACAGTGGACCAAATCAGGGGAGAAGCCCATCCCGACGCTCTCGCGATGCAATCAGGTCCTCCCCATCACTCTCCAGAGGGAGCTGTAGCAGCTGCTTCGCCTCGCTTAAGGAACGGAGGACTCGCCTCTTACCCTCCCAGGAAAACATCAGGGCGAAGGGGTGACCCCATTGGTATTTGATGTTCAGCTCCCTCAGTTTGTCCGTGATGGGCTTGAAGTCTTTTCTCCGTCTGAGTGTAGCTGGCGCCAGGTCCTGGAAGATTTGGATCAACAGCCCGTTGTAGGACACCGCTTTGATCCCTTGTACCTTTTTTAGGATAGCTTCCTTGTCGGCGTAGTAGTGAACTCTGGTAGGAATGTCCGGGATGAAATCAGGGCGATTGCGTGGGCCAGAGACCCGATGGGCCCTGTCAAGCATGGGTGGTGAGGCTTCCTCATTCTCCCTGATGGCCTGGAGAAGCTCCACCATGTAACCCAGAATGTCCTTGCCTTCCGCCCCCAATGGAACACCCCGGATGCGCAGGTTGTTCCACCGACTGCGATTTTCAAGGTCTTCTTGTTTTAGCTGTAGGGTGATATTTTGCTCCTCGAGATCCGCCATCCTCTTCCACAAATTTTCATGATCCATCGCTCTAGTGTCCATAGTGCGTTCAAGGTCATCAACTCTTCCGCCAATCTCGGTGACGTCTCGCCGGATGTCTTATAGGTCTGTCTTAAGATCTTGATGAAGGAAGCCGATATCATCTTTGATTTCCTGAAGGAAGGACGCCATGAAAGCCTGAGTGACCGGCATCTCCGAGCTGGGTTTCCCCGCTGCCAGCGTTGAGGGGTTGGAATCCTCTGGGGGCTGAGCGGAGGGTTTAGACCAGAGGGAAGTAACAGGGTTATCACGCACCGCGTTAGACTCAGCGTCCTTCTGCGCTTTGTTTTTTGGAGGCATGGTAGAGCGTCCTATGGGGATCATGGATCCGGCGAATGAGAGGGGCCGAGCCACAGGGTCAAGGCGGAAGAGCGATGGAGGATGGCGATATGACGAACGCCGCGGGATGTATGTAAGTTCGTCCACACACCAGGCCAAAGGGAACCCAGGTATCCCACGTAGGCAGCCTCAGGATTCCTCCAGTGTAGCAAAGTTAGGTCCGGAGCACAAAAGTTAAGATCCCCACTCAAGGCCAAGAGAGTGAATCACCCCAAGCGGCGCGGGACACTCTTCCCCGACAGCGTACAACACAGGGGCAGAAGCTGGAAGAAGGGCACACAGCTAGCAGGAAAGACCCTACAGCGTCGTCCACAGGCCAGCAGGAACAGAGTGGCACCAAGGTCCCCATGCCACGCGGTGGTGGGGGTGGGTACAAGTCCCCTCCCGATCGCACTCGGTGACCAGAGAAAATAAACACTGCTCACCTCCTCTACGTCTGGCCAGGGACAGGCCGCAAGTTAGTTGGTGCAAGATGGACACCCTCGTGCACCGGTCAGGGGCGATCCGCCATCCCCAGTCGCAATCAGTGAGCTGCGGCCCCCACTTAAGCCAGTATAGGTGAGTCAGCGTAAATCCAGGGGTGCCCCCAATGTCCAACAGGGCCAGAGTCCTTCCGCTGCCCTAGTATGGGTCCCCACACAGCGGGCCCCGTGACATCCTCCGGGCTTCACCGGTTTGGCCCCGCAGTCCAGCGCGCCCCAGCCAGATCTCAAGGTGCTGTCCAACCCGCAGCAGGGAGAGCCGCGGCAGCAAGGGGATTCCTCCGGCAGGCACACTCCGCGCCGATGGCGTTCCGGGCTCAAAGTAGTGTGCACCTAACTTCCAAGATGGCGGTTATAAAGTCTGTAGAGGGGCCCACCAGCCCTGCGTGGCACTGGTCTCCGTGGGCTTAGCATCCAACGCCCAGAGGGACCACGCCGACACGGAGCTCTCCAGCCAAGCTCCCCAGCCTCCGGGCGTCTCGCCGATGTGTCTAGTCGACCGCCCAGGACCCAGCCGCCGGTCAGAGCACTATTCCAGGGCCCTGGGGCAAGCGCAGGGCGGGCCTCTGCACTCCAGCAGCCAAGGCACCCCCAGTGGCAGACGCTGTCTCGGGAGGTCCCGGGGACACAATCGTCGCTGGCGCGGTGGATCAAAGGCACAGCCCAGCTGCGGGCCTAAGGCCGGATCCTCCTCCGCAAGATGGCAGCCAGGCAGGGCGCCGCGTTGGCCACACGCGATCCCTCGCTTTCAGGCGTCGCCGGGCCCCCCCTTTACAGCACAGGGGGGCTCCACAGCAGCGCAGCACCGGGAAGAACCCCTCCTCACCGGACAGCAAGCCCAGCGGTGCGGAACAGCGGCGGCAGCGGGACTCTATGGAGTGGAGACCCGAGCCTGCACGTCTTAGTCCATGCGCGTCCTGGCCACGCCCCCAAGTTATGTTTTGAAACATGCAAAACCACTGAAATTTGTCATTTATGTTTAGGAACGCATAAAATACAGTAGTTAACTGTTTTTTGTATATGTGCCTTTGCCAAATATTTGTTTTGTTCATGGCAGTGGCCCGTGAGTTATAGTCATTTGTGTAGTGCATGAAAACTATGTGCGCCAGGACCCCGCGGTTCTGGGCAGACTCGATGAGACAATGAGAGAATTATGTAACTATTTGGGGAGGTGTTAAGGTGTGGTTATTAACGGTTAGGAGATATTGAGAAGTTCACTTGAATGTTGTACACTGATGAATAAAGACATCTGTTATGAGATCCGTGTGTGGTGTGTTCATTTTGCATGCTGCCAGGCTGGGGAGGATGCTACAACTGGCGATGAGTGCGAGATCTGTGCCCCGAAGAAATGTGAATGCTCTCCCTGAAAGTTTGCAATGCTGCAGCAAACTGCTTGTGTGTGCCACATGCACCTCTTAGATGAGAAGGAGTTCGAGTTTGGTATGTGTGGAATCGAAGCCCTGCTCCAGCCCATATACAGCCCTCGAAGAAGTTGAAGGCCCTGCAGAGGAGCGCACTCGAAAAGCCCACCAGAAACCCACTGGTAAGGCCAACTGAAGAGATACTGCACCATACAATAACACAGAGACATCATCGATACAAAGAGAAAATGTTAAAGGCAGTCACAACCAGGTACAACATAAAGGCAGCGACAACCAGTGAAATTTACTCACCCGCATGACGAACTTAATAGTGAGCAAGATGACCCAAAAGTGAACACTGAAGTGGCACTCACAAAGTTGTTGATCCCCGGAGAAGCTGCCAAAGATAGGGGAAGTCGGCAGCTGGTGGCCTTCAGCACAACTCAAACGGTCTTCAAGACAGCGAAGGCTCCCAGTAGCTGCTGCACGAGACATGAAGTACGGTGCTGCCGCCTTTTTGAAACCTCTGCCACTATTCAATACCGCCAAAAAAGAGAATAATGGTGCCAGATGGCCCACATGGATCGAGACCTTTGATGACTTCATAGTTACTCTAGAAGAAGTAAATGACGAGAAAATCAATAACTATTTAAATAATCTTGCTGGTGATGGAGTAAAAGAAGTGATAAAGAAAATCTCACAGACTGAGACACTCATACCGTCAAATCAAATCAAATCAAAGAAGAATTAGGAGCTAAGTACAATCCAACACCAAGTCAGTGAAACAATGGATGAGTTTGTAAATTTAGTGAATTTAATGATGAAGAAGCCATGCGCCTCAGAGTCATTGATAGCTGTCTTTCGAACTCGTTCAGAAGACGTATGTTGAGAGAGAGACGCTCAGGTTAGAAAAATTGCTAATGGCTGCAAAAGCCAAGGAAAGAGCAGATCGGCAAGCTGCCGACATGGAAGCTGGAACAGCAAAGTGTGAATCAGCACTAATCATGAAGAGCAAATACAAGTACAAAGTAGATACAGGCAAGTCGTTATCCTCAAAGAAAGGAAAGCTGTGTTTCCGATGTGGATTTTCATTTCCACATGAAAGCAAATGTCCAGTCATCGGATAGAGAAGTTCAAAGGTTGTGGAAAGGAAAACCACTTCATAACTGTTTGGAAGGCAAAAGAAAAGCCACATGCTTCACGAAAAGATGAGAAAATAGATGCCAGAAAGTTCCAGAAGCATTCTCACCACGCCTACAAAGACAAAAGCAACCTCAACTGCGACAGATTTTTGACGACACAATAGAGTGACAGTGATGAGGGTGAATGTGCGATGATCATATCTGCCAAAAAAGCGTCATTAACATGTGGGTCTTGCTACCTACAAAGAAAATGAACAAACAGCAAAAATGAGTGAGTCAATGAAACAAAAGAGTTCATATGGATACTGCCACAAGATCACATTAAAGGTCAACGGTTGTCCCATAATCTTTGTAATTGATAGCTGTGCATCGATCAACATCGTGCCAGTCAAACAGTTTAACAAATTGTCACCCGCACCGCGATTCAACGCGTCAAACAGGAAGGTGTATACATGGGCTGCTTCGAAATCGCTGCAGAGTCAAGGATCATTCATGGTTACTTTACGACATAAAAAGACGTCTGTGCAAGCCCCAATTCATGTTCTTCATGATACTTCCTCCAGTGCATGACAACTCGTTTTGCAACTGCTGCTGACATGGGACTAATAACTATCATTTATAACATACATACGCAATCTGAAATTGTGAGTCAGTTTCCGTCATTATTTCATGGCCTAGGAAAACTCAAGACAATGAAGGTGCAACTTCACATCAACTAAGACATCCAGCCTGTTGCACAGAGACACCGTAGAATAGCATTTCACCTGCAAGAAGAGGTCAAAAAGGAACTAGAAACGCTGTTTAAGCACAACATAATTGAGTGCTCTACTTGTCCTACACCATGCGTGCCGCCCACAGTGGTAGTGCCAATAAAGGACAGTGAAGGTGCAGTGCGCATTTGAATGGATATGCGCCAGGCCAAGAAAGCAATCAAGAGAGAAAGACATTCGGGTCTGCACATTGCACAGACATGCAGCTGAACGGAACCAAAATCTTCTCCCGTTTTGACCTGAACAAGGGATGCCATCAACTCAAATTGGAAAAAAAATGTAGGTACATTACCACTTTTTCAACTTATGTTGGTTTGTTCAGATACAAAAGGTTGAGTTTTGGAGTGTCATCTGCTGCAGAAATATTCCAAGATGTCATACATAGAATATTTCAACCTGTCACGCATGCTTTCAATTACAGTGATGACATAATGATATTTGGGACAACCCGGAAGGAGCATGATAAAACTCTCAAACAAGCGTGCCAGTTACTTAGAAATGCAGTTCTCACTCTAAATGCAGAAAAGTGTGAATTTCACAAAACCAAACTCAAGTTCTTGGGGCACATATTCTCTGATGGGGGAATGACTCCTGGCCCAGATAAAGTAAAAACACTGTCAGCCAACCAACCCCACAAGATGTTACTATGCTACGATCCTTCTTGGGCATGGCCAGCTGTTGTTCAAGGTACATTTCTGACTTTGCCACAGTGAGTGCCCCATTGAGAGACCTGACTAAATGAAATGCCCAGTTCCGATGGTCCTCTGAATGCGACCAAAGCTTCAAAAGAATAAAGCATGCCATTGAAAGTACCACAGACATGGCTTACTTTGATCCTAAATTACATACTGAGATTACTGTTGATACGAGCCCGGTGGGGCTGGGAACAATCCTTGTTCATCATAATGGACATCCAGTTGCTCAGAGTCACATTGTGGCATATGCTAGCTGTTAGAGCTGGCACCATTGGCGTGGGTCTCCCTTCCATTTTTTGCCTTTGTTTCCTGTGTTTTGCTGTGTGTTGGACTCCATTTTTGCTGGTCTAGATGCTTTGGGCACTTTGCCACTGCTGTTCAGTGCCAAAGTGCAAGTGCTCCCTTTTGTAAATTGTTGGTATGAATTAGTGTTTCCATGATTAGCTATTTGATGTACTTGTCAGACCCTAATATAGTGCACTGTGTGTGCCCAGGGCCTATAAATCACATGCTGCTGGTGGGCTTGCACCACTGGTTGTGCCACCCACAGAAGCAGCCTGTAAAATGTAACTCTGGCCTGCCATTGCAGAGCCTGTGTGCAGTCTGGGACTGCCATGTCGACTTGGCAAGTGCACACACTTGCCAGTCCCTAAACCTTCCCTTTTCTGCATATCAGTCACCCCTAAGGTAGGCCCAAGGCACCCCTGTGGGCAGGGTGCATTGTAAGTGAAAGGTAGGACATGCCCTGATGTGTGTGGCATGTCCTGATAGTGAAATACTGCCAATTTCGTTTTTCACTATTGCAAGGCTATCTGTTCCTATGGGACAGAATGGGGAGTTTGTTTATAACATATTATAAGCATAACTGACCCTGGGAACAAGGTGGAAAAATAAAGTGTAGTATGCCTGAACTCAGAATGTTAAAATACATCTTATAGTGAGGGTGATTTTTACATTCTGTGCTTGAAAATACCACTTTTAGAAAGTAGGTATTTTCTTGCCTAACCATCCAGTGTGCCTCTGCTAGGTTTCTGTATTGCATGTCTGGCTTTTGGATGACAGGGGCTGGAGATGGGCAGTGGCTCCAGAAGTCTAATGAGTCAGGGCTGGGCTGAATAGACCTGGGCTGCATTTAGAGTAGGGGGAGGAAATTTCCTTTCACCTGCCTGGGCCTGGTCTGCCTTCAACAATGCTGTCTCCACCTCCTGCCAGGAAGCTGCACCAGTGAAGACAGAACTGGTTTTGGCTGGGTACAGACACTCTCTGCCTTCAGAGAACAAAGGATTTTGTGGTATAAATATTGGGGCCCAGACCCCAGAACTTCAGATCACTTCTGGGATATCAAGAGGAACCTTTGCCAAGGAGAAGAGCCAGATAAGCTGAGGAGGAATACTGCCCCTGTGCTGTTTGCTGTCTGGGATTGGCCTGCAGTGGCTGCTTGCTGCCAAGGAAAGGAGAAAAAGGACTTTGCTGTTTGCTTTGTCACCTGCTTGAAGAAAAGATCTCCAAGGGCTTGAAACTGAGCTTGCCTCCTGTTCTGAAATCTCAGAGACACAAAGACTTCATCCTTTCTGTCTCTCTGCATCTGGAACTGCTGTTTCAGCTGTCACAGAAGGAAATTGCAACACCGACGCCGGCGAGCGACGCCGTAACCTGCACCGAAGCCGTGGGCACCGCTCGTGAAGAGCACGACGCACCGCCCCGACTTGACTGTAGGCCCGACGCCTGATGACGCCATGCCGCATCAACTCCGAAGCCATCAGCGAGGCCGCTGCCTGCACCGGAGCCGAGGACACCGCTCGTGACGTCCACGACGCAACGTCCCGACTCGCACCGCAGCACCGACGCCGGTGCTTCATCAACGCAGAGCCGATCCTCGACGTGAGTGACTCCTGAATTCATCGACATCGCACCGTCGTAAGGAACCGACGCCTCGCTGCCATCGTGACGTCACCTCCCTGACACAGTAAGGAACAGATGTCTCACCTCCCCTGCAGCGCAGTAAGGAACAGAGGCTTCACCTCCCCTGGGGTCGTAAGGAACCGTCGCCGCAGGCACCAATGAAGCATCACCTCCCCGACGCCGTGCACCGCCATTGCTTTCATCAATTCCAAGGTATTGTTCTTTGTGGGTCTGCTTGACTCCGAGCCCGACGCCGCGCACCTCGCGGTCGGCGCCGTTCTGTGGGATTTTCATCTGTCACGACGTTGTCATGACTCCAGGTGGAGTTATTTGTTGCTAGAAGCTTGATTTGAGTGAATAACCTATTTTTAAGGATATTTTTGATACTGTATTGTGGATTTTTGTCGTTTGGTCTTGTTTTGGTTTAGATCAAGATTACTTATTTTTCTAAACTGGTGTGGTGTCCATTTGTAGTGTTTTCACTGTATTTCTGTACGTGTTCACAAATGCTTTACACACTGCCTCTGAGATACGCCTGTCTGCTCGTGCCAAGCTACCAAGGGGGTGAGCAGGGGTTATTTTAGGAGTGTATCCCCCTTACCCTGACTAGAAGAAGCAAGGGTCCCTATTTGGACAAAGTACCTCTGCCAACTAGAGACCCCCATTTCTAACATTGGTGGTCAGCGGTGAGGATCTGGACTTGCATTTGTGACTTACATACAGTGATTGGTGTACACTACTAGTATAGTGCAGACCATTAGGCAACCACATATATTTGGTAGAGTTTTTTTTCTGGGAATTTTTTGCATCTTGAGAACTGCCAATTTTCACCATGAGCAAAGCAGCATCACTTGCATCTGTGGATATTGAATTTGAAGAGGAGAGGGTTGATACCTACACTGTGCCACAACTTAAAGCCATCTGCAAAAAAATCTCCATGAAAGGCCTCACCAGAAAGGAGGAATTCCAAAAGGCGCTGAGGGCCTGGTTGGAAGCAAGGAATGGCAGTGGGCAGACCGAGGAGCCTATGGTGGAGGGGGAGAATTTAGAAGGGCAGCAGGGTGGGCTAGTGGGCCTAACTGGAGGGGGGTGCCTCCCCGGGAAGGCAGCAGTGTGTCTTCAATGGGTCTGTCTCCAGAAGAGTTGGAGGACAGGGAGAGAAGCAGAGTGCATGAAATGGAGCTTGCTAAGCTCAAGCTGGGGAGCCAGGGTGACTTAGAGAATAAGAGGTTGGAGAGCAAAAAATTGGCCATGGAGGAAAAGATTATGCTTTTAGAGCATGAGAGAGTGTGGTGGGAGTTGGAGCTGAAAGCAAAGAGTCTAGAAATCACTCCCTCTGGTGGCAGCACACCATCGGTGCCTGGGGAAGGAAAAGTATACATTCCCAAAGATGTTATCAAAGATTTCATGAAGCATGAGGACATTGGTCAGTGGTTTAAGGCCTATGAAATAGCAATGAAGTCCCACCGGGTCCCTGAGAGAGATTGGGGAGCAGGGTTGTGGGGCTGCTTCATAGGTGAAGGGAGAGAGACCCTACTAGCTTTGCCCACTGAGGATCAGATGTCCTATGCCCCCATGAAGGAAGCCTTGATAGCCAGGTATGGTTTGACACCAGAGCTTTATAGGCAGAAATTTAGGAACTGCAAGAAGCTGGAGTCAAGTACTTGGGTGGAGTATGTATCTTATTTTTGCAGAGCACTGGATGGATGGGTGAAGGGTAGCAAGGTAACTGATTTACAGGGGCTCTATGATTTGGTTGCATGGGAGCACTTGTCCAGTAGTTGTTTTCCAGAGCTATGCCAGCACCTGATTGATAGTGAGCTGACTGACTCCAGGAGGCTTGCTGTGGAGGCGGACTGCTGGGTCAGTACCAGCATCCACAAAGGTCTTGTGGGAGACTCCGCCAAGGGTGGGCAGGGTCCCCAGCAGAAGAGTGGGGGGGACAAGGTAAACAGAAGGAGTTCCAAAAAGGGCCCCAAAGTAATCCCCAAGGGAACCAAGGTAAGGGTTCCAAGCCTCCCACTGAAAAGAAGCCATAGGTCCCGACAGGTAAGCCTGTTCAGAAGGGTCCCAAGACCTGTTTTAGTTGTGGTCAGGTGGGCCACTTCCGGGGGATCCTAAGTGTCCCAAACCGGTTACCACCACATCCACTGGTGCACCGCCCCGGGAACTGTCTAGTGTAGCCTTGGGGGAGGAATCGGGTGCCCAAGGTGGGTGGGGTCCCGCAGAGATGTCCCTGGTCTCTTTAGGAGACAGTGAGATGGTCCCAAGGACTCACCTGCCTGATAACACTAAAGTACAGGCAGTGGGTGACCATCAATGGCCATAGTGTGGAAGCTCTGAGAGACACCGGAGCCAGTGTGACTGCTGTCAGTTGTCGGCTGGTGTCTGAAGAGCAGGTCGTCCCCAACACATTCTACCCAGTAGTTGCCGCTGACAATTCAGAGTGCCTCTGCAAAGTGGCACAGGTTCCCTTTGAGTGGGGGGAGGGGTCTCAGGTACCTTGAAAGTAGCTGTGAGGCCAGCCATGCCTGTTGACTGTCTGCTAGGCAATGATTTGGGGAGCTCCCCTTGGGCGAAGGTGGAGCGGAGGTCTCATTTGGAGATGCTGGGTCTGCCTGAGTGGGCGTGTGTGACCACTCGGTCAATGGCAGCCGGTAAGGGCATTCAAGAGGACCTGGAGCCTGAAAGAGTGGCCCAGGTGCCTGCCGGAAAGAGAAGAGGCAGGGGGCGCGGGAAACCGGCCCCCGAAGTTCCCACGGTCCAGGAGGAGGTAGACCCTGAGGGGGATGCCCTGGAGCCTACATGGGAACAAGTAGCTGAACTGGGGACCTGCCTGAGCTGACCCATTGGCAGCAAGAAGGAGGGCCCACCAGGGAGGAGTTCTGTCAGGAGCAGAAGACGTGCCCTTCTCTCATTAGTTTAAGGCAGTAGGCTGCAAACTAGGCAGCAGGTGATCAGTCCGGATCACAATGGATATACTGGGAGAATGGTCTCCTGTATAGCGAGCCTAAGGTTGCTGAGCCTGGGTCAGCCCGTGTGCTGGTGGTACCCCGGCGCTTCAGAGCCTTCCAACTGGGTCTGGCTAATGATGTGCCTTTGGCAGGGCATTTGGGGCAAGACAAGACCTTTGAGAGGCTTGTCACCCACTTTTACTGGCCTCAAATGCGCAAGCAATCTGATGTTCACTGTAGGTCTTGCCAGACTTGCCAGGCAAGTAGTAAGAGTGGGAGGAAGTGTAAGGCTCCTCTCCAACCTTTCCCTGTAGTCAGCACCCCCTTTGAGGGGGTGGGTATTGACGTTGTGGGGCCTCTGGATCCCAAGACAGCCATGGGCAACAGGTTTATCCTGGTCTTGGTGGACCATGCCACCCGGTACCCGGAAGCCATCCCTCTCCGGACTGTGACGGCCCCAGTGGTCAGTCGTGCGTTGATGGGGATTTGCTCCTGTGTGGGGTTCCCCAGAGAGGTGGTGTCCGACCGGGGTACCAACTTCATATCTAAGTATATGAAGTCCCTGTGGCAGGAGTACGGTGTAACCTATAAGTTCACCACTCCTTACCACCCCCAAGGTAATGGGCTGGTTGAGAGATTAAACCGGCCCTTGAAAGGCATGATTATGGGTCTTGGTGAGCCCATGAGGCGTAAGTGGGACATCCTCTTACCATGCCTTCTGTTTGCTTACAGAGAGGTGCCCCAGAAGTCCTTAGGGTTCAGTCCCTTTGAGCTGCTGTACGGCCATCCTGTAAGAGGACCTCTGAGTCTGGTGAAAGAAGGCTGGGAGATAGCTCCCAGTAAACCTCCCCAGGATGTATATAGCTACATGCTGGCCTTCAGAAACCAGACTAAGCGCTTCAGGCAACTCGCTCAGGCGAACCTGGAAGCCAGCCAGGAGGAAATGAAACCCTGGTATGATCAGAATGCCACTCTGACGTCACCTCCCTGACACAGTAAGGAACAGACGTCTCACCTCCCCTGCACCGCAGTAAGGAACAGAGGCTTCACCTCCCCTGGAGTTGTAAGGAACCGACGCCGCAGGCGCCAATGAAGCATCACCTCCCCAACGCTGTGCACCGCCGTTGCTTTCATCAATTCCAAGGTACTGTTCTTTGTGAGTCTGCTTGACTCCGAGCCCGAGGTCGCGCACCTCGCGGTCGGTGCCGTTCTTTGGGATTTTCATCTGTCACAACGTCGTCATGAGATAAGCCTGTCTGCTCGTGCCAAGCTACCAAGGGGGTGAGCAGGGGTTATTTTAGGAGTGTATCCCCCTTACCCTGACTAGAAGCAAGGGTCCCTATTTGGACAAAGGTACCTACCTCTGCCAATTAGAGACCCCCATTTCTAACACTAGCCAAAGGCTGTCTGATACAGAATGTGCCTATTCTCAGCCAGAGAAGGAGAGCCTGGCTGTGGTGTAGATCAGCGAACACTTTCGTGTGTTTCTTTACGGAAAGCATTTCATGATTGTTACAGACCACCAAGGACTGCTCAACATATTCGGAAACCCAAAATCTAAGATGCCCCCATACATAGAGAGGTGGGGGTTGCATTTACAGGAGTACAACTATGCAATTGTGCATAAGGCAGACAAAAACCAAAACCCTGCAGATTACTTCTCACAACTACCCTTAGATCGGCATGGCTCGACATCAAAAACATCTGAAGAGTACATCAACTTCACTGTAAGGTCCAGCACTCTAGCGGCCTTATCCATTGAACAGATCACTGCTGCTACAAATGCTGATAAAGACATTATTGCCTTTAAAAACATCATCTCAGTGCAGTCATGGAGACAAAGTGTTTAACCTCTAAGCGATGACGTTGAATTTAAAAAGTTCAAGAATGTACAGGATGAATTGTCTGTCACTAAGGAAGGCATTGTGTTGAGAGGCTCATGGATCGTCATACCCGAGAGTCTCTGACAGCAAGTCCTTGAACTCGCTCACAAAGGACATTGTGGCATTGTCGCCCCCAAAAGAGCCCTGAGAGATCGAGTGTGTTTCCCGTGCTTGGACGAGCGAGTTGAGAGGGAATTAAAGGAGTGACACTTTTGTAATTGTCTTTCTCCTAAAGTGACACAGCATCCACTAACCATGTCTGATCTTCTGGCACATGCGTGGGAGACAGTGGCCGTTGAGTTCTTTGGGCTCCTAGCGAATGGACATCATCTCATGATAGTCATTGACGAGTATTCCCGTTTTCCTCCGGTGAGGGAAATGTCATCAACAACACATTACAAGGTCATTTTGCGGCTAGACGACATCTTTGAGGCTTAGGGCCTCCCAGATATCCTTAAATCTGACAATGGTCCACCGTTCAATAGCAAGGAGTTTCTAACTAAACTTAATGTCAAGCATCAAAAGAGTACACCCTTGTGGCCCGAAGCTAACGGTGTTGTGGAACAATTTATGGACACCCTAAAGAGAGTGATGCAACGAGCATCGATGGAGGGAATCGAGCTGAGTCAGGCCTTATGTCAAGCCCTATGTGCCTATTTTTTGACTCCTTACTCCACCACTGGTGAAAGGCCTGCTACCTTGCTGTTTAGGAGAGCTGTAAGAACCAAACTACCACAGTGGACCAATGAACGAACTCGGACTGCTGATGAGGTTCGTGTTACTGACACTGCTTGAAAACACCTAACGTTGACATAGGCTGATCAATGTAGGAAAACTCAGGAAATTATCTTCGACGGTGTAACGGTGTAACTGGGTTCTTGTCAAAAACTGAAGAGGAAAACAGATCCTCCGTTTGCTGCTGAGCCTCTGAGAGTTGTGGCGCGCAAGGGACATATGATAGCACAACATCCCCAAAAATCCATCACAAGAGATTAGTCACATTTCACACATCTATCTCAACATTCATCAGCCCCTGTAATTCCAGACGGGGCTGCCATTCCTGATGGCCTAGATCAAACATCAGCTCCTGCACCCTCGGTGTCCACTCAAGGTGCATCTCAACTACCTCATTCCACGTGATCTGGCCGAACAGTGAGTGCACCTAGACGACTTAATAAAGAAATATAATGCTGCTGTTGTTTACACACTTTTAATTTAGCAAGGGGCGGATGTAGTGTCTTAAGACTATAAGCGACAGGACCCCGCGGTTCTGGGGCACACTCAATGAGAGAATTACGTAACTATTTCGGGAGGTGGAAAGGTTTGGTTATTAACGGTTAGGAGATATTGAGAAGTTCAATTGACTGTTGTACGCTGATGAATAAAGACGTCAGTTACGAGCTCCGTGGGTGGCATGTTCATTTATCATGCTCCCAGTCTGGGGAGGATGCTACAAAGTGGTGTGTGCATGCCTACAAAAATAAGTGCCCAGTACAAAAAAAATTATGTACATCACCCACAATACGGTGGTGGGGGAAATAACACAGTTATAAATACTGCACCGCGAAATAATGCCCATCATTGTTCCTGCACCACGTAATAGCTCATCACGCATTCTATATCAAAACCTCAGTCTTTTCATAGTTCTAACAACAATTCAATGTTTGAGCTTATCTTTTTCATATATTATATAGTCCATGGATAAAAAAAATTAGTTGTGTTTTAATTAATGTTGTGGGGGAGGTCAGTAATGCCAATAACTCAAAAGAGAAGAAATTGTAAGGAATTTGAAAACCAAGGCGGATGTAGAAAAAGAAAGTGCATAGTAAGAACAAGAAACAAGGGAAGCAACAAAAGGTAGCAATAAGGCGAAGATCAGACTTAAGCATATGGAGAAGGTGGAGACTACGTCTATAGACACAGGAGGTGTAGAACAGGAGGAGCCAAGTCAGATACATGTGGTTGACCAATAGGAGAACACGAGGAGCAAGGTCAGCACTTCTGGGTTGGTTAAGTAGAGTCAGTTAGATGGAAGAAGTTGGCTTGCAGCTTCCTTTGTTGTAGGGCTCCCCGATGCTGACAGTTTCATCATTTGTATTTCCTTTCCTTTCATGTATGGTTTGTTTTTTCTGCCTTTTTCCAGTTCCTTACCCTATGTTCCTGAACTATTTCATGGTTACCCTGTATTGTGTTTTAGCTATTTGTCCTACTAGGCTGTTGCAGCTACTGGTGCTCCAGAGCATTGTCATGTAGAAGTATTAGGCACAGTTAAGAGATCGCCATTTTACATACACACATTCTTAAGTTGCCTTCTCTACTTAAACTCAATGACATTTGACACACATTCATTTGCGTGCGCATATGGGATAATATTCTTCAAACTCAGTTTGCTTACAAAACCGCTTCATGGGCACTCTATCAAGACACCTTGAACATTCTGTACAAGGGCTACGTTCAGCACACAAGATATTGTTATTTGTTTTTGGTCGTTGAACGACAGAACTATCATAATAGAATAAACAATAGCGGCCTGACTGGGGCTTCAGCATTGGCAACATGGAGGATGTTATTATATATATGACATCAAGCCTTTGTTTAGGCAGAGGAGCATTTTGCTGGCTCTGAGATGTTGGTCCATGCCGGAATTCCAGCTCAGCTGATTCCTGTTATCTCATGTGAGGCATGCTGTCCAACTCTACACCAAGACAGGCAGCTCGCTGACACTTACCCACAGGGGATGGGGAGTTAGACCACCCGGCTAAGGATTTGGCAGATCCACTCACCTTAGACACGCTAGGGTAGAATGCGCTAGGTAGGAGTACACTATATTACAGTACATGTACGCAGGCATATAGTATTCTGTAATCAGCAAAACGGTTAAATTGTTCATCTTTTTTACCATTCTCGTAATGCTAATCACATTATTCTGTTTCCTTCTATTAATCATTACAGGGCACATATTTTACTCAAGAATCATAATGCTTCAATGAATATTGAAACCGCATGCTGTGTTTTTATTGTGTATCTCTTTAGGTATGCATAAATGGTTGAGCGGAAAGGTTATAGATCTGTTACTACGATTTCCTTGGGGAGGTCAGGGTTGTCATGTTCTGAGGTCGCACACACATTGTTACCCTGTCAGGTTAGGGGTGCAGATGGTGCACTGTGAGCTAGCAGGACTTATCCTGTGGGGTGCTCAGAATCAGTCTCACACCAATCCAACATTTATGTTGTCCAACAAACACACAGTTTTACTTGAGAAAATACAAGCCGTACAACAGCATGGAGAAGGTTCTTGGAACTCTCTGGGGTCAACAGCTTACCCATCTTTGAAGCATCAGAGCCTCATATGTGAGAAGCCAAAAGTTTGGACCCTGTGGGAGGAGTTTACTGCATAAGACCAGACCCATGGGGCCAGCTCCATTGTTTTGCTCTCCCTAATCCCATTTTCCCCTGGGATGAGGACAACTGCAGTAGTATACCATCTTCTGCATCCACTTTCCTTTCAGTTAGGAAATAGATGTACTGATTTTGGTAATCGTGACATAACCTTGCTCAAAAATTCAACTTGGAATGACATACATCAAAGAAGGTAGAAGCAACCTTAACTTCAACCCGTGCAATGCTCTCTTCATAACTTCACACATTATTTCATTCATATAAGGCCATAGTAAATGATATAGAATGTAAGTAAAATTATATAACTTTTTTAAGAATCAGTAGAGCCCCACTACAAATGACTGTAAGGTGAAACACAGTGAGGAGCAATCATCAGGATTAATTGGTGTTGCGCCCCAGAAATACAAGAATAAAAGATTACGAATAATGACATCAAAAACCCTAAGAAAAGATGCCCCAAAATTAAATGAGCAATGGAAGCGGTGAACTCATCCTCAGCTGTGGGCAACTGAATGGCTATTTGCTATGTCGGGAGTAACAAGGTTTTTTTAATTTTCAAATGGAATTTATTTCCTCCATTGAAAACAGGGGTAAATGCAACAGGTGTTTAAGAGAATCATACTGCAAAAAAGGCAACAAAGTCCTGGTTGGTTGCGTAATAGGAAGTATCCTGTCATGATGAAGGCCTAATCTTGCAATCACATTTTTTACTGTAGTTGTCTAAACCAAACTGATTAAAGTGATAGTGGGTAACTTATAAAGCACCACATTAGTGATTTGATTGGGCATGAAAGAGTGGAGTTTTTGAGGTCCAACATTTATGGCACTTGCGTCATCCATGGCAAACATATTTTATTCTAAACTTTGACGTCTTTGGGTCAGCCTCCTTCAGCCATGGCTCTGGAACCTTCAGCCATTTGCTTGAGACATTGTCAAATACATCTTGGCTCAGTCCTCGTGTGTTGCAGTCTCACCATTTTTCTATAGGCTGATTGTGTGGCCCCTTCCAGCTGCAAAGTAATGCACGAAGGACTATTTCACCGTCAGTGAGTGATCCAGTAGCACTGGGGAACGAATGCTGACAAAAGCATCTGAAAAATGGCTGTTACAGTAAAAAGGTTGATTTTTTTCTCTAGCATCCATTTTTCAGAAGCTGTTGTTTGGGCTTCCTGTCAAGTGCACTAACCCTGGCAAAGTTAACAGCTTGCTTTACAACCTTCAAAACCTATTGGCGTTGCAATGTGTGTTCAATATGTAGAGCAGTCCTTGAAAAGGGCAACACATATGGTTAGTATGTACATAGTGCTGTATGGCAAAATTAGGCATGTTTTAATTAAATATAAATACTTTTATGTATTTTATAAAATTAGAGTCCGGTGTGCTAATTTTTGGTGTAGATCTCCAAAAGAAAGCAAATGTAAAGTAATTATGTATGAAAAAACTCTCTATGCAATTACAGTAGAATGAGGAAGGAAGAACTGGCCCAGGTACTGCCCCAGAGTATTAAAGGATTAGCTAATGGAAATTAACGACCACTTACAGTAATAAACACAATATCCCCAGGCAGCAATGATCAAAAATGTCCCCAACCTTCAAGGACGTCTACAGAGGCTTGACATCATGTGTAGACCTTTAAAAAATGTGCGTCACTATGAAGCCATTGCTCTCTGGAGATTCCTCTCGCCATATAGTATTTTCATTTTATAAATGAAAGGGAAAAACGTTTTTGAATCTTTCCCGGTGTTTACAAACCCCAAAAATAAAAAAAGACTGTGAAAAAAGCGGAAGTATGCCATAATTTTAATATTGACTTAGTTTAGCAATTTACCTTGTCTTTTTTTATTTGTTTCAGAACACCAGGAGAGATTAAAATAAAAGCAAAGATATATTTTTTCCTTCATTTGCAAAATACTAATGATTTGTGGGGACGGAAAGTCCTATTGAACAATGGCCTAATTGTTACTCTTAGGGCCTGATTACGAGTTGCGGCGATGCAATGGCGTTCCAACCGCCCAAGTTGTAATAGGGCAGTCGGACCGACGGTGCAGCGGTGCCCGCACAGCCACCACGGCTACAGCAGTCCATAGGACCACCGTAGCCGTAATAAGGCCCTAAGATGTCAAGCCCCATAAGATGACCTTGCAGGCATCTTTCCTGCCTTTTTCAAAGGTTGGGGGGAATTTGGTACCATTCACCCCCTACTTATGTCAAGTTCGGGGGGGGGGTTTATTTATTTTTTTGAAAGACTTGGAAGTTAATAATTGCATTAGTCAGTGAATGACTCAAATACTGAATAACAAATATCGTTTTAACTTAATATCATGTCAAAAATATTGGAAATACAAATATATCAAGGAATATAGAAGGTAAGCATATCCATTTTATGTATATTGTAAGAAATTGGGATACTGGTTGAGGGGGTGAAACCCTTTTCAAACAGCAACCACAATTCTTCTTAGGGTGAAATCACAAGCAATCCCTAAATTGACCTGTGCTTAACCCTCGGGTAGCTTGGCACAGAGCAGTCAGGCTTAACTCAGAGGCAATGTGTAAAGTATTTGAGCAACACTTTAAACAGTAACAGTGAAAACATACCACAAAAGGAACCCACAAGAGAGTTTGAAAAATAGAGTAATTTTTAATAAATAAAACAAGACCAAACACGACAGAAATCCTTTCAGTTGAACCGAAGATATTCAATTTTAACGTTTTAGTAAAAATGTTGCCAAAAGGCGTCAAGCACCAACTGTGGAGATCTGGTCACCTCGGACTGAGACAAAGTCACAAGTTCAGCCCAACCATAATGAAGCGAGGGACGGCTACAGTTAGGCCTCCTAAACAAAGTACCTTCAATCCTGGTTTGTGGAGCTTTACGAGGATATGCGTCGAAGATGCTCTGCACAGCCGAAGTGATGCATCGGTTCCAAGATTCGGGGAAGCTGTGATGTGGGGTCCTGTTGTGTAGTCATCGAAGATCTCATCAATGAGGGCTTACGATGCAAATTCCGGAGTCGTGGATGCGTCGCGCAGTCAGGGCGATGCCTCTGTTCCAAGGAGCTTCTGGGCTGCGATGAGGAGTCCGTCATCATAGTTGAGGGTGCCGTCGATGAGAGATGCGAGGGGCTGTGCCTAGGATGCGTTGCGCAGTGGCGGTTCCAAATGTGATGTGGGCTGTGGCTGCAATGCCGGTCTTTACAACTGGTCCAATTCATGCAGCGTTGCTTCTGCTCAGGGTTGCAACGCACAGCAGAGGAGATATGCTGCATCCACTGGATCCACAGAAGCTGGCAGAGTACCTTAATCCCACTTCCAAAGGTCCAGGACTGGGGTAGGACCACTTGGCAGGGTAGACTCACAAATGGCAGAGTCCAGGTGCAAATGCAAGGTTGTTGGAAGCGTGTTGTGTTCCTGCCGCTGCGTCACTGCCGAACATATTCTGAGTTGGCTTTCCACCACTCCTTTGATGGCGATGAGCCCACCAAGAAAAAGGTGGCGGAAAGGCAACTAAGGGGGCCCGCTCCTGGCCCTGGGGGTGCATGCAGGGGGGCAATGTTACGCCTCCCTGGTATTGCACCCCCAGTTCACCATGCAGGAACATACAGTCCGTGCTCTCACAACTGCGGTCTAACAGACCGCCACCGTCAGACCATCCCTGCACCACCCTCCCAACCAGGATTACACTCGCAATCCCGCGGGCAGACGCAGCACTGCTTTGGCAGTACTCCAGCGGACGGCGCGGTGCCACCACCGCTGGAGGACCACCAAACTCTTAATAAGGCCCTTAGTGTTGCTATTGCAAATGTATAAATTGCAGACTGAGATGAGGGAGTAAGGTCGCGGCCGAATTGAAAGGTTTGTTGCAATGAATAGGGCATGTTAGATCATATTGGTGTCTGTTGTGCATGCTCTACGGATGTAAGGTATCATCTTTGGGTAATTCCTCAAACATGGTGACTAGCTCATTCCAATCCAATGAAAAACGGTGCTTCCTGTGCCCGAACTTGTTCGAGTCCAAGGGCGGTACTCTCATACTCAGTCCAGGAAACAACCAAATTACATCAACCTGCCGCTGATGAAGGGGAATAAGCTTTCTAAAGGCGAGTGATACAGTGCTTTGCCAGCAGCAGGGCTAAATCTAGGAAGCGTGCCAAGGCTTTGCATTTTGTAGAATGTTTAAATAAGCCTAGAGCACACACTTCCCACCTGTGCAAGGTATTAAGTCCAGATAGTTGGCTCAGTTGCTCCATGACTGTTTGCCCAGAAGTGTGCCAATGCAGGACACTCCCAGAACATGTGCCACATGTCTGTGTTTTTATTGGTAATTTATTGATAAGTGTATTTAATAACAATTTAAAAATTTAACTTTATATTTATTGTTGGTTTTATTTACATTCTTTTACATTTTATTATTGTTTTATTTACAAAATATCTTTTGGAAGTTGTGTTTTTTTTTGGGTAGCATGGAGGGAAGTACATTTAGTTCAAATGTATTATTATTGCTTTTTATTCATCACATTTTTATTTTTATATTTAATTGTATTTATTTATATTGTATATAAATTTATTTAGAATATTTTGTATTACTTTTATGTTGGTAGGTATTTAAATGTTTAAAAATGACTAGAAGTTGGTGCAGTACATGTAATCCTTTGTAAGTCCAGTATTTTACATGTTTTCACTTGCTTTGGATTGGGAATATTAAATGTAACCCCACCAAAGTCCAACACTTTCCCTACTGTTGCTTAAACTAGAGTGGGAATAGTAAATGCAACCCTCTAAAATCCCACACTTTCACTACTGTTGCTTAGATTGGAGTAGGAATAGGAAATCTGACCCCTTCAAAGGATAACATTTTTCCTGATTTTGCTTACATTTGGAGTGGGAATAGTAAATCTAGCCTCTCCAATATCCAACACTTTCCCTACTCTTACTTAGAATGGAGTGGGTATAGTACATCTGACTCCTCCTAAATCCAACATTTTCACAACTGTTGCTCAGATTGGAATGGGATTAGTAAATGTGACCCCTCCGAAGTCCAACACTTTCCTTGCAGTTGGTGAGACTCAAGTGGGAATTGTAAATATGGTAAAGTTACATCCTCCAAAGTCAAACATTTTCCCTAATGTTGCTTGGATTGGAGTGCGAATAGTAAATCTGACTCCTCCAAAATCTAGCACTTTCCATGATTTTGATTAGATTCGTGCAGGAATAGTGAATGTATCCTCCCTAAAGACCAACACTTTCCCTGCTGTTGTTTAGAGTGGAGTGGGAAAAGTAATTCTAAACCCTCCAAAGTCCAACACTTTCCCTATTTTGGCTTACATTGAAGTGGGAATAGTAAATCTGACCCATCCAAAGTTCAACCCTTTTTCAACTTTAGCTTAAATTGGAGTTAGATGATGAAATATGACTCATTTGCTAGTACAGCTTATTTTAAATTGTTATTATTTTAATATTTTTAATCTTTATATTATTTTAGAAAAATAATGTACTTTTGTATTTTTTATTTTACTTGTTTATATGTATTTTATTTGTTTAATTAACTGTGATGTTATTAATATGTTTTTTAATTTTAATTTTTAAGTTAATGTTAAGATTGTTAATGTATTTTTAATTGTTTAAATATGTGTTCAATATTTTATACATATAAGACTTAAACAAACTACCAGGACGGACGTATCCGAGTGCTGCCGGTTCACATATAAAAAGCTATACAAAAAGTACCAATTTGGGAGTGTATAATTGCAAGGACCCAAAGAGAAACGTGGGCAAAAGAAAGTATTTTAATTGACACACAGTTGCCTCTTTAAGAAGGAAGTTCTGCAACAAGCCTAGGAGAATTGTTCTTAATGTCAGTTTATATTAAGGAGTAAGCTGTTGGTTGGATCCTAAAGCTGGGACCGGATTAACGCACAGCATTATACGTCCTATCAGAGAAAGGACATTAGAACAAGTGTGATTCTAGATAAGGAGCAGATTAGGCTGTGGGAGCTGA
The DNA here is from genome assembly GCA_963921515.1 of Calotriton arnoldi. NCBI lineage: Eukaryota > Metazoa > Chordata > Amphibia > Caudata > Salamandridae > Calotriton > Calotriton arnoldi. The sequence goes on along the minus strand of CAWUFW010002275.1, from coordinate 1,900,118 downwards.
TCACAGTGCCTTTGGATTAACACTGTCCAAACAATATTTTGGCACACCTTATGACAGCCTATAAACTTTCTAAGACAACGGGAGTACATAACGCTACTGTCTTGAAAAAGAAGGTGTAATGTAAATAGGCCTTCGAAACGCGTCGACGCTCTTTCTTGCCATAAATCCATCCAAACGAACTTTACCTTAGATGTTGATGAACTACAAGACATCAGGGATCATTTGTATAATTACTGCAATGGGTTATGGTGTTTTATGACAAAGATTACTGTCTGTTTTAACTCTCGTGTTGTGTGTTTTTATAACAAAACTGTTTTTATTGTGATTAATTGTGTTAATAATTGCATTTATGTGGTGATTATGTCCTTTATGTGATTTGTAGATTAAAATGTTTTTAATTCTGTACTGAAACAAAAAAATTCTCTAAATAAATTGCTATCATAATTTTATTAACTGCAGGTTTTTGTGCCAATACGTTGCAAACACTGGGCTCAGTAGTGACCTTTTGGACTGTGTGTATGAGACTGGATTGGATGGTATGAGTTTTTTTAAAATAAGGTGTGAATAAAATAAAAATAAAAACATTTTTTCTCCCAGAGGACGTTATTTTATTTTCTGTCGGAACCCCAGTCCTTTGGGTCACCAAGGGTCCCTCTCTTTTTCTAATAGTTTAACAATTACAATTACAACTATTTTTAAATATAGTTATTTAAATTAAGTTTCATATATATGCTTTTGGATATGTATATGTCTGTCAATTTAAATTACATTTTAATTTAAAATTATTGTTAATATGTTTAACGTAATTATTTTGTAATTTGTTTAATTATTGTTTTTATAATTTTTAAAGAGAATATATATGTACATATACATACACATATACTATCTTTTACTTTAAAATTTTAAATTAATTACTTTTAATGCTATGCATATTTGATATCATTATCTTTTTTGGCAATATTCTGTTTCACACTATTTATGACACAATATTTTGGAAGTTTACATTCATAGTATGTAAATTCAATATTTTTGTAGACAATATGTTTGACACAATATTCTGGTGTCACGATATTGTCATTCCCGATATTTTGTCATACTGCAGTCCCAGTATCCTGTTAGCAATTATTAATATGCATTTGGGGTAGCTGGCAGCTGTCCTGGTCCTCTTTCACCCTCATTTATGGACAGTTATAGGGGAACGGGACAGTTCACAACTGCACCACTAGGACAGGATAGCTTAGAGCTGCCCAGGTCCTCCATGTTCTGCAAAATGCAGCTAGTCCAGGAGGACTGGACCATCTCACAAATGGACTGGTGCTCTGTTTACAACTGCAGACATAGCTGTGAATCAGCTGTCATCTCTCCCAGTTCTTCTTCGCCCTGCAAAAAACATAAAATGAAGGATGACTGGTGTAGTGCCTTGCGAATTAGAAATGATGGAACCCTTTTGGCTCCAGATGAACTCCATAGAACTGTGGCATAAGTGTTAGAGTGGAATGCATTGAAGGCTGGTTTAGAATGTTGAGTTCGCGGTTACACGCAGAAGAATAAAGACTTGTATTACTAAGCTCAGTGTGTGGCAAAGTAATTCATGTGTACCTAAGCTGGGGAGGACGTTACAACTGGCGACGAGTTAGGGAATAAGTAACCCGAAGATCGAAGGTGCTCTTTCAGAGAATTTTCCGTGATCCAAGCAAACTGCTCATACGTGCAACATATGTTGCAGTTGAAGTGAGGAATTGACGCTTAACGCATGTGGAGTCAAGCGCAAGCCCATCCGCCCTAAAGAAGGTAAAAATTATGGAAGCATTTATATAAGTCTTTGTATCGATGATCGAGAACCTGCTTGTCAGATCATATGTAAAGGTACCGCACTGCTATGCAATATACTGTCATATGTAATCTGGGGTGTGAATGCTAAAGGCAGATACAAACAGGTTTTCAAAAAACAGTTATTGATACTCACAAAGTGCAAGATAACGTTACAATTAGAAAGTGGTGAAGACAAAGAGTGCACAAAGAAACTCCTAAGAATAAAATAGTTATTTACTCACCAGAACCTGGGTAAATTGAGCCCATACAACTGTAGTGCCAGGTGCTGCAACCTAGGCCATGCACAGGGGTTGTGCTTACGATGCTGGTGAGTCTTGCCAAGCCAACTGAAGGGCCATGGGGGCAGTCGGAACAGGAACATAGCAGTGGGTAACAATAAAACCGGTCAAAGATATATATATTTTTTTGGTTAAAATTCCTTTTATTGAGCGTCATAAGCCAAAATGACAACATGAATACAGTAGGGCGTGTAGGGCCCGGGGTCAAAAACATTCACCTAGTTAGAGCCCAGTTGCATACGGCCCAGGGTCCATACAACCCCCCACAGGTAATGTAGAAGACGTCTGTTTTGAAACAACAAGCCTTGAGGAGGAGTCCTCAGACCAGAACACAAACACAAACCCCCCCCGAACGAACCGAACGACATTTTTGAAAAGTGAAACACGAACAGGTTCAAGATGAACAGCTGAGTGAGCCGGAGAGAGCTCCGCCCTCTATGTCAGCCACTCCCAGAAATGGCTACCATGCTGCCACTTTCCTAAAACCTACATCACCATTTGATACCGCTAAAAAGCAAAATATTGGCGATAGATGGACTGCTTGGATAGAGACATTTGATTATTTCATTGATGCACTTGAAGAGACTGATAACAAAAAGATTATCAAGTATCTCAAAAATCTTGCTGGTGACGGTGTAAAAGAAGTCATAAAGAGAATGCTGTGAATCAATGAAGAAGTCACATATCATCAGATTAAAGAAGTGTTGAATCTCAAATTTAATCCAATGCCTAATGTTGATTACGAAAGATACATCTGCAAACAGGAATGTCAGAAAGCTGGTGAAACCATTGATGATTTGTGGAGAAACTTGACACACTCATCAGACATTGTAAGTTCAATTAATTTATTGATGAAGAAGCTATGCATCTGAGAGTTATTGATGGATGCTTGACCGATTCATTCAGACGACGAACGTTGAGAGAAACTCTTAGTCTGGAGCGAGTGTTAATGGCTGCCAGAGCTGAGGAGCGTGCCGATAGACAAGTTGCCGACATGGAGGCCGGAGGTGCCCAGAATAAATCAGTCATTAGTGTGAAAAGTAAGCTGAAGCCAAAGGCTGAATGACACAAGGTGAGGTCTACCCGTAAAAAGAAAATGTGTTTTAGATGTGGATTTTCATTTCCACATGAAGGTAAATGTCCTACTCTCAGACAGATTTGTAAAGGCTGTGGGAGGGAGAACCATTTTGTGACAGTTTGCATAGCCAAGAGAAATGCAAGTGCGTCACGGTGTGAAAACAAAATGGCCATTGAAATGTTCCAGAAGCAACGCACTCACAAGTCCATGTGGCAACATCAGTTAAGACAAATCGACACAGAACGGCGTAGATCGTCGTCTAACTCATCGTCAAACAGTTTCTCTGTGTCCATATCAAGTGAGAGTGAAGGAATTGATTGTGCCATGTCAATGTTTACCTCAGAAATGCATGCACATGTTGGACTGGCTGCTTGTGAAGAAAAATGTCAGTCAAAGAAAGATCAACATGACAAAGCACCAAAGTCATTCAAATATTGTCCTAAAATTACACTGAAAGTAAATGGTTGTTTGATACCTTTCATTATCGACAGTGGTGCATAGATAAACATTATGCCTGAGCAGAAATACAATGAATTATCTACAGTATGCCTGAGCAGAAATACAATGAATTATCTCCATTACCACAACTTACCCCATAAAAAACCAAAGTATACATGGGCTGCATCGACGCCTGTAAAAAGTCAAGGTTCTTTGTACCGACAATGAAGCACAAGAAAACGAAGGTACAAGCACCCATCCATGTGCTTCAAGGCACAGTGTCCAGTGCCTGTCTACTAAGTTTCAGCACAGCCGCTGCTTTGGGACTGGTTTCTGTAAATTACAACATGAATGCTCACCTTGAAATAGTAAGTTAGGTCCCTTCATTTTTTCATGGTTTGGGAAAGCTTAAGACTATGAAAGTTAAGTTGCATATTAATGAGGACGTCTGTCCTGTTGCTCTAAGACATAGATGAATTGCTTTTCACTTGCAAGAAGCTTTTGAGAAAGAACTTGAATCGTTACTTAAGCATGATATTATTGAGCGCTCCACTGGTCCAACGCCCTGGCTTTCTCCCACAGTAATACTGCCCAAAAAGGACAGTGAAGGAGCTGTAAGCATATTTGTGGACATGAGTCAAGCTGACAAAGCAATTGAACGAGAACGACAAGAAAATTGCAGGTACTTACAACCTTTTCTACACATGTTGGTCTGTTTTGATACAAAAGACTAAGGGCCTGATTTAGATCTTAGAAAATTCAGTTCCCTCATCGCTTTTCTGACAGATTCTCTATCCGCCTAGTAAGCGGTCCGCCCGCTCTTTGTAGATGCTGCGGGTCAATAGATGCAAGACCGTCGGAGTGTCACCATCTCCGCCAGATATTTTCACCCGCGTCGACACTGCCATAAGCAAAAGCGGCTGTTGAAGGGAGTACAGCCAGTTTGTTCGCTGGGCCAATCACGATGTGCCTTCCTGCCGTAGGAGTACGGGTAGGAGGGGTGGGAGAGGATTGGGTTTGGGAGGTAGAGTGAGCTGCAGTGGGTGAGGTGCGCATGTCTGTAGTTTTTGCAGTACTTTAATAGCGTTGTCTTGGATAAGATCAACGTCCCCACTATGCACTCCTGGTTAACGTAGTCAATTAATTTCTTTGCTTAGAAGAATGTTTGTGTAGTCATCACAGTTAGTAATGCAGGTTTTCATTTATTTCATTTCATCGCATTTTGAAAGATTCATATTCATTGTGTTAAATCATCACACGCTAAACTTTGAATTCCTTGCAAATCCCAATGCATTTCGGGACAAGCCCTTCATCAGGGGAAAGAGTCCTACAATGTAATGAACAATCAAGGTTCAAATATTCATTGATCCAAGAAAAACAGCCTATCTTAGGGATAAGAAACCAAGTGACCGTCGTATTTAAGGTTAAGGTGTAAAAACCCGGAAAGAATCAGGTGTTTGTTGATATAATCAATGTGACAGTCACCCAAAAATTCATAATATGAGTGACATGGTGTTAAAATTCCAAATTATATGCTTACACCGAACTCGAGTTCTTGGAATTTTAACACCATGTCACTCATATTAGGATGATGTGATGATTTAACACGATGAATATGAATCTTTCAAAATCCAATGAAATAAAATAAATGAAAACCTGCATTACTAACTGTGATGACTACACAAACATTCTTTTAAGCAAAGAAATGAATTGACTACGTTAACTAGGAGTGCATCGTGGGGACATTGATCTTATCCAAGATAATGCTATTCAAGTGATGTAGTTATTGATGCCCGAGATCAGAGCGCAGTACCCACCTGCACCCTAAACAACTCACATTGAAGTAAAGCACTACGTTTGCAATACTGCCACACTCAAGTTTTATTCATTGATTTACTGTATCTGATCTCTATTGTGTGCACCCTACTCTAAACATGTCGTACGAAGAGATTTCAAATATAACCGACAATAGAGCCGACACCTTCGGCTTTTCTACTGACGAAGCACAACAGATATATTCTCTGATCCAAGAAATGGACACAGCTACGACCAGCACAGGAACCATTCAAAGCAATATTAAGCAACTATTGTATATCACTAAGAGGGAAGCTAATCAACGCATGCATGCAAGTACCTTGATTAAATATCACAGAGCTCAAAGAATTCCAAGAGGCTTATGAATTTCATTAAAATCCACCTTATGTAAAAACAATTCGAAATTCACCGAATGATGGTATGCTATATTAAATAAATGCTCCCTCGACTTAATTTAGTTGATTGTTGAAGAGCTATCCAAACTATTAGACGAACTCAATAAAGAAATCATCCAGTTAAAGTGCGAATTATCGAATAATATGTCTAAAGATGAATGGGACACTACTCTTGTTGACATTAATAAACAACTAGATCTATACATGAAGGAAATTAATGAGAGAACAATTCGCAAATGTAAGGGCTGACATAATCGATCGTCATCAGCCAGGCTTGCTTGAATCCAGTGGCAAAGTGAGCAAGGGACCCACGTCTGGGCATACTCCGCCAACTTAGGGCGAACAAAGAAATACAAAAGGGGATGACGGACGGAACGTTTGAGCCAATCAAACACTCACCCCCAGTCAACTGATCTGGGTTTAATCCATCATCATTCTTTAGCTCACTCCACCACCCCAGTTCAGACATGGCCATATGCAAATCAGTCTGACCCTGTGCCTCATGGGAACAGTCCAGCCCGAACTGCCAAGCCATGTCTTCCCTGGACCGGAAACAAGCATCCTAGGACCGGTTTCTGGCATTCCAGCCGTCATCAGCCAGGCTTGCTTGAATCCAGTGGCAAAGTGAGCAAGGGACCCACGTCTGGGCATACCCCCGCCAACTTCCCCTTTTGTATCGCTTTGTTCGCCCTAAGTTGGCGGGGGTATGCCCAGACGTGGGTCCCTTGCTCACTTTGCCACTGGATTCAAGCAAGCCTGGCTGATGACGGCTGGAATGCCAGAAACCGGTCCTAGGATGCTTGTTTCCGGTCCAGGGAAGACATGGCTTGGCAGTTCGGGCTGGACTGTTCCCATGAGGCACAGGGTCAGACTGATTTGCATATGGCCATGTCTGAACTGGGGTGGTGGAGTGAGCTAAAGAATGATGATGGATTAAACCCAGATCAGTTGACTGGGGTGAGTGTTTGATTGGCTCAAACGTTCCGTCCGTCATCCCCTTTGTATTTCTTTGTTCGCCCTAAGTTGGCGGGGTATGCCCAGACGTGGGTCCCTTGCTCACTTTGCCACTGGATTCAAGCAAGCCTGGCTGATGACGGCTGGAATGCCAGAAACCGGTCCTAGGATGCTTGTTTCCGGTCCAGGGAAGACATGGCTTGGCAGTTCGGGCTGGACTGTTCCCATGAGGCACAGGGTCAGACTGATTTGCATATGGCCATGTCTGAACTGGGGTGGTGGAGTGAGCTAAAGAATGATGATGGATTAAACCCAGATCAGTTGACTGGGGGTGAGTGTTTGATTGGCTCAAACGTTCCGTCCGTCATCCCCTTTTGTATTTCTTTGTTCGCCCTAAGTTGGCGGGGGTATGCCCAGACGTGGGTCCCTTGCTCACTTTGCCACTGGATTCAAGCAAGCCTGGCTGATGACGGCTGGAATGCCAGAAACCGGTCCTAGGATGCTTGTTTCCGGTCCAGGGAAGACATGGCTTGGCAGTTCGGGCTGGACTGTTCCCATGAGGCACAGGGTCAGACTGATTTGCATATGGCCATGTCTGAACTGGGGTGGTGGAGTGAGCTAAAGAATGATGATGGATTAAACCCAGATCAGTTGACTGGGGGTGAGTGTTTGATTGGCTCAAACGTTCCGTCCGTCATTCCCTTTTGTATTTCTCTGTTCGCCCTAAGTTGGCGGGGGTATGCCCAGACGTGGGTCCCTTGCTCACTTTGCCACTGGATTCAAGCAAGCCTGGCTGATGACGGCTGGAATGCAAGAAACCGGTCCTAGGATGCTTGTTTCCGGTCCAGGGAAGACATGGCTTGGCAGTTCGGGCTGGACTGTTCCCATGAGGCACAGGGTCAGACTGATTTGCATATGGCCATGTCTGAACTGGGGTGGTGGAGTGAGCTAAAGAATGATGATGGATTAAACCCAGATCAGTTGACTGGGGGTGAGTGTTTGATTGGCTCAAACGTTCCGTCCGTCATCCCCTTTTGTATTTCTTTGTTCGCCCTAAGTTGGCGGGGTATGCCCAGACGTGGGTCCCTTGCTCACTTTGCCACTGGATTCAAGCAAGCCTGGCTGATGACGGCTGGAATGCCAGAAACCGGTCCTAGGATGCTTGTTTCCGGTCCAGGGAAGACATGGCTTGGCAGTTCGGGCTGGACTGTTCCCATGAGGCACAGGGTCAGACTGATTTGCATATGGCCATGTCTGAACTGGGGTGGTGGAGTGAGCTAAAGAATGATGATGGATTAAACCCAGATCAGTTGACTGGGGGTGAGTGTTTGATTGGCTCAAACGTTCCGTCCGTCATCCCCTTTTGTATTTCTTTGTTCGCCCTAAGTTGGCGGGGGTATGCCCAGACGTGGGTCCCTTGCTCACTTTGCCACTGGATTCAAGCAAGCCTGGCTGATGACGGCTGGAATGCCAGAAACCGGTCCTAGGATGCTTGTTTCCGGTCCAGGGAAGACATGGCTTGGCAGTTCGGGCTGGACTGTTCCCATGAGGCACAGGGTCAGACTGATTTGCATATGGCCATGTCTGAACTGGGGTGGTGGAGTGAGCTAAAGAATGATGATGGATTAAACCCAGATCAGTTGACTGGGGGTGAGTGTTTGATTGGCTCAAACGTTCCGTCCGTCATCCCCTTTTGTATTTCTTTGTTCGCCCTAAGTTGGCGGGGGTATGCCCAGACGTGGGTCCCTTGCTCACTTTGCCACTGGATTCAAGCAAGCCTGGCTGATGACGGCTGGAATGCCAGAAACCGGTCCTAGGATGCTTGTTTCCGGTCCAGGGAAGACATGGCTTGGCAGTTCGGGCTGGACTGTTCCCATGAGGCACAGGGTCAGACTGATTTGCATATGGCCATGTCTGAACTGGGGTGGTGGAGTGAGCTAAAGAATGATGATGGATTAAACCCAGATCAGTTGACTGGGGGTGAGTGTTTGATTGGCTCAAACGTTCCGTCCGTCATCCCCTTTTGTATTCCAACTGCGATGCGGTCACGACTCTTGAGCCAGTTGCAGCGACAGCGTCGGTCTGGTCCGGCTGGCCCAGTGAAGCGATGCGATGCGAACTGCGGTGCCCACAGGTCACGGTGCAAGCAGCGGCTCGATGTTGGCGGCGTCGGACGTCGCCCACGGTGAGACCAGGGTTGCAATGCGAAGCGGGGCGATGCGGTCTGCGGTGCAAACAGGTCACCGGCCAGGGATGGATTCGGTTGACGGAGTCGGTTGCAGTTCCCTTCCTCTGTGGCGACTGAAACAGCGTTCCAGAAGCGGTACCCAGAGGCTTGTGAAGTCTTTGTAATCCCTGAGACTTCTTAACAGGAGGCCAGCTCGGTTCCTGGCCCTTGGAGATACTCAGCACAAGTTTGTAGAAAGTTCAGTCCAGTCCTTTCACTTCCCAAGACAGAAGCAGCAACTGCAGGCCAACCCAACAAAGCAACAACACAGCAACGGGGCAGTACTCCTCCTGGCAGCTCTTCCAGCTCTTCGTCTTGGCAGGTTCCTTGATTCCAGTGAGATCTAAATTCATGGGGGTCAGGGCCCCAATATTTATATCCCAAATTCCTTTGTTCTCTGAAGGCAGAGAGGCCTTTGCCTAGTCCAAACCAGTTCTGGAGCACTTTGTTGACAAGTCTCCGTCCCTTCTTTCAGTGAGTAGGCCAGGGACATCAGACGCACCACAGGAGGTGGAGCCAGCATTGTGGAGGGAAGGCCCTGTCCTATTCAGGGCCCAGGTGCGACCCCTCCCACCCATCTACATGTAGATCTTGCTATTCAGCCCTGCGCTGACTCACCCTGTCTCCTGGCATCCCCCAGCCCCTGTCACTCACACTCCAGACAAGGAATACACAACCTCGCAGAGGCAGGCTTGGATGGTTAGACAAGAAAATACCCACTTTCTAAAAGTGGTATTTTCAAACACAGAATGTTAAAACCAACTTCACTAAAAGATGCATTTTATCATTCTGAGTCCAGGCATACTAAACTCGAATTTCTACCATGTTCCCGGGGTCAGTTATGATTATAAGCTGTAACAATCAAAACTGCCCGTTCTGGCCTAGGGGAACAGGTAGCCTTGCAATAGTGAAAAACGAACTAGGCTGTAATTCACTATCAGGACATGCCGCACACACCAGGGCATGTCCTACCTTTCGCATACACCGCACCCTGCCCACAGGGGTACCTTGGGGCTACCTTAGGGTTGACTAACATGTAGCAAAGGGAAGGTTTAGGGACTTGCAAGTGTGTGCACTTGCCAAGTCGACATGGCAGCCCCAGGCTGCGCACAGGCTCTGCGTTGGCAGGCCCGAGTTACACTTTACGGGCTGTTTGCGTGGGTGGCACAATCCAGTGCTGCAGCCCACCAACAGCATTTGGTCTATAGGCCCTGGCACTCGCAGTGCACTTTACAAGGGACTGACACATAAACCAAATAGGCCAATCATGGAAACACCAATCCATAACGCATTTTATACAGGAGCACTTGCACTTTCCCACTGGACCGCAGTGAGGAAAGTGCGTAGAATCATTACACCAGCAAAAACAGAGTCAAAACCGGGAGGTCAGAAAGCAAAAAGTCAGGGGAAACACGCCAAAAGATGCCAAGTCTAACAAAGATCATGTGAATGACACCTCTACGTATAGGAAACTGAGTACAATTCCTACAAGATAATTTTTGAAAATCTTGATAACTATTTTGGACAAGGCACTATGGGCACCATCTCAGAAGGCGGTAAATAATATCTTATCCAGGAACATCCAAGTACACCAAATATATATATGCTACCGAAAATCCATAAAGATGCACAGACTCCATCGTTTCGACCCATTGTTTCTACAAGAAACTCTATACATGAACCAATTGGAAGATATTTAGATTGGCATCTGCAACCTTATTTGAAAGACATGACTGATTTTCTCAACAAAATTAAGTCCATTGACCTTGAGGAAAATACAGTTCCCATACTTTGTACCATAGATGTACGATTGTTGTATACCTCAATCCCCCACGATCAAGGATTACATGCTGTAGAATCCTTTTTGTTAAATGATGGAATGAATGAAGATCTTAAAATAGTTCTTTTAGAAATACTACATTTCTCACTCTATCATAGTTATTTCATATGGAACAATGAATTCTATTTACAACTTTCCGGTACTTAATGGGAAATTGCACAGCATCTTGCTACGCGAATTTGTTTATGCATCGTTTTGAATTAGATAAAAAATTTCAAAATTCAGAATGGTCTAACAATCTGATCACGTTTTGGAGGTACATTGACGACATATTTTTAATATGGAAAGGTCAAGAGACCCAACTTGTTTCTGCAATTCATGATTTGAATAACATTGATAAACGTATTTGTTTCAACAACAACATGAGTAAACATCAGATTACTTTTCTGGATATCGAAATCACAATAAAGGGCAAGAATCTTAAAAGTAATGTATTTACGAAGTCCACAGACAGAAACAACTTATTACACTAAAATAGCTGTCATCAAAAAGCTTTAAAACGACATCTTCCCTATTCTCAACTACTTAGAATTAAAAGAATATCATCCAATGAAGATAACTACAACAGAAACTGTGACAAACTAGTTGAGAAATTTAAACAAAGAGGGTACCCCAATAGCGTTTTAAACACAGCCATTGAGCGAGCTAAATCTAAAAATAGAAATATACTGTTGACAAGCAAAAAAAAAAACAACAACGCAAAAAGATCTGTATTTGTTTCCAAATTTTCTACCCTGAGTCACCTCATAAAGAGTGCTGTTCTGAAACATTGGTCTATGTTACAAACAGAAACTGACTTTAAAGGGATTTTCAGTCATCCGCCACTCTTTGCATATGAAATAACTAAAAACCTTAAAGAATGTTTAAGTAGACCAGTGAAATCATAAATTAATCTCAACTATAAAGGTACTACACCATGTTACAATTGTGGAAATTGCAACAACATTATCAAAGGTAATACGATGAAACACCGAGTACTAGGAACCACTATCAAGCTTCATACTACAGCCACTTGTGATTCCAAGAATGTTGTCTACATGTTGAAGTGTCCGTGTGGACTCGTCTATGTGGCAAAACTGAACGAAAAATCACAATTCGACTAACTGAACATAGAAGTAACATTCGGAATCACAATGAAAAAACACTGGTCGCTGTACATTTCACCAATCTCAAACATAATGTTAGCCAACTGAGGTTTTTGGTTCTCGAAATTGTATTGATCCAAGAAGGGGAGGGATAGTAAGAAATTCTTACTCCAACGTGAAACATTTTGGATCAGAAAATTTGACTCATGTAGCCCAAAAGGTTTAAATGAACATCTTGATTTGAGTTGTTACCTTTGATTTCTTTTGGTATAAGATTACCATGCTGTTTATTCTTTTCTCTGTTATCGATTGCTGTCATGTTTATTACCTGATTTAACACCAATGTTTCTTTCCATAGTTTTATATTTTTATGTTAGTTTCTGCATCCAACACGTTTAACGTTTCCTTGAGATTTATCATCCAGATGAATTTTCCAGAAACATCCTATTAATCTGATGTATCTGTCTTTGATTTATATCCTGCAAGAAACTTTGAACTTTACGTGAATATTCAGCACATTGTAATACCACTAGGTGCTCCCGCTTAATCGTAGGTTGCAGCACGCCCCAATCCGCAGCGGATAAGGAAGAACCCCAATGATGAAGCATGCCACCAAGGGGTAACCCTGGTGGGTGAGGGTTTTATAAGAAAAACCAGGTTTTTTTTTTCTCATGGAGAGTTATTGAAGTATTTCCCCGCTGGGTTCTCTATTTGGTATTAATAAATGTTATGTTGAGGAGGATAGACCCAGAAATCCTCTTCCTCCTCCCCTTTTTTTGAATCATATTTAGCACATTAAACATGGTGCTCACAGTAGTTTCTATATTCACTGCCTGTTCAGTATAGTCCTTTCTCTATCTTTTCATTCACTGACTGCATAAGTTTTAAACCAAAGGACCCGTAACCGTGCATACACTCGCGTCGGGAGCACTACACATCATGAACAAATTCACCTTCTACTAACGGTACATTATGTGCCAGAGTCCGATTTTTCTTTGATTCACGCGACAGTTTTTATTCACTCATTTTCTGGCACTTGAACTCCAGTTCCCATTCACCTTTTTAGTTATAATCCACGATGAATTTGATTTACATGTATTTGTATTCGCCGGCATGCCCGCTGCTTTTTGAATTGTTCTTGTTTAGTTTGGTGTTGACTCATCACGAAACACATCTAGGCATTTTTCTCTGCCGTTTCTTGATTCACTCGAGTTCGGTGTTAGCATATAATTTGGAACTTTAACACCATGTCACTCATATTAGGAATTTTTTGGTGACTTTCACATTAATTGTATTAACAAACACCTGATTCTTTCCGGGTCTTTTACACCTTAACCTTAAATACGGCGGTCACTTGGTTTCTTAACCCTAAGATAGGCTGTTTTTCTTGGATCAATGAATATTTGAACCTTGGTTGTTAATTACATTGTAGGACTCTTTCCCTTGACGAAGGGCTTGTCCCGAAATGCATTGGGATTTGCAAGGAATACAAAGTTCAGCGTGTGATGATTTAACATGATGAATATGAATCTTTCAAAATGCAATGAAATGAAAAAAATGAAAACCTGCATTACTAACTGTGATGACTACACGAACATTCTTTTAAGGAAAGAAATTAATTGACTACGTTAACCAGGAGTGCATAGTGTGGACGTTGATCTTATCCAAGACAACGCTATTCAAGTGATGTAGTTATTGATGCATGAGATCGTAGGGCAGTACCCACCTGCACCCTAAACGACTCACATTGAAGTAAAGTACTATGTTTGCAATACTGCCACAGGTGTGCCACACCTCAAGTTTTATTCATTGTTGTTTTTGCAGTCTCATGTGGGTCAGGTGTATGTTGTGTATGTCTGGGTGGGTGTGCATTTCTTGGCAGGTATATATTGTTTGGGTGAGTGTGGGCGCTTGTGTTTGGTTGGTGTTGTTTTGTGTGTAGGTGTGCGTTTGGATGACTGTGCTGTTGAGGTGGTTGGTGTGGTTGTGGTGCTTGTGGATGGGGTGGTGCGTGTGGTAGTGGTGGTGCTTGTGGTGCTCATAGGTGTGCTGGTGGTGGTGGTTGTGGTGCTTGTGGATATGCAGGTGGTTGTGGGTGTGCTGGTAGTTGTGGGTGTGGCAGTGATTGTGAGTGTGCTGCTGGTGGTGGTTGTGGGTGTGGTGCTTATGGGTGTGGTGGTGGTTGTGGGTGTGGTGGTGGTTGTGCATGTAGTGTCAATAGTAATAGTGTCAGTATGTTTGGGTATTTGCTTGCGTTTCTTTGTGTGTTTGTGTTTATGTGTGTGTGTGCTGCTTGTGTCTGTTGCAGTGGTTGCCTGTAAAGATGTGAATAGGCTTGGGATAGGGATGGGACTTGGGATTTGAAATGAGGAATGGGTCTGAGTTGGGGCACAAGGTTGGGCTTGTTGGGTGGCTGCGGTCAGTGAGGAGGCTATCTTCGCAAGTGATCTCTGCATGCCAGACAGTCAACTGTGAATGGCATCCAGAAATGCAACTATCTGTTGCATTTGGCAACTAAGGCCCTTGATGCCATTCACTATCGCAGTCTGGCCTACAGAGATACTGCGCAAGAGATCAATAGCCTCCTCACTCAGTGCAGCCGAGGGACGGAGCAGGGGGTGAGGTGCCCGTGGCGAAGGAGACCCCAGCCCTTTTAGGTGGTCGGGTTTTGGCAACTGGCGGGGAGCAAGAGGGAGGGTGGAGATGGATCTCTTGGTTGCGGACAAGGATGCAGGTGGTACAGTTCCTATAGGGTCCACCACCACTAGGGAATGCTCGCTTTTGGAGGCCTCCGAAGATGATGACAAGTTGGTGGCCTCTGCTGCAGTCCCCTCACCCTCCATGCCACTATGTCCATAGGAGTCCATCACCAGCTGAAACAAAGGGGCCAGCTGCTTCCCCACCTTCGTGGCCAATGTCCCCCTTCACCTTCTTCTTAAGATGCTGAATTGAGAGATACAATTTTTATTTTTATTTATAATGTTTTATATAGCGCGAACATGACCCTAGAGGGTGTCAGAGCGCTTTACATTACAATGTACGGAAACATTAGATGGTTGGGGGTAATATACATACATTCAGTAAACGACATTCGATATAGAAAGATGTAGACAGTAGTATATAAGATAACATAAGTTGCTAACAGTGATATAAGGTTTAGCGTTTTATGGAATGAATTTGTTCATTAGAAGCAATTTCACTTCTTTTTGAAGGAGGAGGAGGAGGGTACTCGTCGTACATCTGGAGGTAAGGAGTTCCAAATCTTCGGTGCAATACTAGAGAAGGCTCTGCAACACGTTCTCTTTTTGTGGAAGGATTGTGGTTTCGATAATAGTGAGCTCACGCTTCGGGAGTCTCTGCATCCTCCAGAAGGTACTAGCTTTTGCGCTAAGTAGCTGAGGGTTTTGTGATGAAGGCCCTTATGGGTCATGCAGGCGATCTTTAGTTGTATTCTTGCCTCATATGGTAGCCAATTCAGTTCTTTTAAGGTCGGTGAAATGTGGTTATTTCTTTTTGTTCCAGAGACGAGCCTGGCCGCGGCATTAAGAGAAGCCCTCAGCGGGGCCAACTTGTATTTGGGGAGACCGCATAGAGTTGTACTTCCGTAGTCCAATCTTGGCAGCACTAGGGCTTGTACCGCCATTTTTAAGTCGGCCTGTGGAAGGAAGGATTTAAGTTTCCTTAGGATGCTCATCTGATGATTTGCTCCTTTGGTGGCATTACTGATATGTGCCTGCATATTCAAGTGTTTGTCTAGAGTGATTCCCAAGGATTTAGTGGAGTCAATGATGTGAGGAGAGCAGTCAAAGGTGGTTAGGTGCTTTAGCCAGAGGTCAATCTTGGGTGTGTGGTTGGGAGGGGAGATGAGGAGGAACTCTGTTTTTTTAGTGTTGAGCATGAGGTGGTTGTCAGTGAGCCAATTTTGAGTCTTATGCAGGATAGCGTTGAGGAAGATGAAGTCTTCTGGGGAGGAGATTTTCATATAGAGTTGTGTATCGTCTGCATACAGGTGATATAGAATGTTTGCAGCGTTCAGTGCATTTGCTAGTGGTTCCATGAGTAGATTGAAAAGAATGGGTGAAACTGCTGAACCCTGTGGAACCCCTAGGGTGACCAAGGAAGATTGGGAGAGTGATTGCTTCATCTTGATTCGTTGGGTTCTGTTGTTAAGGAAGGAGGTAAACCATTGTAGGACGGTACCTGATAGGCCCATCCTTCGTTCCAGAAGGGACAGAAGGTTGTCATGCTTAACCGTGTCGAAGGCAGAGGATAAGTCAAGAAGTATCAAGTGGCATGATTCATTCTGGTCTAGCATTTTTAGTATATCGTCCGTTATATGGGTGAGTGCTGATTCAGTGCTGTGAACCTGACGGAATCCAGATTGGTGTTGGTCCAACAGGTTGAAATTCTCGATGTGGTTGCATAATTGAGTTTGTACACATTTTTCTAGTAGTTTCGCCAGAGTGGGGATGTTGGATATAGGACGGTAGTTGTTGAGATCAGAGGAGAGGGAGTTGACTTTCTTTAGTATGGGTGTTACCTGCCCTACTTTGAGGCAGTCAGGTATGGTGTCTTGCCTGAGGGAGGCGTATGCAATCTTTGTCCATAAGGGGAGAATGGAATTTTTTATCGTTTTGAATAGGGAAGGAGGTAGTGGATCAGTGAAGTGATTGGAGGGGTTAATCGCAAGAAGGGTGATATAGATTTAGTTTTCAGAGTAGGGCGTGAAGGTGTGCCAAGAGGCACTGTTCTTTGGGGTTCCCGTTGGTGTACTAACCTGATCCTTGATCTGGGAGTAAAATGTAGATTCATGGTCGGTAGTTGGAGGAGGGGCATTCCTAGATTGTATGTCTCATTCGATGTTTCTAGTTTTTTCTATGAAGAAATTGGCAAGCTCTTCGCAGCTAGGGGTAGCCGACTCTCTGAGTTCCGTAGAGTTTGGCGTGTTGAGCGATTGTTGTTTGACTATTTCAAATATTTTTTTGGGGCGGTTGATGGCATGGTTCAGCTGGGTTCTAAAAACATCTGCCTTGGCCTTTAGGATTCTCCTGTTGTATGTATTCCTTAGTGCTCTAAGGTGATTTAGGTTTTCTACGGAGGGTCTCGATCTCCAAATTCGTTCAGCTGATCTTAGTTTGCGCAGGTCAGAGTTCAGAGTCTCATTGAACCAAGGTTTGGAGATTTTGGTGGAAACGTTTTTTTGTTGGAGGGGGCAGTTGAGTCAAGTATTTCAAGAATAGTAGAGTCGTAAAAGACTGTGAGGCCATGAACGTCTGTCATGCCTGTCTGGGGGATCAGTTCGGTGCCACATCGGTTTGCTAGGTTGATAGGGTTGATATTTTGGATATTCCTTTTCCATTGTTTTGTTTTTGTTAGTTGGCATCTTTTCGGAGTCACCTCCATGATGATAGTTTGGATATTCCTTTTCCATTGTTTTGTTTTTGTTGGTTGGCATCTTTTCGGAGTCACCTCCATGATGATAGAGAAGAGTATGCTGTAATGGTCAGACCAATCACAGGGGATAATGGAGTCTAGTGAGACAATATTCGTTTTTGCTATCATGAGGTCTAATGTCTCTCCCTTGTTGTGAGTTGGACTGTCGCAGAATTGGGTCAAGTCCTGATCTGAAAGGAAGGATTTGAAGCAACTTACAGCATGATCGTTCGTATTATTCCAATGTAGATTGAAGTCTCCTAGAAAAATCTGCGACACTTGTGAATTGTCATTGGATGTCATGAGTTCCATTATCTGTTCAATGAATGGCAGATTATCACCTGGTGGGTGGTATATTATGTGAAGTTTGCTAATGAGGCAATTGTTGTTCGTGATGTTGATGCAAAGATATTCACAGGTGGATAAGGAGACGGTGTCTGTTTGGTTAACTGAGATTGTGTTTCGGAAGATGCAGGCTAACCCACCGCCAGGTTTAATGAGTCTGTCTAGATGGATTATGTCGTGACTAGGGGGGACCAGTAGGTCTAGGATAGTAGAGGAGGAGCTATTTAGCCATGTTTCAGTAAGGATGACAATGTCAAGCTCGTTAGAGAGTATGAGATCGTAGATGTCGGACGCATGTTTGCTAGCTGATCTGCAGTTGAGGAGTACACACTTCAGTTTGCTAGTAGGGTGGAAGAGGGTTGTGTGCACTATCTTGATATTTTTAAGGTTTTCACTATTTACAATAGTTTCATTGTATCTGTGTTAATAGAACTGGTCATGAAGTTTTTTCACAAAACATTTTCCAAATTTTCATATTTCACCTGCGTCAAGGCTCTCAATCTTTGGTTCATTTTTTATCATTATCTCATGCATGTAGGGAACATCTTCAGAAACCATTTGGTCACAGTTTTGTAATTTCCCATTACTGCTCCTATATCATTTATGATGGTGTTTCTTAACCATTTTAAATTATCTCCAGGAACTGTTTAACACCTCCGAATGTTTCTGATTTGTTGTTTAGAATAGTAAACTTATGGCACCGAAAACGATATAAAGCAAAATACCTTTGTACAGTGTGTGTACAAAGCATAAAAAGCTGAATTATTTTCATTCATAAAAATTAAAATATGAATCAATGTGTGTTAATAATTACTGCAATATTGTACCAATATTTGTATAAAACTGAAAGCATGTTTCCTTTGTTTGGGCATTTCACAACAGTAACACTTACTTCAAGTAACTTGAATATATTTCAAATATTATATGGATTCAGTACTGAAGTTGCTTATCAATGTATTATGCCCTATGTATATACTTATGCTGTTGAAGAAATTAGAAACTATTTTCTAGGGGATTTACAAATGACTTCTACAGCATAAGTAAACACATAGGGCTTGATACACTTCTAATTCACTTCTCTAGAGAACAAAAATATTTTTACATTTGACTCCAAAATATATCAAGTTATTTCCAGTTTGTATTACCATTGTGAATTATTTTTTTAATATGCTGGCATTCACTGGCAAATTTTGGTACAACATCGCAGTAAATATTTCATACACTGATTCATACATAATTTTAAAATCAAAAATGAAATTGCAAATCCCAATATACAACAGATTAAACCTTGATGCATTTCTCCAATTTCCTAATGAGTCATGAGTTGTGCCTGATGTTAAGTTTTCCAGATGGTAAACTCCAACAAATATGTGACGGAACATTCCATCTGCAAAAGTCCCTTTAAGTATCCTATTTTTGTTCATCATTGATTTATCATCTGCATCTAACAAAGGACATTTAAAAAATGTTTTTGGGTATGAGTTTCACTGTCACCAATGTGTACACATTCCTGTTTGTATTTTTCAGTGGGATTCCTATTGTGAGGCAGAAGACCTGGCTCCAGCTGATGACATAAATCAACAATTGTTTGCCTATTTAATCTGATGTATTTGTTTATATTCCGGTCTACCATGGTGGCAAGGTCCGAAACTGTAAATGAGAAAAAGGCACTAAGTATGTGGGCTATGCATGGGTTGTAATGTTTTTGAAAAAAATGTCATAGATTTATTTCTTCAAATTTAATAAACTACTAGGTATTGAATTGTGTTTTTTTATTTTTGCTCATTTTTGAAAAATGTGGGACACATTACCTACATGGAATTTATTTATGACTAAACAATCATTTGAATGTTTAAATTTAAAAATCTATGATGTAAAGAAAAAAATGAACCACATATGGATGAAAATATGCAGCACCCCAGTCAGGGAGCCAAAATTGGAGTTCAGATTCTGCATCTGTACATTGGTCTCCCTTTGCAACTGCTTCATCTCCTGGAGCTCTGTCAGGACCTGGCCCATCATGTCTTGGGACTGATGGAGGGATCCTAAGACTTGCTCAATGGTGGCCTGGATAACAGTGAATCCAGTGGCCTTACTTTGCTGGCCCACAGATTTCCTTCCACGACCCCTACCCCCACTACTCTGCACCCTTGACCCACTGTGGCCCATCCCACTGGTTCCTGGCTGAACTAGAGGTAATGGTGATGTATCAACAGCAAGCAGGACTAGGGGAGGCACATGATTGGTGTGATGTTGGTTTGGAGACAGGAAGTGGAGGTATCCATAGGTTAAGGTCTGGTAAGAGCTGGGGTGGGAGTTGTAGATGTGGGCTGAGTGAGACTCACTGGAGCTGTCTGCCCAGGATGGACTTGCAGGAGTGTGGTCCTCACTGAAGGCTTGATCCTGGTCTGGAGTGAATGTATCCTCAGTGATAAATGGTGCTCCACGTACTCTGGCTGTTGGACCTATTATGAATTAATGAAAAATACAAAATTTAAAAATCTGGATTATACATCAATTTCTTTTTAAGCTAAAATATGAAGCAACTTAAAAGTAAAAGGTTATAATGACTATACCTTTCAGTGGTATTATAATAGGTTATATAAATAGTTTAAATGACACATAAAACTACTTCAAAAAAGCAGGTGAAAAGATGTCCTGATATGTGAAAAGATCATTAGAAAGTATACATAAAATATACCAAACATTTAACTCAACACAGTAGAGAGGCAAAGTGTGAAATAAACCATTACAAGGCCAAGCGGCTGATATTCTGACATTTACACAACTTAGAAGGATATATAGCATTAGTCATTCTATGAACATTGTAGAGTACATTTTCACACAAATAACTACTTATATTCTGCATACAAAATTACATACCTAAAATGTTTTGGGTAAAAAGCTTTGATTTGTGAAATAAATAACACAAATTTAAACAAATAACAGGGATAGGACAACATACAAAATTAAACACAAAAACATTTCAAAACATATTATGAAAAAGATTGATAAATACATAGCACTTTGACATGTGAAAATGTGATAAGAAAGAGGGAATGAGCAAGATAACATTGCAATATTATTTTCACAAAACAAAAAAAAAGGCATCATGGTAGTTGTAGTCATTTCAATTAAACATTAACAACACGTGCAAATTTGTAAGTTAAACATACATTGTGAAATTATGCTGTAAAAAAGAACAGACTTAACAATATAAAAAACATATATGCAATATTTTATCTGGTGTAAAACCATCTACAAGCAACATTACATCATGTGAAATGTTATGGAGATTGCAACCTGTAATCTTATATACAACAAAATACATTCAAACAAACAAACAAGACCACAAAATAATTGATAAAAATACATATATGGTTGTATGTTTCCAAAAGGTGAAAAACACATTAGCATACAAACTACTTGATAACCAGGCACAAGTGAAGGGGGGGAGAACTGGTGCTCTACAGACGTATCAGGCTATATTACAACAAACAAACATTCAATGATGGTGCTCCAAAGGGAGAGAGGTTAGTTACCAATTTAACCTCATAACGCCTCACAATGAAGGGGGTGTAACAGATACAAAAGGTCCACCCTGAGCACACGTTAATAATTATTTCAGAGTCCAATAATTATATTCAAATCTTGCAGTGTCGGTCCAAAATTCAATAGTTTTATTGATGGTATTTCCACAGCTTGATGAAGTATGATGTCACAAACAACAGCCAATACGTGTTTCGTTGTGCGGAGTTACACACAATTGACTTCTTCAGGGCTATAAACCCCCCAAAAAATATACACAATTACTAGAGTAATTAGAAACACTAAAATAGAAGTATAAAGGCCAACACCCGTAGATAAAACCCAGGTGTATCCTTCACCAAAAAAGAAAAAGAAAATAACAGTAAATGTAAAAAAAGAGAGCAAAACCAGTGTCACACCATTGATTTAAGTGAGGAGTAAAAGTGTCAAAGAAAGCCACAGTTCCATGGACAAAGATTGATAAGAGGAAAGAGTAACACCCTTATCCTTCAAGGAATCATAATAACCTGAGAATTTCTTTTCATTATTCCTGACCAACAAGTCCACGTTCAAGACAACAGTCTATAGAAAACCTATGGGTATAAACACAACCCGTTATCTGTTTCCTGAAACCAGTAAAAATAAAATTGTAAACAGAAATGAGTATGAAACAGAAGGCACCTACTGACTTACTAAATCAATCTTTGCAAGTAAGGTTCTGGTAGGTATTCCAAGGATAGTATTTTGAGTTATACGTATCATGTGCTCCACACGCTATAATAGAAAGTAAGTAATAATACCACTGAGAATTGTTTGATAATACTCAGGAGCCAAAACAAACGAAACACCAAGGGGCCGATTCCGATTCGGGCCGGAAAACGTAACGATTGACTCGGTACGGGAATAAAGTCCGACCGACACGTACCTGCGCTGCCCGACCTGGGTAGTACGATGAAATGCATGTGAATCACGACCGACTCGTACGGAACACAAGCCGAACGAACGAACCGGACGGAAAAAAGCTATCCGGCCGGAAAACCACGCGAATCAAACCAACCGACACGCACCCGGAAGGAACCCGAACGAATCCTACACGCGAACTCCGAGCCGCGCAGTACGATGCAATGCGTGGAAAACTAGACCGAGTCGCACGGAGACCAAGCCGCACGACCGACACGCATACAAAACCCAGCCGAAGCAACCCAATACACCGCGACCGACGTGTACGCCGCACAATGAACCTAGCAGAAACACAGCGTGAACGACTCGGAGAAGCTCGCACGAGACAACTGCAGCGTCCTACTCGGTCAGAAGAACGTCTCCAACATGCACAAAAAATACAAAGGGAAAAATACAAAAAAAAGGGCCAACCAAGCAATGCCAAAGTCAATAAATACAGGGGGGAAAAAACAGGGAACAAGGACACACCCCCAACTCCACCTATATAAAGGCCACAAATCCCTACCATGATCCCTTGCAAATTCAACTGACCTGCCAGCACAGAACACCAACACACAGCAACAACAGACACACTCACAGCTCATCCATCACACAAGCCACACACCATTAGCACCTCTACAAATAGCACCCTCACATACACCCAGGAAAACCTACACACACACACCCCCACTTGCACACACACACACATCAATCACCACCACCACCCATCACCATGCCCCCAAAGAAGAATCATAAGTTCCTAGACAGTGAATTGGAAGTCCTGGTAGATGAGATCCTCAGGGTAGAGCCACAGCTGTTTGGTACATTGGTCCAACAGACCCCCATGTCGCAGAAAACCAAGATGTGGGAGAGGATCGTCGACAGGGTCAACGCATAATCACCATGTTTGCGCACAAAGGAAGACATCCAGAACAGGTGGTAAGATGTGCGCAGGAGGGTCAGGGACCTACTAAAGAAGGATTACATCGTGAGCCAGCGGACCAGCAGTGGCCCTCCTGCCAAACCACTATACCTCAGGCCCTGGGAGGAGAAGGTGCGGGCCATCCTACCACCAGTGAGCGTATATGGACTATCAAACATCCCAGAGCCTGGTGAGTACACAACTAATATACCCAATATTGTGTGGCAATACACACACATCACTGTCAAGGGGATAGTCAAACTATGCACCCTTAGCAAATCCACAGCAACCAAAAGATAATCATACCAAGATGACTATGTTAGTCAGAGAAACACAATACCTGCCATCTCATAGTGATATGTAACAGTGTCATGACAGGTACAAACCTAACAATAAATAGAGCAAGCCAGTGGCACAAATATAACAAACAAACAGTCACATATGTTGCCACCACCAGAACACCACCTCACAGGGAAGCTCACTGAAAGGAAGGAATTCTGGGTATGCTGGTGAAGTCAGTGTAGGCTATAGCATGATGGGAGTTGTAGTCACAGATATTGGCCAGCCTCACAATTGGCCCATCAACACCACTCTCAACCATGCACACATCACAGGGAGTTGAAAAGGACTGACAAGATGGCTGACACTGGGTACTGCTGTGGGGAGCACAAGGCCCTGCTGGGAACTGGGCACCAACAAACAACAGGAACACACTATCAGCCATCTTGCCATTGCTGTCACACTCACACACAGTGAAGTCCACCCAAAACGAAGGAAGTATGGGCATGCTGGGAAGGGGGGGGTGTAGGCAATAGCATGATGGGAGGTGTAGTCACAGACATTGCTCACCCTCACAGTTGGCCCATCAACACCACTCAGAACCATGCTCACATCACAGGGAGTGGAAAACAACTCACAAGATGGCGGACACTGGGGACTGCTGTGGGGAGCACAAGGCCCTGCTGGGAACTGTGCACCAACCAACAGCAGGACACCACTGACTGACATCCTGAAAGCCAAATTGCACTCCCTGCAATGGAAGCACGTTCCATGGTGGGATATCTGGCTGGGTGGGAAGGAGGACTGACAGCTCTGACCATAGTTACAAGCAGCTTTTCCCACACACCCCCTTAACACAAACTCCACACAACTCACCTGGGAGAATGCAATGCCTCACACTTTAATTTAACATCCCACAAAGAACCACCACACTGGGATATGCTGTGTGAAGCACAGGGACACCTTTGGGACTTGTAGCCAAACAAACGCCAGGACAACACTCTCAGCCATCCTGGCAGCACAGGCACACTACCCCACAGGGAAGCAGAGTCAAAAGGAAGGAAGTATGGGCATGCTGGGAAGGGGGTTGTAGGCAATAGCATGATGGGAGTGGTCGTCACAGCTCAACATCCCCCACCCACATGGCCCGGCAAGCTAGCACTGAAGCATGCACACCTCACAGGGAGTGAAAAGCCACTTCAAAGATGTCTGACACTGGCCGCAGCTGTGGGGACCACAAGGCCATGCTGGGAACTGGGCACCAACAAACAACAGGACCACACTGTCAGCCATCTTGCCATTGCTGTCACACTCACACACAGTGAAGTACACTCAAAAGGAAGGAAGTATGGGCATGCTGGGAAGGGGGGTGTATGCAATAGCATGATGGGAGTTGTAGTCACAGACATTGGTCACCCTCACAATTGGCCCATCAACACCACTCTGAACCATGCTCACATCACAGGGAGTGGAAAACAACTGACAAGATGGCGGACACTGGGGACTGCTGTGGGGAGCACAAGGCCCTGCTGGGAACTGTGCACCAACAAACAGCAGGACACCACTGACTGACATCCTGAAAGCCAAATTGCACTCCCTGCAATGGAAGCACGTTCCATGGTGGGATATCTGGCTGGGTGGGAAGGAGGACTGACAGCTCTGACCATAGTTACAAGCAGCTTTTCCCACACACCCCCTCAACACAAACTCCACACAACTCACCTAGGAGAATGCAATGCCTCACACTTTAATTTAATATCCCACAAAGAACCACCACACTGGGTTATGCTGTGTGAAGCACAGTGACACTTTTGGGACTTGTAGCCAAACAAACGCCAGGACAACACCGTCAGCCATCCTGGCAGCACAGGCACACTACCCCACAGGGAAGCAGAGTCAAAAGGAAGGAAGTATGGGCATGCTGGGAAGGGGGTGTAGGCAATAACATGATGAGAGTTGTAGTCAGAGATATTGCTCACCCTCACAATTGGCCCATCAACACCACTCTGAACAATGCTCACATCACAGAGAGTGGAAAACAACTGACGAGATGGCTGACAATGGTGCTCTGTTGTGGGGAGTACCAGGCCCTGCTGGGACCTGGGCACCAACAAACAGCAGGACACCACTGACTGACATCCTGAGAGTCAACCTGAACCCACTGCAAGGGTGGCATGCATCATGGTGGGATAACTTGGCTGGGTGGAGAAGGAGGGCCGGATGCCCACCAAATACAACCAATGCTGGCCATGCACACACCTCAACATTCACATTTAAATGCCTCAGGTGTGCAGGACAATGTGCCACACCAATATCAACCTCTTACTGTGACAACTTAGGTCAATGCAATGTACAGGGCCGCATCCAGAGGTACAGTCACAACTGTCAGGTGTGTGAACCATTGATGCCTGTAGAAACATAACATACATTGTGTGTCTCTTCCAAAAACAGGTGATGATGGGGACACAGCAGTAGACGACGAGGAGTCCCAGTCCCAGGCTCAGGGGGACACTGAGCTCACTGGTGTGGAACAGCCTCTGCCCTCCTTGGATGGCGAAGACCTACCTGGCACCTCCGGTGTGAGTCATCATGCAGCACCAGCAGGACCACCATCTGCACCCCCTGCACCCACCCCTCCAACAACTGCCAACACACAGACCACCCCCGCCGACACGGACAGACCAAGGACCACCAATGACAACAGCACAGGGACCCTGGGCCCACGTCGAGCTACGGACAACGACCCCAGTAACAACCCCCAAGGGGGCCTAGGGACACCTGTGCGTGCCACCGCAGGTCCCACACGTGTCGCCAGGGGTGGTGGGAGGGGTGGTAGACATAGGTCGCTGTTTTGCAGAGGGGTCTGGACTGCATGATGACCCACAACTGGTACGCATTGCTGATGCGTACCAGGATAGCACCGGAGAGGTCACCCATGTAGTGGGGATCCTCAAGGACATTCAACAGCAGCAGGCTGCCCATCATGCCCGCTTGGACTCACACATGTCCCGTGTGGAGACACACATGGCCCGTGTGGAGACACACATGGCTGGTGTGGAGTCCAAGTGGGACACATTGCAAGAACTGACAGCGGTGCATAGGGACATATTGACATGCCTCCGCCAGATTAGCACCAACATGGCCACACCTCCCTGTGTGCCCACATCTGTTGCTGCAACACCTGCAACTGCCACAGGGAGGGAGGAGGACTCTGGCGGAGAGTCCCCTGCACCGCAGCAGCCTGCACGTGAGGGTCCCCCCCCAAAGAAGAGGGGTCGTCCAAGGAAGGAAAACTGAGAGGTCGATGGCCATGTACATCCCCCAGGAAGCCAACACCTGTTCTGGAAAATCTCCTTTGTGTGCAAACTGTTCACCCTGTCGAATGCAACACAACTCACCCACATGACATGGGGAGTTCAAGTTGGACTAATGTATCAGATCACTGTTGTCTTTACCCTGGACATTTCTGCTACCAAGACTTCCAACTCATCTGGGAACTTTGGATTCCAATCCCAGTGTACAGCACCCACCATCCTGTGCACTAACCTCACACATGTATGTAATAAACTCACCAATACACCATACTTCCCTCTGTTGTTATTCCAACGTTGTTATTGTCACGGAGATGATGAACTGCCAAATGACACCATGCAAGCTAACTGCCACAGCAAGTACAACACCGTCATGTGAGTCATGGCGATGTGACACATATGAGGGAGACACACCACTAGGGCCACACAACACATACACACCAGGGCCATCGGACTCATCGCCTACACTGATGTTGCCAGGAAATATTGTGGAATGCACAGACACCACACCTATTCAGAGTCTGTGTTAACTAGCCCACAGGTGCAGTAAGCAAATGTCAGTCAGAAGTGTGACCACAGACAACGCACATCCCAAAGTGAAGCACGGGTTTATTACACATTTGCAACATGTTTCCACTACAGATGCAAGGTAATCCCACGTGGCAGTGGCCACACAGTCAACAAGTGTAGAAGAAAGGAAGTCCAGGGGTGTGGGGCACATCACCTGTAGGGAAACGACTGCCTCCACCCTGGAAGTTGAATCATGGTGTCGGGGGATCCGAGTTGACCAAACAACTCTGAAAGCCCCCTGTGAAGGACAGACATGACACACAGTCAAAAGCACTGAAGAACAGGACAGAACTGCAATACTCATGCCCAATACATGTCACAAGATACCTACACAAAACCAAGTTAGCATGTCAACACTGTTGGGGAGAACAGACTACCTGTAAGGACACATTGCTGCACGCATGCAGTCAAGTAGCACATGGCCACACTCAAACAGCAACAGAGCACCACCAACACATATCATGCAATCTCAAATCATTGACATGACATCTCTGGATACTCACATTCAGCTGAAGAAGCTGGTGATGAGCTGTGTGCGGACATCACCATCATCATCATCATCATCATCATCATCACTGGCATCGTGGCCCAGGCCAGGATCCTCCACAGGTGGCGGATGTTGGTCATCGTCATCCAGGATGAGAGGCAATTCCTTCCGCACTGCCAGGTTGTGGTGCATGCAGCAGACGATGACAATCTTGCACACCTTTGCTGGGGCATATGGGAGGGCCCCTCCTGTCTTGTCCAGGCAGCGGATGCGGCTCTTCAGGAGACCAAATGTCCGCTCGATCACTCTCCTGGTCCGACCATGTGCCTCATTGTGGCGCATCTGGGCTGGTGTCACAGGGTTCCTGAGGGGTGTCAGCAACCACGGCATGTTGGGGTATCCGGAGTCACCTACAGACAGACAATTGCACATTAGCTGAGTTGGAAAAGAGTGCGGAATACAACATAGCAGAACACACACAATGGTACAAAGTCAGTACACACCGACAAGCCAGGCACGCTGGTTCCGCATCTGTGACATCATCCTCGGGATGCGACTACTCCTCATCACGAAGGCATCGTGTGCCGAACCAGGGAAACGTGCACACACATGTGAGATGCTCATATCTGCAAGACATACCACCAGAGCATTGACCGAGTGATAATGTTTACGGTTCCTGTATGCTTGCTCATGTGCCTGTGGTGGTACCAAAGCCACATGTGTACCATCAATGGAGCCAATGACATGTGGCATCCTCCCCAGGGCATAGAAGTCACTCTTGACGTCAGTGAGTTGTTGACGTTTAGGGAAATAGATGTACTGGTTCAGGCATCTCAACATTGCCTCCAAAATATCGCGTAGCACACGGCTGAACATAGTCTGTGACATCCCACCAGCAGACGCCACAGTGTGTTGAAAGGTACCGGTGGCAAAGAAGTGTAGGGCTGCCATCACCTTCACCTTGGGGGTCAGCGCTGTAGGGTACGGCCGGCCAGGTTGCAAATGTGGGGCCAAGCGCACTGCCAAATCCTCAATCAGCTGCCTGGAGAAGCGGTACCGTCGGATGCAGTCACGTTCCACCATTGTTGCACGGTCAGGGAATGGTCTATGGACAGCTGGTGCCCTGCAGTGCATAGGTGAGGAAAGAAAGATTGTCAGTCACCCCACATATGTGGCATAGACCAGACTCAATATCACATGATACATCATTACGAGACACAAGTACATGATGTGTGTGCCGTTCCGTAAGGACATGTATGGCACCAAAATGGACAACATCGAACATCACAGTTCAACATGTGTCCTCAGCAAGTCCCAGGTTGTGCTATGGGATATCATTAGGCTGTGTCACAGTACCCATGTACTGCTGTCACGTTCCAAACACACACCACAGTGACATGTGAGGGCAGATGTGCCCCAGGCATCACAGCTCATTGACAGGTAGATTCCCAGGGACCCTGTATTGCCACATGGACACTGGCATGACATGGTGCATCATGAATAGACCACAGCAAAACAACCATGACCCCCACAGGTAGTGCTCCCTGTTGCCTCGGCAGGACAGACATGGACGTCTGTGACACACACACGCACAACATCAAAGTCCATGCACAAACAACGTGGCTGTGGAGACCGTCTCCCATTGTGCACATGGAATCAGAGACATTGTAAACACAACATGAACACAGACTGTGGAGGGCCATCACTATTGTGGCAATGGGTCACCCTGTGACGTACATACCGTCCCACATGGGACTCAGGGGGTATGTGACATGACATACACATACACAACCTGGAAATGTGACCATGCCACATGCTCTGAAATGAACAGTTGCACATCACAGTGGTCATGTGCACAACACACAAAGGAACCTGTCCCCATGAACATGTGCACAGCCTGGGAGTGGCTGCCCCCAAGTGCCACCCCAAAAACCACATGTTGACCCCCATACACAGAAAAGGTAATGCAGCCTTACATGCCTTAGGATACAGTGTGGACAGGCTGTGGTGATGTAGGTGTGCCCCTGAGTCCCTGGTAAGTATATGTTACTGGCATACGTTCACCAGTGACAAGCATGGTGACATATGCGAGAGACCTGTACAGGGAAGCATCGTACATCAATGGACCGATCGGTGTGCATGCACTGGCCATTGAATCTGTTGTGTGCGGGTACGCGTTGTACAGCAATGGACCGATCGGTGTGCACGCACTGGCCATTGAATCTGTTGTGAGCGGGTACGCGTTGTACCCGGAATACGCGTGTACAGCAATGGACCGATCGGTGTGCACGCACTGGCCATTGAATCTGTTGTGTGCGGGTACGCGTTGTACAGCAATGGACCGATCGGTGTGCACGCACTGGCCATTGAATCTGTTGTGAGCGGGTACGCGTTGTACCCGGAATACGCGTTGTACAGCAATGGACCGATCGGTGTGCACGCACTGGCCATTGAATCTGTTGTGAGCGGGTACGCGTTGTACAGCAATGGACCGATCGGTGTGCACGCACTGGCCATTGAATCTGTTGTGCGTGGGTACGCGTTGTACCCGGAATACGCGTTGTACAGCAATGGACCGATCGGTGTGCACGCACTGGCCATTGAATCTGTTGTGTGCGGGTACGCGTTGTACCCGGAATACGCATTGTACAGCAATGGACCGATCGGTGTGCACGCACTGGCCATTGAATCTGTTGTGTGCGGGTACGCGTTGTACAGCAATGGACCGATCGGTGTGCACGCACTGGCCATTGAATCTGTTGTGAGCGGGTACGCGTTGTACCCGGAATACGCGATGTACAGCAATGGACCGATTGGTGTGCACGCACTGGCCATTGAATCTGTTGTGTGCGGATACGCGTTGTACAGCAATGGACCGATCGGTGTGCACGCACTGGCCATTGAATCTGTTGTGTGCGGGTACGCCTTGTACAGCAATGGACCGATCGGTGTGCATGCACTGGCCATTGAATCTGTTGTGAGCGGGTACGCGTTGTACCCGGAATACGCGTTGTACAGCAATGGACCGATCGGTGTGCACGCACTGGCCATTGAATCTGTTGTGTGCGGGTACGCGTTGTACAGCAATGGACCGATTGGTGTGCACGCACTGGCCATTGAATCTGTTGTGTGCGGGTACGCGTTGTACAGCAATGGACCGATCGGTGTGCACGCACTGGCCATTGAATCTGTTGTGAGCGGGTACAGCGTTGTACCCGGAATACGCGTTGTACAGCAATGGACCGATCGGTGTGCACGCACTGGCCATTGAATCTGTTGTGAGCGGGTACAGCGTTGTACCCGGAATACGCGTTGTACAGCAATGGACCGATCGGTGTGCACGCACTGGCCATTGAATCTGTTGTGTGCGGGTACGCGTTGTACAGCAATGGACCGATCGGTGTGCACGCACTGGCCATTGAATCTGTTGTGAGCGGGTACGCGTTGTACCCGGAATACGCGTTGTACAGCAATGGACCGATCGGTGTGCACGCATTGGCTATGGCCTGGCATGGCAACGGACGCGTTTTTGAATGTTTAACGAGTCTGATGCTGTGAATTCAGTTGGCCACCCACAACAATGTTGCAAATGCATGGGTGTCATGAAGTTGACCTTTTGAAGGATGCTATGGGCGTGTGTAAGTGGTGCAATTCCATGGATTGGCCAGATTCAGAAGATGCAAATGTCTTGGACCTATCACTTTGGACACATGGGACAGTATCTGCCTCAGCATCACACATATAATGCTGGCTGTTCCCCTGAGGGCTCACTTGCCTGCACTACATGCTCCAGGACGACATCTGCCACCGCCACTGCTGCTGTCACTACATCCTCTGGATCCTGCAATGGCACGTACTGTGGAGAGAGCCCCAGCCTTCAGCGCTGAGGAGAACCAGGCCCTGCTGGACAGCCTCCTTCCACAGTACAGCAAGCTGTATGGGAAACCAGGGGAGCAGGTGAGTGTGCTGTCCACTGCCTTACAAATGTGCATGTCGTCTGACTAGCCAGACTTACAGTCTGCAGGCCACTGGCTAGCAGGCTCACTGAGTAGTTGTCACCCCCCATAGTGTGTAGTTACATGCACTGAACAGGTATAGTGCAGTAACAGTGCATTCAAACAAGGTTTGACTTCCCAGGCAATGATACCATGTAGTAACTGCTGGCAAACTGTTCATAGCCATCCTTGCACTGCCCGTGTACATCATGTGCCCCTGTGATTGAGACATGTATATCCAAATGTGTGATGCACGGATTTGTTGCATGTGTAGTAATGGCCTTTACACTTTGTCATCCTCACAGGTTGATGCCCACCAGAAGCAGGAAATATGGCTGGACATCGCCCGGGCAGTAAGGTCTGTGGGGGTCTACAAGCGCCGGATCCGCAACTGCCAGAAGAGGTGGCAGGACCTTCGGGGCTGGAGCCGGAGGATCGCAAGGGTCCAGCTGAAGCGGTCGCCTCCTCGCAGGAGGGGCAGACACCGGACCCTGACCCCCCACATGCTCAGGATCCTGGCGGTGGTCTTCCCTGATCTGGATGGGCAGCTGAAGGGCAGACAGCAGCAAGGAGGGGGTGAGTCCATGACTGCACTGTGAGCTTTGTCTGACATGCTATGTGCCCTCCTCTGGCCTGGTTAAACTTCAACAGTACATCAGTTATGTGGTCCAGGACCCATGTCCCTCAATTGTGCACTGCACACTCCTCATCTGATACCCAGGTGTGGCCCTTGCAGTCAGGAAATTGTGTCACTTGGGTGCTGTGTCCTTGCATTTTGCTTAGCTCAAGGTGGGGGACAGCATTTGTTCACGTAACTCTGTGGTGGGCTTCATGGGTGGGTCCATTGCTTACACAATGCCTGAGTTCTGACATGTAATCTGCGTGTTACTTTGATATGTGGTCCAATTGCTGATCTGACTCACCACATGTGCCTGGGGTATTTGGCACACACCCATGCTGCGGGTGGGAACAATGTTTGTGCCTCAGGAGTATGTATATCACGTGTGTCACACATGCTTAGCCACCTGCCTACTGTCCAGGGCTCATCCCTCTTCCACGTGGAGCAGGACAGTCACGCCTACTCCAGGGCATACAATACACTCTGTACTCCCACTCCCGTGTATCAGCTGACACGTTGTGCTCAGTGAAATGTTCCCTCAGGTGTCTGCCTCTGTGTCATTGTGCTGTGGCTTCGTTGTCAGGACTACTGGGGTGTTCATCGGTTTGGGCTCAGCATGCCACCGGAGATGTGACCATAGGAGACGATACTTGTGTGACATATAGGTGTTTGATCACTTGACTGTGCAGACTGGGTTATGCGAAAGTGAAGTACAGGCAGCTGTTTCCCATTCACATCAGATTGTGAGGTGCTCAGGTTCCGAGGGTTGGGTTTCATGTCTCCCATATGTCCAATTGTTATGACGAGGACAAATGAGAGTTCAGAGGATGTGGTTTGTGGGGGATGGACATGTGCACTTGTCAGCTACAGGACTTGCATTCCCCATGACCTAGAATTGTGACACGGTGCAGACTGTTGATGTCTGGCTACCCTGCCCATGTGACTGGAGACAGTGATGTATGACTTTGCAGGCATGCCTGTGCCATGGCATTAAACTTCCTAGGAGTGATCCTGCAGGGGAGTGACATGTGCTACATGCAGCCCATTGTGGCATTGACTATCAGGACATGGGTGCATCATGGTGTCTGGTGCTGGTATGCATCACATGCATTTCAAATATTGACTCTGGCCATCCCTTTATCCGGACACCTGTACTGACTCAGTGGCAAGAGTTGTGATGTGTGCATGTTCACATACATCACCGTGTTCTCTGCACTGTCCAACTACAGTGTAGGTGGTGCATGTGTCCACAATGGGGTATTGCCATCCGACAGACACCAGACCGATGGGTGCAAGGCCAGGAGGGATGTGAGTGCCATGGTTGACCATCAGACTGACAATTGGCTTCTCCTACTCTGTTTGGGCACTTTTGGCAATGTTCAACTAAGGATGCCAGGGCTTGCTCTGTAATGTGCTGTACTTACTGTGGTTTTGTGCGGTTAGTGCAGGTGACTGATGTCTGTCTGTTTCCCTAATTGTTTGCAGATACATCCACGGCCACAGGAGGGGACAGCTCCACGGACCAGGAGGAGCCGCAGAGCCAGACTGGGTCAGCAGCCGAGGAGTGGTCGGAGGGACCCAGTGGCACGGAGGGCGAGGGGAGCCACACCGAGGAGTCCTCAGCACCATCCACCTCAGCTGAGGACCACAGCAGCTCAGGGGATGACTCCCTTGTGGAGGCGGGTGTCAGCAGCCACCACACCCCAGCTACTATTGCTGTCCCCGCCACCACCACCACCACCACCACCACCACCCTCCCATTGGCTCCCATTCCAGAGGTCCGTGGAGGCTCCCGTGTTCGGGAGCATGTCTCCTTCGTGCCAGCCACCGCAGCCCCTGCCCCTGTGTCCCCTGCTGGCCTGAGTGAGGAGTCTGTGTACCTTCTTCGCCAGCTCCATGTAGGGCAGACAGCAATGCTGAGTGTCCTCCATGCCCACACCACTCTGTTGACTCAGCTGGTGTCATTCATGGAGGGCATCTCATCGGGCATGTCTGCCCTACAGAGGAGCAATAGGTCCATGGACTCCTCCCTGACGGCAGCAGTGTCCCTCCTCCAACAGTCCCTCACCCCTCCTACCTCTGCCCCATCCACACTTCCTGGCACCCTACCTGTCCCAAGCACATGCACACCTGCACATTCACCCAAACACACAGACACGAGCAGCACAGACACACCCACTACAAAAACAAGACGTGCACGCAGGCATCCTCAGGGGACTGATACCACACCCACAGGGGAAGGGGTACATACACACACACAGGCATCCACAGTCACTCCGCAGTCCTCCGATACCTCTCCCTCCAAGGCCCCTTCCCTTGCCTCACCTGCAACCCCACCTACAAAGCAGCTCTTCCTCTGTGACCTCGGCCTCTTCCCCTCCGATCCAGCTGATCCAGCATACAGGGGGAAGAGGAAGTCCACCCACACAGAGGGAGTGCCCCTCGCCCCCGGACACCCTCCCCCAGGTGCAGACAGACTGAGGCCCCCATCCGCAAGTCCCCCGGACCCGGAAGAGCAAGACCCCGCCACCACCCTGCAGCTCAACCACCAAGTCTCCTTCCTCCATCCCTCATGCCCCCACTCCACAGGTTCCCCCACCACACCCTGCCCCAGGTTCCCCCACCCACAGATACACCATCCCCAGAAAGATCCGGCCTTCTCCCCTACCACTTCCTCTTCCAGCACCACACCCCAGCTGCGCTTGTATGTGCCACTGGTGTGGAGAGCGTGTCCTCCCCTCTGTCCTGCCCACCTTACCTGAACCCCATTCTACTCCCCTGGAGATAGGCACTGCAGTGGAGTCCACTACCACCCTGTCTGACTTGGGCACTGCAGTGGGGAACCTGTCCACTTCATCTGCACGGCCCACTGAAGTCATGCCGGCACCCACACCATCTGCCTCATGCCCCCCAGTTGTGCCGGCACACACCATGTCAGACGCCTCCACTGCAGTTGTCAGTGACTCTCCAGCACCCACCACCCCTTCCCTGCCTCCTTCTGGTGAGCCTTGATCCTGTTCCTGCGGTGCCTGGCCTGCCCCCCGTATGCCCCTCCGAGGGGAATGTCCCTGCTCCATATCAGTGCAGGCATGCAAAGGGTGACATCTGCCACTGTCACCCTGTTTGGACTATTGTAATGGACTGGCCATTGGCCTTTGTTATGATTCTGGACTTTCACTTCATCACACAAAAATGCTGAATAAAGCTACTTTCTGTTCTCTAGTGGTTTTGCTTCTGATGTACATGATGTTGATGATGCTAACCGTGCCCTTGCTGCACTGATGGTGATTTTTGATATCAGGGAGATGAAGTGTTACTGTGCAGGACCCCATGTGATCCAGGGGGGAAGTGTCCTATCCTGTGGTGTATCCAGGTCATCCTTTGCAGCAATAAGAGGGTGTCATGTTTTCAATATTTGGCAATGGTTTTTCCTACATTTATTTGCAATATCACATCTGTGGCTTACACCCCTGCACATCTGTTGTGCTTGCCATTGTTCAATTTGTCTGTTTCCCTGACCGTGTGACCATCTCCACTGGACATGCAAGTTCTGGCATCAATGGGGAAGGACTCATCTGTGTGATCAGTGCAACTTGCTATACATGTGTGTTGGATCTGTGCAGATGGTGTCGGTGACATTGCCATGACCAGGCTGATGTGACAAGAGCCTTCATTTTGTGCTAATTGTTGACTGAGTGACCAAGTGGACTGCTGATATGATAGAGCCCTGCAGAGACAACGTATGGCACAGATTTCCTTACACAGGAGTGGAGTGCCCTCATGGCAGTGTGTAATTCTGTGACATTGCCTGAGCCCAAGGTGTGTGTTGGTTGTGCATGTCTGTGTGTGTTCACTTCCATTTTGCAACACAGGCTGGGATCCCTAGTGATGTTCCTGTTTGTGATGCTTGCTGAGTTGACCTATGTTCCCCCAAAATCTTCGCCCTGGGTTCTCTGGGATGTGGGTGCATGGCACATTACTAGTCATCAGGGTGTCATCCATAGGTGTGTTTGCTGTCAGGGCTGAGTTTGTGGGCAAACGCAGATGAGACACAGTCAGGTTTCCCCTTGGCACTTGTTGGTTACACATGTCATGTAATTTCCAGTTTGTGTTAGCTTTCAGTGATTGTGACACATTGTGTGTGTGACTGCTGCCACTCCTCTGGGTCAGAGCTGCAATGTTGGAAGTTGTCTATGTGTGTTCTTTGTGGGTGACCTTGACTTCTTCATTGGTGTGTGACTGTGTCCGGGATCACATTGATTGTGGTGGATTTCACATCATGCCCATGTACAGCGTACTGTGCAGTGTGTCAGACATTCACAAGTCTTGTTGACTGGCCATGTGTGATGGGTTTCTGCACCTTAGTTCCCACCACCACCCCTGGGATTGTCATGGGTGCATGTGCAATGTCACCAGTCCATGTGAGCTTCACTGCTGCACATTGGTGGAGATCAAGGTGTGTGGTGTTGAGTGTGTGCAAATGTGAGTTGTTGCACGGCTAGACCCCTACCTCCATGTTGGCCTTGGCTGACAGGCTGTGCTGATTGATTTGTGCTTGTGTAGGTGTGATGGTAGTTTGTTGCTCAGGACACATGACTGTGGTTCACAGTGTGAACGACATCTAGCTTTGTCATCACAGTGGGATCATAATGCAGGCCACGGTCACCACGATGTGGGGTCCCTGGGGTAGTGCTGTGGTGGGTCTGTCTCTTGCTGTGTTATTTGCTGTTCCTACGAGCTTGTGTGACATGTGTAATTTGGGCTCCCTCTCATCTAACAATGCCTGTTTGCCCACATAGGGGAATCCTATCCATGAGTTACTTTTGTGTGGCACTGTGTACACATCTGTGTAATTGTGATTCAGGCCTCCTCATGTGTTGTGTTGTTGCCTGGGGACACTGGCACACACACCCATCACCTGTTGTGTTTGATCTGCAGTGTGAGGCTGCCTGTTTGTGTTTGTGCATCTGCACCAATGCATTGGCATATCTTTAGGGTGGCATTGGCTGTATGTTGTTTGGTGGGTTTCCCCTGCTGTCCCTGGGACTCCTAGCTCATCAGTTAGCACAATGATCATGGTTTGTATGTCCCATTGCTGCCATGATATGGTATTTGTTCACCTGACATTTACAGTCTCCAAAGGATATCTACATTTGTGTGTCCATTGGTGCAGATATGTGGGGCTGCATTATGATGGTCACTTCTGTCATTGTGTTATTGAGGGATGTTGACAATGTCAGCCCCAATGGGTGATGTTTGTCTGCACATGGCCAAAGGTATATCTTATTTGCACTGCACTGTTTGCCTCACCCAATGTATGTTGCTATGGGACACAAGCACTACTATGCCACTGATGTGTTTGTTGTTCTGTGACCAGGAATCATCCATGCTGTTTGGCATTTGCAGCTTTTACCATTACTACACTTACCTTTTGGGCACTGTGGTGATGGGTGTTTAGGGCCCATTGACACAATGTTCAGGATGTGCTTCAGCTATGGACCCCACACTTGCCTTTTGGTCACTGTGATGATGGGGGGTTAGGCCCCATTGTCACAATGTTCAATATGGGCTTCAGCTATGGGCCCCACACTTGCCTTTTGGTCACTGTGATGACGGGGGGTTAGGCCCCATTGTGACTATGTTCAAAATGTGCTTCAGCTATGGGCCCAACATTTGCCTTTTGGTCACTGTGATGATGGGGGGTTAGGCCCCATTGTCACAATGTTCAATATGGGCTTCAGCTATGGGCCCCACACTTACCTTTTGGTCACTGTGGTGATGGGTGTTATGCCCCATTGCCACAGTGGTCATGGTCTGCTTGCATTGTGGAGGCCACACACATTTATGTGTGACACATGTGATAGGGGGTCACATTGTATGCTCAATTACATGTTCAGTGTTGTGGGCATTTGACACAGACTACACACGCTTGTCATGGTGTTGGGGGGTTGTATTTTCAGACATTCCTTATGTTGGAGTATGCTGGTTGTGTCATGCATTTCCCGTCCTATGTTTAGGGGTGGTGGTAGTGGTAGGCATCCATCCCCCTGAGTAGGGGTGGTGGTAGTGGTAGGCATCCAGCCCCTATGAGTGGGGTTGGTAGTAGTGGTAGGCATCCAGCCCCCATGAGTAGGGGTGGTGTTAGTGGTAGGCATCCAGCCCCCCATGAGTAGGGGTGGTGGTAGTGGTAGGCATCCAGCCCCCCCTGAGTAGGGGTGGTGGTAGTGGTAGGAATCCAGGCCCCCTGAGTAGGGGTGGTGGTAGTGGTAGGCATCCAGCCCCCCGAGTAGGGGTGGTGGTAGTGGTGGGCATCCAGGCCCCCCTGAGTAGGGGTGGTGGTAGTGGTAGGCATCCAGCCCCCTATGAGTGGGGATGGTAGTAGTGACAGGCATCTGGCACCCCCTGAGTAGGGGTGTTGGTAGTGGTAGGCATCCATCCCCCTATGAGTGGGGATGGTAGTAGTGACAGGAATCCAGCCCCCCCTGAGTAGGGGTGGTGGTAGTGGTAGGCATCCAGGCCCTCCTGAGTAGGGGTGGTGGTAG
The DNA here is from genome assembly GCA_963921515.1 of Calotriton arnoldi. Taxonomy (NCBI): domain Eukaryota; kingdom Metazoa; phylum Chordata; class Amphibia; order Caudata; family Salamandridae; genus Calotriton; species Calotriton arnoldi. The sequence goes on along the minus strand of CAWUFW010002275.1, from coordinate 1,861,205 downwards.
TGGTAGGCATCCATCCCCCTATGAGTGGGGATGGTAGTAGTGACAGGCATCCAGACCCCCCTGAGTAGGGGTGGTGGTAGTGGTAGGCATCCAGCCCCCCCTGAGTAGGGGTGGTGGTAGTGGTAGGCATCCAGGCCCCCCTGAGTAGGGGTGGTGGTAGTGGTAGGCATCCAGCCCCCCCTGAGTAGGGGTGGTGGTAGTGGTAGGCATCCATCCCCCTATGAGTGGGGTAGGTAGTAGTGGTAGTCATCCAGCCCCCCATGAGTAGGGGTGGTGGTAGTGGTGGGCATCCAGGCCCCCCTGAGTAGTGGTGGTGGTAGTGGTAGGCATCCAGCCCCCTGTGAGTGGGGATGGTAGTAGTAGCAGGCATCCAGCCCCCCCTGAGTAGGGGTGGTGGTAGTGGTAGGCATCCAGGCCCTCCTCAGTAGGGGTGGTGGTAGTGGTAGGCATCCATCCCCCTATGAGTGGGGATGGTAGTAGTGACAGGCATCTGGCACCCCCTGAGTAGGGGTGGTGGTAGTGGTAGGCATCCATCCCCCTATGAGTGGAGATGGCAGTAGTGACAGGCATCCAGCCCCCCATGAGTAGGGGTGGTGGTAGTGGTAGGCATCCAGGCCCCCCTGAGTAGGGGTGGTGGTAGTGGTAGGCATCCAGCCCCCCTGAGTAGTGGTGGTGGTAGTGGTGGGCATCCACGCCCCCCTGAGTAGGGGTGGTGGTAGTGGTAGGCATCCAGCCCCCTATGAGTGGGGATGGTAGTAGTGACAGGCATCTGGCACCCCTGAGTAGGGGTGGTGGTAGTGGTAGGCATCCATCCCCCTATGAGTGGGGATGGTAGTAGTGACAGGCATCCAGCCCCCATGAGTAGGGGTGGTGGTAGTGGTAGGCATCCAGGCCCCCCCTGAGTACGGGTGGTGGTAGTGGTAGGCATCCAGCCCCCCATGAGTAGGGGTGGTGGTAGTGGTGGGCATCCATGCCCCCCTGAGTAGGGGTGGTGGTAGTGGTAGGCATCCAGCCCCCTATGAGTGGGGATGGTAGTAGTGACAGGCATCTGGCACCCCCTGAGTAGGGGTGGTGGTAGTGGTAGGCATCCATCCCCCTATGAGTGGGGATGGTAGTAGTGACAGGCATCCAGCCCCCCCTGAGTAGGGGTGGTGGTAGTGGTAGGCATCCAGGCCCTCCTGAGTAGGGGTGGTGGTAGTGGTAGGCATCCATCCCCCTATGAGTGGGGATGGTAGTAGTGACAGGCATCCAGCCCCCCCTGAGTAGGGGTGGTGGTAGTGGTAGGCATCCAGCCCCCCCTGAGTAGGGGTGGTGGTAGTGGTAGGCATCCATCCCCTATGGGTGTGTATGGCATTGGTGGTAGCCATCCTGCCCCTATGGTGCTGCTGTTGCTGGTGTACGTCATTTCTGCATCCCTATGTATGTGTGACATATGTTGGGTACGTGTGGTTTGTTTGTGTAGTGGGTGTTTGACTTACCGTCTTTGCCGTACGCGTCCGTACCGGTCCCGGTAATAGATGTAGAGTATTGGTAGGACCTGTGTGATGGGATTCATGGTTTGTTCGTCTCGTTCGGGTTTCTCGTGGCTTCGACTCGTACTCGTCGCTGGCTTGTTCGTCTCGTAGCCGTGGATCGTCTTGTGGCGCGAATCGGAGCTTATGTGCAGCTCTCCCGGATGCTCTGACGTGCCGGACGTAGCGACGGGTTCGGCGCGTACGGAATGCGCATCGTACTAGTCCGGCCGGAAGGTGCTGTGTATTTGGTTCCGTGCGACTCGATTGGACGTTTACGGATCCGGCTCGGGCGGGGAACAGGAGCAGAAATGGGTGAGTACGGCTCGCTCGGAATCTGGGCTGTTATGCGCATCGTACTTGTTCGTTCGGACGACTGTTCGAATCGGTCGGGAAACACGCGTTCGGCTTGGTTTTTTTCCAGGCGAATACTATTAGGTGCCCTACCGGCCGGGATCGGAATCGGCCCCCAAGTATTACTAAATACCATGATTAATCAATAGGCTCACCTATATGTATCCAGTGCAGCCGCACATAAATCTAGAAAATGGTGCATCAGAATCCAACCAGTAAGAAAAGAGTACTGTAAATACCTAGGAAGATCACGAGTCCATGACCTAAAAGTAGGGAACCACAAAAATGTATATTTCAGTCACAAAGCTTTAAGTCAGTGTGCTGTGAAAAAACACAAAACCACATATGTGTTAATCAGCCAGAATAATGACTATTTCTATACCCGAGTGAAATAAACTGTGGACTTTCACGCCCATATTCTTGGATGAGTGATTTTCTTTAGTGTAATGTATCTGCATAGACACTGCAGGGTCAATTGGTGAAGTGATCTTATGATTGTTTCCTTAGACGACTTATAAAACTGATTATATGTACAGGTTATAGAAATAGTCATTATTCTGGCTGATTAACACATATGTGGTTTTGTGTTTTTTCACAGCACACTGACTTAAAGCTTTGTGACTGAAATATACATGTTTTGTGGTTCCCTACTTTTAGGTCATGGACTCGTGATCTTCCTAGGAATTTACAGTACTCTTTTCTTACTGGTTGGATTCTGATGCACCATTTTCTAGATTTATGTGCGGCTGCACCGGATACATATAGGTGAGCCTATTGATTAATCATGCAAAAACAACAATTGATGGACAGAATGCAGAACAATGTCATACATTCACCCCAGTACAGAGATCTGGGCCTAAATCCATCGTTTTTTTGCTCACCATGCCATTCCAGTTTGAACCCAGCCATATGCAAATCAGTCTTGACCCTGTGCCTCATGGGAACAGTCCAGCCCGAACTGCCAAGCCAGGTCCTCCCTGGACTGGAAACAAGCATCCTAGGACCGGAATTTACAGTACTCTTTTTTTACTGGTTGGATTCTGATGCACCATTTTCTAGATTTATGTGCGGCTGCACTGGATACATATAGGTGAGCCTATTGATTAATCATGGCATTTAGTAATACTTAGGGGCCGATTCCGATTCGGGCAGGAAATCTCTCCGACCGAGCCGGACCCGGAGAGATTTCCGACCGAATCGGACTCTAGCAGCCCGACCGAACGAGTACGATGCGTACGTATGCTATCGGACTCCCATTGAAGTCAATGGGAGCCGGTCGTACAACGCGTACACGGGCTCCCATTGACTCAATGGGCACGAGGCGAACAAGGGCGCCCCCTACAGCGGGTTCGCGTCGATGCGGGTCGCGCCGTACATGCACGTGTAGGGGGGACCCATGGGTCCCCCCTGTGTGCGACTCGCACGGCTACGCATGCAGGGGGGTCCGACACGGACCCCCGAAGTCCGGCTCCGACTGCTCTTTGGAGCCGGACGGCGCGAGTCGGTCGGACTGTTCGAGGCGCGCATCGTACTGGCTCGGTCGGGAAACGTCTCCATTGCGCGGTGCGAGTCATGTCCGTGCGAGTCGGTCGGAGCGGTTCGGACCCGCGAACGAGTCGGTCGGCGATTTCGCATACGCTCGCATCATACTCGCTCGCCCGGACGCATGCACGAATCAGTCGGAAAAGAGGCCTCTGAATCGGATCCGGTAAAGCCGAATCCGATTCGGTGCCCTACCGGCCGAGATCGGAATCGGCCCCTTAGTGTTTCGTTTGTTTTGGCTCCTGAGTATTATCAAACAATTCTCAGTGGTATTATTACTTACTTTCTATTATAGCGTGTGGAGCACATGATACGAATAACTCAAAATACTATCCTTGGAATGCCTACCAGAACCTTACTTGCAAGGATTGATTTAGTAAGTCAGAAGGTGCCTTCTGTTTCATACTCATTTCTGTTTACAATTTTATTTTGACTGGTTTCAGGAAACAGATAACGGGTTGTGTTTATACCCATAGGTTTTCTATAGACTGTTGTCTTGAACGTGGACTCGTTGGTCAGGAATAATGAAAAGAAATTCTCAGGTTATTATGATTCCTTGAAGGATAAGGGTGTTACTCTTTCCTCTTATCAATCTTTGTCCATGGAACTGTGGCTTTCTTTGACACTTTTACTCCTCAATTAAATCAATGGTGTGACGCTGGTTTTGCTCTCTTTTTTACATTTACTGTTATTTTCTTTTTCTTTTTTGGTGAAGGATACACCTGGGTTTTATCTACGGGTGTTGGCCTTTATACTTCTATTTTAGCGTTTCTAATTACTCTAGTAATTGTGTATATTTTTTGGGGGGTTATAGCCCTGAAGAAGTCAATTGTGTGTAACTCCGCACAACGAAACACGTGTTGGCTGTTGTTTGTGACATCATACTTCATCAAGCTGTGGAAATACCATCAATAAAACTATTGAATTTTGGAACGACACTGCAAGATTTGAATATAATTATTGGACTCTGAAATAATTATTAACGTGTGCTCAGGGTGGACCTTTTGTAAAAACACATGAGCAACAGCTAAATTAAATTCTAAAACAGCATATAGGTTTAGTGACGCATTCAAAAGTGTATCTTACTAGTCTCCACTGCACTGGAGATTCCTGTCAAGCCTTCTGGGTGTAGGATCTCCAAGACTTTCTCCTCCTAGGGAAAAAGTTGTAAGAGGGGGCTTGGAGAACCACAACCAGTCCTCTGGGCCTTCAGGTGAGGCTTGGAGGCCAGGGAATGTATTCTCCCCCGCAAGTCGTTCCACCTCTTCCTAATTTCCTCCTGTGTGCGCAGGTTGTTTGCTATCACATTCACTCTGTCAACTATTTCGGCCCACATTAGCCTTTTCTAAGATATGGTTGTATTTGGTACTTGGGCTCCAAACAGTTGTGGCTCTACTCTTAGAATTTCATCCACCATAACTGACAATTCTCCCTCTGTAAAGCGGGGATTCCTCCTCTCTGCCATTATCAATAAAACAAAAATTAAATATATCCTTAGAGCCCGACCTAGCGGGCTGTACCGGCCATTCGGCGAGGGCCTTTAACGACGGAGCGGGCCTTTAAAGGCCGGTAGAGCCCGCTAGGAAGGCTCTAAGGCTATTAGAATATTGCGCCCCTAGAGGGCAGAGTGTTCTAATTACTAAAATCCAAGGACTCTCGGAGCTCCGAGAGGCCTTTGTTCACAGCAGCAGCTGTGAACAAAAACAACATTGGAATGTTGCTCTGCAGGCTTCTACCGGCCTGTAGAAGCCCGGAGCACTCCAATGTATTCAATAGAGTGCTCCAAATTACAATGTTCTAATAAATGTTATGGCCCACAATGAATATAACTGAAGGAATAAATTAGGGACAAGAAACAGAGAAAGCTAAAAAATAAACCAGACTTAACTGGTAAAAGTTCAGCTTAAAAATGTTGTGGTACAGTGGAATGGCAAAGGATCATGGCCTGTAATGGAGTGTGTTTTATAGTGTGGTATGCAGGTGAACTCAATTAGGCAAAAACACATCAGGTGTGTAATGGTGGAGAGGTGTGGTGCAGCGGCCAGGGCAGCTGACTTCGGAGCACAGGGCTCACGGTTCGATCCCGGGCTCCGATGGCAGCTCTGCTCAGCACCATGTGACTCTGGGCAATAGCTCACTTAATTTCCACAACGGCCCCCAGCGCCTTGAGACCCGTAAGGGTGAGTAGTTCGCGCTTTACAAATACGGATTTATTTATTTATTTATTTATTTATTATTTATTTATTTATTTATTATTATTTATTTATTATTTAATGGTAGCATCTATCCAGAAGCCACACAAATAGTCCAATGTTGAATGAGTCCTGTGACGGTATCACACCGTCAGCAATCTACCCCTAGAACACCACCAGCACAACTCTGAAGTCCAAATAGGCTCAGCACAATCCCGCCACCCTGACGGCAACAGAGTAATGTTAGCCAGCAGAGAAGGCTGCCATGTCAACAGCATTGAACCGTTTACGTGATGGAAAACACTATGTCGACGTGGACGGCGGTTCAGCCAGCACACATCTAAGTACGGCGGGAGAGATTCCGTCAGCTTGGCGGAGTACTTGTAAACTCTGCCGCGGAGGGACGATGGGAGTCCCGCCAAGATCTAAATCAGGGCCTAGGTTTTGGGGTGTCATCCGCTGCAGAACTGTTTCAAGATGTCTTTCGAAGTATCATACAGCCTGTCATGAATGCGTTCAATTACAGTGATGACATATTAGTTTTCAGAGCTACACAAAAAGAACATGATAAAACTCTTACACAAGAATGTAGTTTACTTGCCGAAGCAGGTTTGACGTTGAATGCAGACAAGTTTGAGTTCAATAAGACAAAGCTAAAATTCTTTGGCCATATCTTTTCTGATGGGGGTATGACACCAGATCCTGCTAAAGTACAAGCCCTGTCAAATGCTGATCCCCTACAAGACATTTCCATGGCATGTTAATTTCTTGGCATGGCCAGTTACTGTTCCAGATACATACAAGACTTTTCCACTATACGTGCTCCATTGAGAGACTTGACGAAAAAGAATGTTCTATTCCATTGGTCACATGAATGTGAGAAAAACTTCAAGGAATTAAACAAGCCCATGACAATGCTACTGAAATGGCCTATTTCAATCCGAAGCTTCATACAGAGGTTGTTTTTGAAACTAGCCCAGTCAGACTAGGCTCTATCCTTGCACAGCACAGTGGACACCTGAATGCTTGAAGGCATATTGTGGCCTATGGAAGTAGAAATTTGTCCCCAACAGAATGTGATTACTCACAATCTGATAAAGAAAGCTTAACTGTGGTATGGGCTTGTGAACATTTCCATGTACTCCTGTACGGAAAACCTTTCACAATGGTAACTGATCATCAAGCTTTACTGACTTCAGGCCCAATTACAAATTTGTTGGGGAACACTGCCAGCCCATGACGGGTGAGAGAACGGCCCCAAACTGGCGGCATCCCAACCGCTGTATCACAAGTTTACCACGGGGCTGGCTGTGTGCCGGAGGCACAGCCAGAGCAGCAGCATGCTTCAGGTCTAAGAGAGAGCCTGAAGTCAATGCCAGCCACACTGCTGCGCCTCCAGCAATTCGGCCCACTGTTGCCATGCACCAAGTCATGCAGGGCAAATAGTGCGTACACCGACAGTGCAGGCATAGGAGGGCACAACATGTGCCCCCAGCCACAATTTCCATGGGCTAAATCGCCCGGGGGCCTTTTTTGTGGCCCTTTACCTGCCTTTCCACCAACCTTTTCATGGCGGGACACCCGCCATGAAAAGGTCAGCAGAAAGGCAGGTCATAATTCCCATGGCGATGCCCATGCCAACACCACCACCATTGACCACCGATGTCCTTACCGCGGCCACAGTGGGAGCTACTATCTTGGTGGTGGAGGCGGTCCGGAGTCCAACCGCACACATCATAATCGGGCGGGTTGTTTGTGGATCACCACAAACGATACAGCGGTCTCAAGACCGCCGAAGTCATATTCAGTCCCTATATTTGGAAATCCAAAGGCCAAAATGCCTCCTCGCATTGAACGATGGAACTACGGTAACACGAGTATGATTATACAATTGTGCATTGTTCAGGGAAGGATCAGAATCCTGCTGACTACTTTTCCAGGGTGCCTATACAAGGTCACAGCACTCCATCCAAGACGGCTGAGGCCTATATCCACTTCATTGTAAAATCAAACACACCAGCTGCCATTTCGTTGGCTCAGATTATCACTTCCACGAGCCATGATAGCGACATGTTAAAGCTGAAGGATATAATTAAACATCAGTCTTGGAACCAATACACTTGACCGCTCATCTGTAGGTGAATATCAAAAGTACAAAAATGTCATGGATGAACTGTCCATCACTCAGAAAGGAGTTCTATTACGAGGGTCGAGAATACTGATTCCGGAGAGTCTGACAGAAAATAATTGAGGTAGCCCATGAAAGACATCATGGAATTGTTGTCACAATACAAGCTTTACGGGACGGAGTTTGGTTTCCTTACCTTGATGACAATGCTGAAACGGAATTAAAGGTCGGTCATTTATGCAAATGCCTTTCTACAAAAACTATTCACCACCCCTTGAACATGTCAGAACTCCTGAAGCATGCATGGGAGAGAATTGCCATTGACCTTTTCGGTCCACTTGCTAAGGGACATCATCTATTGTTGATTATGGATGAATACTCATGATTTCCACTAATTGAAGATTTTTCATCTGCAACTCAAGAACAAACCATTGAAAGACTAGATGGCATCTTTGCGACATGAGGTGTTCCAGCTTAGGTGAAGTCGGACAATGGCCTGCCTTTAAATAGTCGAGAGTTTAGAGATTTCTTGGAGCATTTGAAAATAAAGCATCAAAAGAGCACACCTCTGTGGCCACAAGCCAACTAGCATGTTGAGAAGCTCAATTTGAAAACTGAATTGAATTCTACCTTGAGAACTTATCGTTCAACACCCTACTCAACGACAGGTGAAAGTCCTGCGACTTTGATGTTTGGGAGAGCAATGAACACCAAGTTACCTCAATGGAACCAATCAGAGAAAGAAAGATGAGACGACAACTCAAGAGAATGACTTGGTTAACAAACAAAAGATGAAAGTGTATGCTGACCAAAGACGACATGCCAAGAACATCTTCTTTAAGAGAGGAAATCCAGTGCTCGTATGACAAATGCAGAAAAGAAAATCTGATACTCCTTTTGATGCAGAACCTTTCCAAGTGGTGTCTACTAAGGGACACATGGTGACTGCCTAGCGCCCTGGGAAGTCTATTACTCGTGACTCTTCTCATTTCAGGCACTTGACCAATCATTCTTCAGCTCTAATAGTTGAAAGAGACGCTGGGTCTGAAACATCAGCAACTGCTGTTGCTTCTACTCCATTGGTGCAGATCCTGGACATCGGTGACGACAACTCCCAGTTTCCCAGAACAAGATCAGGTTGAACAATGAAAGTGCCAAGCATATTGATTGAAGAGATTTAAATGTATATGTCTATCTCTATAAGTATTTTGTAAAAAATTTAATTTTTTATTCAACAGAGGGGGCGATGTAGTGTCTTGCGAATTAGAAATGATGGAACACTTTTCACGCCAGAAGGACTCTGTAGAACTGTGACGAAAGTGTTAGAGCAGAATGCACTAAAGGCTGGTTTAGAATGTTGAGTTTGCGGTTACATGCAGAAGAATAAAGACGTGTATTACTAAGCTCCGTGTGTGGCAAAGTCCTTTGCGGGTACCCTGGCTGGGGAGGAAGGATGCTACAACTGGGTCATATGTTAGCAGCTACAATGCTCTGCTCTCATTTGCAAATTGGAATTAAACGACTAAGAAGCGTTTCTAAAACAAGCATTTGCAATGCAATCGGTCTCGCCTTTGGGATCTTATAAGCATTTTCAGTTGGGCAATAGCAGTGCTTTCCACCCAGCAGTAATGCAGCACTTTCAATGGGGCAATAGCAGTGCTTTCCACCCAGCAGTAATGCAGCACTTTCAATGGGGCAATTGCAGTGCTTTCCACCCAGCGGTACACTATCAGTGGGCCAATAGCAGTGCTTTCCACCCAGCAGTAATGCAGCACTTTCAGGGGTCAATAGCAGTGCTTTCCACCCAGCAGTAGTGCAGCACTTTCAATGGGGCAATAGCAGTGCTTTCCACCCAGCAGTAGTGCAGCACTTTCGATGGGGCAATAGCAGTGCTTTCCACCCAGCGGTACACTATCAGTGGGCCAATAGCAGTGCTTTCCACCCAGCAGTAATGCAGCACTTTCAGGGGTCAATAAGCAGTGCTTTCCACCCAGCAGTAATGCAGCACTTTCAATGGGGCAATAGCAGTGCTTTCCACCCAGCGGTACACTATCAGTGGGCCAATAGCAGTGCTTTCCACCCAGCAGTAATGCAGCACTTTCAGGGGTCAATAGCAGTGCTTTCCACCCAGCAGTAGTGCAGCACTTTCAATGGGGCAATAGCAGTGCTTTCCACCCAGCGGTACACTATCAGTGGGCCAATAGCAGTGCTTTCCACCCAGCAGTAATGCAGCACTTTCAGGGGTCAATAGCAGTGCTTTCCACCCAGCAGTAATGCAGCACTTTCAGGGGTCAATAGCAGTGCTTTCCACCCAGCAGTAGTGCAGCACTTTCAATGGGGCAATAGCAGTGCTTTCCACCCAGCGGTACACTATCAGTGGGCCAATAGCAGTGCTTTCCACCCAGCAGTAATGCAGCACTTTCAGGGGTCAATAGCAGTGCTTGCCACCCAGCAGTAATGCAGCACTTTCAGGGGTCAACAGCAGTGCTTTACACCCAGCAGTAATGCAGCACTTTCAGGGGTCAACAGCAGTGCTTTACACCCAGCAGTAATGCAGCACTTTCAGGGGTCAACAGCAGTGCTCTCCATCGAGCTAGAACGCAGCACTTTTAGTGTGAAAAGAGCAGCTGCAGGACTTCCCACCCAGAGGGACCGCAGAACTTCTGGACAGTGATGGCATTTCTTAACCGGAATGTGATACTTGTTATGGGGCAGTGCTGACACTTCTGTGCAGAATTGCAGTGCTGTGCACTGTACAGTCCGACCACATCTTGTCAGAAGGACTGTGCACTGGGAAAGTCAAGAGCTCTCTGGGCATGACTGCAGTACTTTGAACGGGATAGTACATACATTTCAGAGCATGATTGTAGCGCTTCGAAACGGACATTACAGACACTTATGAGCAAGACTGCAGCATGTTAGAGAGGACCATGGACACACCTCTCTCAGCAGGACTGCTTTGGCTTTACTAGGAGAGCAGATATACCTCTGGGGAACAGCAGCACTTCAAGCAGAACAGCGCGGCTTCTCTGGGAAGGACTGTTCGCTTAGAATAGGACAGAGCAAACACTTCTGGGCACAACGGAAGCCCCGACGGAAGCTCTTTAACTCGTATGCGCGCGATGTAAGGCATCGCGTGCATATGAGATGCGCATCACGGAGCGGTTCGCATCTAAACCTTAAACCCACTTTCTGGTTATCTCGATCCCCCGGATGTCAGCGCACAGCAGCAGAACTGTCCGGGTGAGGGAAGACCTACCTGGAAAGGTTCTACCGCATCTGTCCGGCAGTAGCACGCTGCAGGCTGCCGGCAGAGCTGCCCCCTTATGGAAAGAGAAAGAGGACAGGCTGCGGTCAGCTAAGTGTCAACGGAATGCGTCGCCATGGATGCCATCTTACAGAGGGAACCCTTTCCTTTCGAACAAAGGGCCTGCGAGCAGGAAACGTAACTGTATGTTTCACACGTACGTGACGCATTTTTTCAAATAAAATCTGTACAGATAGAGTCAGATATATAGGAGGAGGAGGCTCGTGAAAAAATATAACATAAAGGGGGCCGGGCTGGCTGTGGGAGGAGAGGCGGCCACTGCGCATGCGTAAGATAAAAGAGTGCGAATTCCCCCAGCCAATCCGGTGAAAAAACAAGCATTTATAAATGCAATAGGACTCATATTACGAGAGGCCTATTGCATTATAAACAAAAGTGCGGGCGTCCAAGAAGGTATGATCAGGAGTGGGGGTGGTGGTGGGCAGAGAAGTTACGGACTGTGGGAGGGAAGGGGGGGCAGAGGAACAAAAGAGTTTGTAAAGTAAAGGGGCCGATAGCAATGGAAGGAGAAAAATGACGACATGGCCGTGAGGAGGAGGGACAAACAAGCCGAAAACAAATCAGAATGCAGCATTTCCGATTTAAGCCAATGAAAAACATGGACGGAAAGTGGGCGGAGCTTCCCCCACTATACTGTATACTGCATGCCTCGCAAAGCGAACAGCGCGTTGCGCTGCAACGCTATGCAAGACCTAAAAACAGATAACTTCAATCACCTTTCGTCATCATATAATCTAATTGTTCTCCACTATCCTATGCATTTATCAATGCTAAGTCATTCTAGGGTCCAGTACCTATTAGGACATGCATTACATCTCCCTCACTCTTGTTCATGGTGCCTGGTGTCAGAAGGTAAAGCAATTGATGGAGCAGGATTTCGCAAAAAGAAACCTGCTCAATTGAACATCCCTATTTTACGTACTAACAGTAAGTAGTATTAGAACAACTAATGTGCACATTTACACTACACGAGGGAAGTGTGTTTTGCAATATGCATGAACTAACCCTGAAATAATACGTAAATAACCGGAAAAGTAATAATATTATGTTTAAAACGAATTAATAAGGTTTACATGGCAAGGCCGCATGCGTAGTTAGTAAAAAGCATGTTGTGTGTTGCTTCAAAACTAATAAATAATGCAGATTTCCTGCTTGTGCTTTGCTAGGCTAACCGCTAATATGAGGTAGAGTTAAAGTGGGTGGTAAACAGTGAAAATTGCATTGTCACATAATTAATAAATGTCTGTTTTCCGTTCTTTTAGTAACGAACGAGTCCTCCATCTTTAAAAGTTAGCATAACCCAGAGGGCGGGTGGAATTAGGAGCGAGCAGGAACCATGTGACCATGTGACTGAACTGCTGTGCAAAGCTGAAAAAGCCTGACCTGGTGAAGGACAGAACATTGAAAGCCTGCCAAAGCCAGTGTCATCGTGGGAACAGAATCTGTAGTTGTTAAATTTATTAAAATGTACAGTAAATTGTTGCATGTGTACTCATGAGAGAGAAGAAGTATTGATGACCGTATAATAAATGGTTTAGAACAATGGTGTAGTCAAAGGTAGATGATTTCATAATGGGGTGACATCCCACCCCTAGAACCCAACCAATCCCTTAGCTAGAAAATGTGAATTTAGCAACTATTGTGGGACGGACATGTACTTTTAGGGTATAAGAATAGGTACTTTAGGGGTGTGGTTAGAGCTGCTGGTGGGTCGCTTAGGCTGAAGGTGTCAGAGAGGGATGCGTCGGTGTTCGTCGGTTTACTGAGAGGCCTAGCTGTTCCTGTCCTGTCCCTGTCCTGGTTCTTGAGTCTTTGATCCCTGACTCTTGGTTCAGGGGTTTCCCACTGCCACCTAGGCCTGGGTGGTGGTTTTCCCTTACAGATCCTATGGGTTTGTATCTGATCTAACTTAGTATTGCAGAAATTATTTTTGCAGTCGTATTCTTGTTTCTGAAACTTTTGTCTCTTCATCTATCGTTTGGTTTAAGTGATAGATTTTATTTGTAATCTAATGTCTCTTCATCTATCCACTCTTTGCAACGTATATTGAAATAATAGTTCAGTTGTTTCTATGATTAGATTGTTACTCTCTCTCATGAGGTTTTCAGTATTTGAAATTTTGAATGTAGTCGCTATGAGCATTTATTATTACTAGATAAAATTATTAAATCTCACCAAGAGTTTGTGGTTATTTAGCCAGTTTCTAAGATTAATTATTTGATTTGAGAAAATACCATTGCTATCAACTCTTCAACTAATTGGTTCATCGACCAAGTAGATGAAAAGTCGATTATCGATTGTCTAATACGCAATAGTACAGGATGTTAAAATATTGAGCCTGAATAACAAGAGTAAATTGAAGTAAAGTTAACAAACTTGACACCAGCGCATCAGGGATTTTGGGTGAATGTGTATGGGCCAATGTATGATGTTATTGAATGTTTATCCCTGATCAATTTATTGGGTTCACGCTGGATCAGTTTCTTGGCAGCAGAGGACGGTTTAATTATTGATTAGTTTAGTAATGGTTATTGAATATTGATTATATGTTTTAACATGAAGAGTTAGTGTCCTGTTCTATGTTGTCTAGAAGTACAGGTACGAAGTTGCCAGAGGAATCCCGGGAAGGAATTTGCCTGAAGTAGGCAGAAGAAGAGTGTGGTAAAGAAATCACACTGCAGAAGTACTTAATACTGAAAAGCTACGTAGGGCTGTCAGTGTTATAATTAGGGAACATTTGGATGTAAGTAGAGTGTCTGTAATAGCGAAGGGTCCACTTTTGAAACTCTAGCAGTATCCCCGGGAGAGTAACAAGACACCTTTTTAATGCCAAAAAAGTCCTCTTGTGAAACTTCGGCTTTATCCCTAGAGGACTAACAGGTCTCCCCGGAGCTTGTTAGAGAAGTGAGATAACGCTGGTCGTTATTATTACTTGCAGTGTAAGAATCTCTTGGAAAAGTGAAGACTATCTCTTTAATTAGCGGAGCAGACAAAGTAGCATTGTCTTTCTATGTTGTTATTAACCAATTTTTGATTAAGAAAAATTTAAAAATATTGTCGGAAGCTTTTGTGAAGGAGGGGTCAGTAGAAGGAGTGAATACTGACGTCACAAAGTGCCGCGCTGGTATTGGACGAAGCAGCGGGCATATATCGAGAGTAGATTGTAAAGGGAGGGTCAGTAGAAGGAGTAAAAACTGACGTCACAAAAGGCCGCGCTGGCATTGGACAGATAGCGGGTGTGAACAAAGCTCTGATTGGTTAACTGGTGTGAGTCGCGCTGACACTGGTTGAGACTGTAGTTACGTAGGGAGCTGTGATTGGTTGATTGGTGTGAGTCGCGCTGGTATAGGACAAGACTTAACGAATAGGGAAGAGAAAATTACGGAGAAATTTTGTTTGAGTTATTGTTGAAAAACACATTAGTAAAAAAGGAGTTTGAAAATGGGTTTGCTAAAAACGATAAAGAATTTCTTTAAAAAAGACAAACAAATTGTGACTAGAGAGGGAATTCCAATTCCACCCCCAAGAACGCCTGCTTCTTATATGATGATGGAGCGAGGGTACCATACTTCTGTTTGGTTAGAGAACTGGATGAAATATACGAAGGATAGCTTTTCCTGAGTTTGGTACATTTAATCTAAGGATTTTACAGAATTTGAGGAATAGGATGAACTTGTTAGAGCCAAATCCTAGACTTACCCAGTATGAAGCGTTGGAAGAATGGGAAGTAGAAGCTTTTGAGCGAGAAAAAGAAAGAAGTGGTAAAAGATTCAGAGGTTTTTTGCCTAGATATCCATTTGAGAGGCGAGAAGATCAAATGAAAAGATGGAGGAGAGCTGTAGTGACCGAGGGTCTATATCCAGTTTTGACAGTAGGGAGTCAGACAGGTACTAAGTGTAAAGAGAGAAAGAAAAATATAGAAACGTCCGGAGAGGGCTTGGATGAAACAGATGATGAATTGTTAGAAGAAATGATGACTAAAAGACCTCCGCCATATGAAGAAAATTCAGGAGAGATGATTCCAAGTGCTCCACAAATGGTAACCCCATTAACTCCCCAAGTTACCAAAATAGCTAGAATAGTGCGAGAAAATGAAGTGAGTTTGTTAAATAAGGCTATAATGGAACAGGTACAGAAACTAAATCAGTTAAATTTGAATGCAGAAGCTTTGACGGTACCAGTGACAATTGGTCCCGTAGTTCCATTATTTGGAGAAAAATCGACATTGCCAAAAGTACACACATTGTCAGTTCCAAGAAGTAGTGTAAGGAGTGAAATAGTGTCAGTAACAAATGAAAATAGACAAGATGACCAAAATATCACACTGGTAGACCTACCAGTTGGTGATTTACTAACAGAGACCACGAGGAGAAGTATTAAATTAGACCCAAGGAAAATAGGGCCAAATATTACTCCAGTAGCAGGGAGTTCAGCAGGTCCCTCTCCAGAAGAATTAACTAATTGGATAAAAGAAATGACCGAGCCAAAAGCTCAACCACAGAGTATAAATGTGAGTCAATTGAAAGTTGATTTAGAAGAGATGATTATTGGAACAGTAAGTCCGGATAGACTAGGGACTTATAGTGAGGAAGAATTGCTGTTTTTGTGTAAAAGTATTACTTGTAGAGCTAAGAATCTTCATGAGAAACTATCGGAAGCTGCTAGTGAATTTGGTGTAGACATAGAAAAGTCGAAAGTGTTGGAGAAAACATACAGAATGGCTTTTACTGACAAGGATTTAGAGAGTTTGAATATGTCAGGGAAAAGATTGCAGATAAAAGAAATAATGAATATTCTGAAGAAATTGGGAAATGTAGAACGATGGAGGAGTAAATGGATGAAAAAGAAGGAAGAAACTACTGGTAAGGAAACTTCCATGTTTCTGTTAAAGAAAACCGAGCAAGTTGAGAGGGCATGTACAATGAGAGAGGTTCCAGTGGATATGTTCATGTACTGTGGACTAGACAGGATATATTGTCATTCACCAATGATTTTCCCAGATTGCGAGAGAAGCCAGTTGAGTGGTATAAACAAGTAGACAGATTTGTAAAGGTTTCAAAGGTGTTGTTGAAAGATTTAGATGGTCTTTTTGAAATAGTGGTTCCAGCTGATTTGTGGACAGAATGTAAAATTACTGTTGACTGGCCTAAGGATGAATATCCCCGGGTTGCAAAAACAGGTGCACCATCTGAAGAAGTGATGAGAAAGTACCATCAGGTCATTACTTTCTTGAAAGGGAAGATTTCCCCTAAAGAAACAGATTGGGTTAAGATTGACAGGACGACCCAAGAGCCTAAAGAGTCAGTGCATGCATATTATGAGAGATTGTTGCAGGTGTTTAAGCAGTATAGTGGGTTCGTGAATATTGGAGATAAAGATATGGGACATTTTGTGTATCGATTCGCATATGGATTGAAACCAGAGATTAGTGCAATGATACAGCAGCATATGCTCTGCTGGCAAAGCAAATCAATAGACGAGATTTTGAGGTATGCAAAGTATTGTAGTGATGACATTGATTCAAGGCTTAAAAAGTTAAAGGAGAAAATGATGTGGGCACAAGTGAAAATGGCAGAGCAGCAACAGGAAAATGGTAATGTGCAACAAAGTCAGAGTCAGGCTGGTCAGGTATATAGTGGAGGTAAAGGAAAATTTAAAATGAGTAAGGAAGAAGCTAAAAAGAAATTTCCTTGTCATACGTGCGGAAAAATTGGACATTGGAAGAATGAGTGTAGATCTGGTAAAAAGGATAATGGAGTAAATCAAAATTTAAATCCACAGATGCAGAATGAGGTGATTGGGAATCAACAGCAGCAGCAGCAGGTAGTTACTCCACAGTTACAGGTGCCACAAACTCCTATACCCCGTAATGTGAATGCTCATGTGCAGATGTACAGTGCAAGTACTGGATTCCACGGAGAAGAGCAGTTTGGTAAGAATCCACTGGTTTTGCAGTATTTGTTGCGGTGCAAAGAGAGTGATTCGGATTTGTCTCAATGAAGGTGCCTGAGGGGGGAGGAAGAGTGCGTACTTGGCGCATCTTTAGCGGTAGATCAGTCAGGTCCATTTGTTGATGGAAAGGTAGAAGGTAAAGATATCACCTTCTTGTTGGACACTGGTGCTACCCGTTCTACTGTGAGAGCAGCAGAAATTCCAAACCTACCCCTCTCGGGAGAAACTATCCAAGTTGTAGGCGTTGCAAATAAACATATTAGAACTCCTGTCACAGCCCCGATAGAAGTTCATATTGGAAATTTCAAAGACATGCATCGGTTTGTGGTATGTGATTCCAGTCCCGTTAATCTTTTGGGCAGAGATTTGTTGTGCAAAATGAATTGCACCATTTATTGTACACCAGATGGTGTTGCCTTTATGACACCTGATGAGGATGTCGAGTACAAAGTAATGATGGCCCAAAGAGAATCAGAAGGGAGTGAATTATATTCACTCCTCACTGAGGAAGATTTGCCTGAAGAATTAAAAGGTACAGTGAGATCAGAAGTGTGGGATTTCACAGGAAAAGAGATTGGGTTAATGACAAATATAGATCCAATTCAGATTACAGTAAAGGATGGTGCTATATATCCAAATACCCCACAGTACAAAATGAGTCCAGAAGTAATTGCTGGAGTCACACCTGTGATTGACCAAATGATTGAACAGGGGATTTTAAGAGAAATAATGAGCAGTCCCTGCAATTCACCCATTATTGGAATTAAAAAGCCTAATGGAAAATATAGAATAGTTCAAGATTTAAGAAAAGTGAATAAAATTGTAGTACCATGTTGTCCAGTAGTGCCAAATCCATCAGTAATTCTTTACCAAATTCCCTGCGATGCTGAATGGTACACGGTTATTGATTTATGTCAGGCATTTTTCTCCATTCTCTTGCACCTGGAAAGTCAATATTTATTTGCATTCAGGTTTGGAAACCGTGTCTTGGCATGGTGCCGAGTTCCTCAAGGATACACTGAGAGTCCTTCGATCTTTAATCAGATCTTGAAAAAATGTTTGGAGACTTTGGTCATGCCTGAAAATTCTGTTTTGGTTCAGTACATTGATGACCTACTAGTGGCATCAAAAACACGAGAAGCATGTGTAACAGACACAATTGCTTTGCTGAACCATTTAGCAGTAGGAGGACATAAAGTGTCACCATCTAAATTGCAATACTGTAGACAGGAAGTTCAGTATTTAGGTCACAAGATTGAAAAAGGAGTCAGAAAGGTGACGCCAGAGAGAATCAGTGTGATCAAGAAAATGAATCCACCCAGAAATCAAAAGGAAGTGCGAATGTTTTTGGGAATGGTTGGATACTGCAGACAGTGGATCTGTGGTTTCTCACTGATTGCAAAACCTCTTCAGAGGTTGACACGAAAAGATGTGAAAGAGCCAATTGTGTTGGACGAGGAGAGTATGGAATCTTTTTCAAAATTGCAAAACAGTCTTTGTCGAGCACCTGCTTTGGGAATGCCAGATTACTCTAAAGAATTTGCATTGTACTGTTGTGAAAGAGTTGGATGTGCACTTGCAGTCTTAACTCAAAAACACGGAATGGCACGACGTCCAGTAGCATATTTTTCTGCTACCCTGGATTCAGGGGCTGCAGCATTACCAGGCTGTTTAAAAGCAGTAGCCGCCACTTGTATAAGTCTGGAACAGAGTGAAGCAATTGTGATGGGTTATCCTGTTAAAGTGTATGTGCCACATTCTGTTGAGATTCTTTTAACACGCACTCGGACTCAACATATGACCTCTAGTCGGCTGACTAAATATGAGAGAGTGATTTTAGGTGCTGAAAATGTGATAGTGGTGAGATGCACTACTGTGAACCCTGCTACATTGTTACCAAATTCAAGATGTGAGGAGGTGAGAGAGGAAGCGGAACATGATTGTCTGGAAGTGACAGAACTTTGTACTAAGCCTCGTCCAGATATAGAGGATGAACCTTTGGAAGAATCAGATTGTGAATTGTTTGTGGATGGATCATGTTTGAGAAACGAAAAGGGTGAATTGTGTGCTAGTTATGCTGTCTGCACCTTATCAGGAGCATTAGAAGCATCTTGTTCGAAGGGGGTAAACTCCGCCCAAGTTGCAGAGTTGATTGCTCTGGCTAGAGCATGTTGATTGGCAAAAGGTCTAAAAGTAACCATCTACACCAACAGTCAGTACGGATTTGGAGTCGTCCATGACTTTGGTCAGCTATGGATGCAAAGAGGATTTCTGACTTCCTCAGGTACCCGAATTTGGAATGGAAAAACTGTAAAAGAATTATTAGAAGCTTTGCAGTTACCAAAAAGAATTGAAGTTGTAAAATGTGCTGCACATCCAATCCGGAATGATGATGTGACAAAGGGCAACAGATACGCGGATCAATTAGCGCGTTACTGTGCACAAAATACAATGGCCATAAATAGATCAATTGATAGACAAAATACCGAATGCCACCTTATGTACACAACTACATTTGAGACTTGGGATGAGGTGAGGCAAATGCAGGAAGAAACCAGTGATGAGGAAAAGAGTAGAACAGGTTGTAGGAAAAATGAAGAAGATGAGGTATGGGTCTGTCATGATGGAAGGCCAGTATTGCCAGATTCATTACTTTCTCACATGGCCAGGATGTACCATGGACTCACACATATTGGAAGAGATGCAATGATTAGACTGTTCAAGCAGACATGGTATAATCCAAAGTTCAGGGTCATCGCAGAAAGTTTATGTCAAAGGTGTGCCATATGCCAAAAACAAAATCCAGGAAGAAAAACAGTTGTGAGTTGGGGTGTAATCGGGAAAGCAGGAGGTCCTTTTACTAGACTTCAGATTGATTTCATTGAGTTACCACTATGTAATGGCCTGAAATATGTCCTTGTCATTGTCTGTTTGTTTTCTCGCTGGGTAGAGGCCTATCCAATGAGAAGGAATGATAGCCTTACAGTGGCTAAGCTGTTGTTGAGAACTGATCCCTAGGTTTGGTTTACCAGTCACGCTGGAATCAGATAGAGGATTGCACTTTAATAATGAAATAATTCGGATGATTTGTGCAGCATTACAAATTGAGCAGAAGCTGCATTGTGCCTATTGTCCAGAAGCATCTGGAATTGTTGAACAGATAAATGGCACAATAAAGTCTAGGCTAGGGAAGGTATGTGCATCCACAACACTGAAATGGCCTGACGCTTTACCCCTTGTATTGATGAGTCTTAGAAGTATTAAGCCCCCATGAAGTGTTGATGGGAATAGCCATGAGACAAGCATACATACCTGCAAACAAACTGATGAATATGTCTGATGATCGTGTGCTAGATTATTACAAAGGACTGGCTGACCTGGTGCGTTCTGTGTCCCGCCAGGTTGGAGGAGATGCCACAACGACACAGCGGAACCAAGCACATGATTTGAATCCTGGTGAGTGGGTCCTCGTCAAGAAACACGTGAGGAAAATGTGTCTAGAACCCCGTTGGAGCGGCCCTTACCAGATCATGTTAGTGACGACCACAGCAGTGAAGTGTTTTGGCTTGCCAAATTGGATACATGCAAGCCATACCCGCCTAGTCCCAAGTCCAATTGAAAGACCTAGAGAACAGCAACTGGTAAATCAAAATCAAGCACCAGCAGCTGAAGTGTGCAAAGCTGAAGAGTCTGAAGTGACAACTTCTGATGAACATTTTGACGATGAACAGCCAAGCACAAGTCAAGTAAAATGGGCACCAGATACTGGGACTGAAAAGACTGCTGCTGAGTCAGAAGAAGGTGAGGTTGTCGTTGAGCCAGAGGGAAGTGAAGCGACTGTTGAGACAGAAGAAAGAAAAACAGCTGTTGAGCCAGAAGTAGGGCCAGACGAGAATGAAGTCACAAATGAGCTAGAAGAAGGTGAACTCACTGATGAATCAGGAACAAGTGTTGAAACTACAGAAACAGAAATACGAAGGAACAGTGAGGGACAGATAGAAAGAAGACTAAATAAAAGAAGTGGTGAACAAAACACAGAAGGTGAAAGGGTAGTACAGAAAAAGAGAGCTAGAAAAGGAGACAATTGGTCAAATGGAATAAGAAGACTAAAATATAGAATAGTAAAAAGAAGATTGAGGAAAAGACCAGAGCAAAGTAACGAAGTCTCAAGTCAAACAGAACCAGATAGTACAAGAAGAAAAGCAACCCGAAAAACAAAAAGAATAAGAATTCCATGTAGAAAGTACAGAGCTCCTGAATGGACCTACGTCATACTAGAAGAATTTGAAAGTCTGGGCTTAAGTGAAGAACATGACAGTAGTGATACGGAAAAAGAAGATGAGAACAAACTGAAACCACCTTAAAAAGAATTGAAAAGAGATTTAGGTGAAAATGTTGTCAATTGCAGCTGAATTAAAGATTCAAGAAAAACCAAAAGACTGAAATAAAAGAAAGGGGTGAAGAAGAAAGTCATTAAGTGTAGGATTACACAAAATTTATTTTTGGGAAATTTTAGAATAGAGATTTTTGTATTTTTGTAGTATATCAAAATGGCAGAAGTAGAAGTGACTGGACAACCAAAATCTAGACTAAAACATAGATGTATTAAAACCTGCTTATGTAGTACTTTCCTATTAACACTTATATGGATATTATTAATAGTTGTCATACCCATTTTTAATGTAAGTAACAGTGGAAATAATACTAATGATGTGTCAATTGAAGGAATGAAAGATGTTTCTAAACCGCCTATAAGTACCAATATAGAACAAATGGATGGAAGTATTTTTCATCATGACAAATCAATTAGTGATTTTTCGTTAAATGTTTTTACTAAATTGTTGTATGAATATACTAATACTATGAATGTAAGTGACTGTTATGTCTGCATGCAATTACCTTCGTCTGTCTCTGAAGGTGTTTCATATCAACATCTTTCCCTAACATATGGTGTGTCATGTAGTGTCCTCAGCAGCCTATTCTATGCGACAGGTAAGCTGGAATATCAGTATACTGATATAGATTTAGTATTTTCAGAAGTACCAATTGTAAGGGAATTAAATAAAGTAGTAAGTGGTAAAAAGGCACGATATATGGGAGAATTCTTCCATATCACTAAAACCTTAGATGTAGAATATGCCTACAAAAACAATTTAACCTGTAGTTTACATGTTGAAGAAAAATTATTTTTAGATATAGTAGAAAATAGAAGAGCAAGTTTCCAGAAGAAAGCTGATGAACAGAAATCACAGGCACCACCTTGGGCTTTTAGAGAAGGAAATTATGAAAAGGGTGAGACATACGCTGCGATGTCCCTGGACTGGTCACAAAAAGGGAAACTATGTTTGTTTAGATCAAAGACTAACTATAACAATTATTTTATTGGCACTAGTGAATGTGAGCATACTTTCCAAATTACGGGAGGATGGGGATTAAAGGGTGGAACTGATCCTGTTTTCCCGGGAATCTATTATGTGTGTGGTAAGGTTACCTGCACATTGGTATGGCAGCTGTTATTTTGGAATTGTTTTTCCTAAAGTATACCATGTAGACCGTAAGGACAATAGTGTCAATGAAATAAAACAAGGACTAATGCGTAGTAAAAGTTTTTCGGAAATAGTAGATGATATTTTTGGTGCACTAATACCCTCAGTTGGAGTTGTTCTAAATTCACACAAAATTCGAAAATTATCCACAGTGGTTGATCGTTTATCAACAGATACTGCTGGTGGTTTCTTGTTGGTTGATACCGAAATGGTGGCAATCAGATCAATGGTTTTGCAAAATCGACTTGCCTTAGATATTCTTTTGGCAAAAGAAGGAGGAGTCTGTGGCATGTTGAAAATTCAACACTGCTGTACCTATATCCCGGATAAAAGTAAAGGGATAGAAGGATATATTAGAAATATTACAAATTTACATAATGATCTAACCCAACTGGAGGTTGACGGTGTTTGGGAGAAACTTGGTAAATGTTTTTCCTCTGTAAGTAAATGGTTTTCTACCTTTGGAAGTAGTTTATTGGGAAAAATAATAATGCCAATATTTTCAATAGCAGTAGTAACTCTAGTAATATTTACAGCGTATAAGTGTTGTAATTGCATAAGAGAAAGAAAAGATGCAACAAATGAAAAGAATAAAAGAAAAGGAAGAAAGAGAAAGATAGAAGAAATAGAATTAGAAAATATAAATGAATATTATGATATGATGAAAAAGCTAGATGAAAGTGCCATAAAAAGAGAGAGAGAAAAATAAAATCTAGATAAATTGAAAGGTGGCACTCGGTATGGTGAGTATTTATGATGGCTCCTAAAAGCCATCAGAGGGGGGATTGATGGAGCAGGATTTCGCGAAAAGAAACCTGCCCAATTGAACACCCCTATAATACGTAGTAACAGTAAGTAGTATTAGAACAACTAATGTGCACATTTACACTACACGAGGAAAGCTTGTTTTGCAATATGCATGAACTAACCCTGAAATAATACGTAAATAACCGGAAAATTAATAATATTGTGTTTAAAACAAATTAATAAGGTTTACATGGCAAGGCCGCATGCGTATTTAGTAAAAAGCATGGTGTGTGTTGCTTTAAACTAATAAATAATGCAGTTTTCCTGCTTGTGCTATGCTAGGCTAACCGCTAATATGAGGTAGAGTTAAAGTGGGTGGTAAACAGTGAAAATTGCATTGTCACATAATTAATAAATGTCTGTTTTCCGTTCTTTTAGTAACGAACGAGTCCTCCATCTTTAAAAGTTAGCATAACCCAGAGGGCGGGTGGAATTAGGTGCGAGCAGGAACCATGTGACCACGTGACTGAACTGCTGTGCAAAGCTGAAAAAGCCTGACCTGGTGAAGGACAGAACATTGAAAGCCTGCCAAAGCCAGTGTCATCGTGGGAACGGAATCTGTAGTTGTTAAATTTATTAAAATGTACAATAAATTGTTGCATGTGTACTCATGAGAGAGAAGAAGTATTGATGACTGTATAAAAAATGGTTTAGAACAATGGTGTGTTCAAAGGTAGATGATTTCATAATGGGGTGACATCCCACCCCTAGAACCCAACCAATCCCTTAGCTAGAAAATGTGAATTTAGCAACTATTGTGGGACGGACATGTACTTTTAGGGTATAAGAATAGGTACTTTAGGGGTGTGGTTAGAGCTGCTGGTGGGTCGCTTAGGCTGAAGGTGTCTGAGAGAGGGATGCGTCGCTGTTCGTCGGCTTACTGAGAGGCCTAGCTGTTCCTGTCCTGTCCCTGTCCTGGTTCTTGAGTCTTTGATCCCTGACTCTTGGTTCAGGGGTTCCCCACTGCCGCCTAGGCCTGGGTGGTGGTTTTCCCTTACAGATCCTATGGGTTTGTATCTGATCTAACTTAGTATTGCAGAAATTATTTTTGCAGTCGTATTCTTGTTTCTGAAACTTTTGTATCTTCATCTATTGTTTGGTTTAAGTGATAGATTTTATTTGTAATCTAATGTCTCTTCATCTATCCATTCTTTGCAACGTATATTGAAATAATAGTTCCATTGTTTCTATGATTAGATTGTTACTCTCTCTCATGAGGTTTTCAGTATTTGAAATTTTGAATGTAGTCGCTATGAGCATTTATTATTACTAGATAAAATTATTAAATCTCACCAAGAGTTTGTGGTTATTTAGCCAGTTTCTAAGATTGATTATTTGATTTGAGAAAATACCATTGCTATCAACTCTTCATATAATTGGTTCATCGACCAAGCAGATGAAAAGTCGATTATCGATTGTCTAATACGCAATAGTACAGGATGTTAAAATATTGAGCCTGAATAACAAGAGTAAATTGAAGTGAAGTTAACAAACTTGACACCAGCGCATCAGGGATTTTGGGTGAATGTGTATGGGCCAATGTATGATGTTATTGAATGTTTATCCCTGATCAATTTATTGGGTTTGCGCTGGATCACAGTGATTGTTTGCTAGTCACCAGGTCCTCCAACAATTTATCATTCATTCTACTTCTTGTCATCAGTTGTTCGCCTGCTAGCACTCACTCCTGGCAAGTAATCGAGTCTGGGTCTCTGCGGTTGAATCCAGTGGATCCTCCTTTTGCCTAGTACTAAACCAAGGAGTACAAGCTTGCATCTCTTTTTTCCCCGCTTTGAAAAATGAAAGCTGGGGTAGTAATATTGACTTTTTGGGGACGCTCTTCTTGTTTGTTTTGCTGCCACGCCATCGCCGTTGCATCGGGGGACCAGGACTACAGGTCCCAGTGCACCCTGCGGCTTTCTGCCTGCCGCCAACGAGGCTCACCTGGTTCAGGAGGCCCTTTAAAAATCGTGCAGCACTCCCGCAGCACGGAACGCTCTTCTTGTTTGTTTTGCTGCCACGCCATCGCTGTTGCATCAGGGGACCAGGACTACAGGTCCCAGTGCACCCTGCGGCTTTCTGCCTGCCGCCAACGAGGCTCACCTGGGTCAGGCGGCCCTTTAAAAACCGCGCAGCACTCCCACAGTGCGGGACGCTCTTCTTGTTCATTTTGCTGCCATGCCATCGCTGTTGCATCGGGGGACCAGGACTATAGGTCCCAGTGCACCCTGCGGCTTTCTGCCTGCCGCCAACGAGGCTCACCTGGGTCAGGAGGCCCTTTAAAAACCGCGCAGCACTCCCGCAGCGCGTGACGCGCGTGGGCCAAGGACGGGCCCATTTGCGCCTGTCCGAGACCGGAGGAGGCCGGGCTGGGCCATACTATTTACATCTTGACTACCGGGACTTACTAGCCTTGCTGTGTAAGGTACAGTCCACATACTGTTATCGCTATTTCTATTGGAGAGACTTAAAATGAGCAAGCGTAAGCCTGTTACTGGGCAGGGAGTTGTGGGGACACTTGATGCTTTCCTTCTGAGGGAAGAGTCGGCCCTCATTCACGAGATTGAACTCACAGAGCGCAGACTATCGCTAGAGCCCCAGACGTCGCAGAATCGATCAGTCCCTGCAGGGTGCCTTCTGCAAATTAATTCTGAAGATATTCCGCCACAAGCCACTCAGACACAATATACGGGGATAGACCTGGAAACCACTATTCCCCCTGAGCTAGCAAGTAGGCTAAGTAGGCCTAATGTAATTACTAGGGGTCAGAAGGTTAAAATAACCCAAGGCAATAGCCATGAACCCCCATCTAAAAAGAGGAAGGGTCGGGGTCCCCTGAAACAAAAACAAATATCGCCAAAAGCAAAGAGAGGTAAATTCAAAAGTGTTGATAAAGAGTGTGACCAGGGGCCTAGCACAATGTCATTGCCCACCGCAACAAATGGTTGCATGAGGAGGATTTTTGGAAACGGCTTGAGACAATGGTATCAGTTTTATTGGATCCATTGTCACAGAAACTATCACAAATTGAAGCTAGGCTTACTAAATTGGAGGGGCACGCTACAAGCATCCCACCAGCCCATCTGAACACATGCCCATATAGAGGCATCGGCGTGTTGCCAGACGGGGGGAAGGGAACAGCTGTGGGTAATTTTGTAATCAATCCTGTAAATGGACATGCACACTATTCCAGCAAACATAGCTATATAGCTAAAGAGCCAGTCCGAACCGACGCCTTAAATCAAATACCACTACCCCCTTCATTGGAACATCTAGGGCTTCCGCACTCCCTAGAAGGCCCGAGCTTCACATGTATACAAACTGCAAAATATTCAAAGGGGGCCCCAACCGTCATGGGGAATACTGCAAAAAGGGATAGGGTGAGAGCTATAAACACACAGAACCCTCGAAGTCTAAATTCTGGAGAAATTCCCAACCCAAACCTGACTCTGCACCTACCGCTAGAAGCAACTCCTCATACGGTTGTGCTAGCAAATGTCCCGCCCTTACTCCCTAAGGTTTTCAAACACTGGTCAACATTGAGGAACAAATCATTACATCTATTGAGTGCTAGAACAGGTATAACTAACATTCTTTTTTCGGAATTCAAAATGGCCTGAAGAATAGGATGGGTTGGTAAAACACCTAAAACATTAGCTGGTGATTGTGTGGTTTTAACTTTCTGGTCTCCTAGCCTGGTGCAGTCTATCCTTGATAGGGCCGGTAATCGGTCCATTACCCCGCATGCCATAAATATTCTACCTCTGGGGTATTTCTACCAACCCCACAGAGCACCGTGGAATAATTCTTTGGAGGATAGACTCCTGGGGAACACACAGATGAGATTTACGGTCCCAGTCAGTAACCGCTATGATATTTTTAACTCACTGGAAGGTATAGATTGACTGACTCGTCTGAGTGTTGCTTCTTCTACTTGCAAGTTTGACCTAAATGTATACCAAGGTGATAAAGAGTAATATACAAAAAAAATACCTCTGATCAGGCCCATAAAACTATATGTAACCATCTGTCACCCCCAGTCCTTACTGAGCAGGGAGAGGGGGGCATCGGCACCATCAAGCTGATTTCGGGCGTGTCCTCTGAACCTATTGAATCCAGAACCCCAGCCCGGACATCCCCCAATAATGATAGTTTATCACTTAGCAATGTAGCAACCATCAGCTCCTCAGGTAATGGTTGATAGCGTTCTTTGTAACCTTGTCTCCTGGAACATTTCAGGTTTACGTTCCAAGTTGACCAACCCTATTTGGTGTGATTTTGTATTAAACTATGATATATTGTGTTTTCAGGAGACGTGGGTAAAGGATATAATCCACATTAATGGGTTTAGAACGTTTCATACTCCAGCCGTTGTGGGGTCTTGTGGAAGGGCAAAGGGAGGGCTCTGCACCTACATCTCAAACAGGCTGAAAATAAAAGAGATAGAGATGTACATAGAGGAGACATATTACCAACTGATTAAAATCCATGTGGATAGAAAGAATTGTATTGCATTGGCAAATTTGTACAATAATATACCTCCGGATAAAGTTGCAGTTATCCTGAAAAAATTGGATAATGATTTGAAATCTTTGTGTAGTGATAATACCAAGGACACAATGTTAATTTTGGGGGGGGATTTTAATTGCGCTTTGTGCCCAAATGTAGATGGTAAACTATGTGGTCTTACGATTGAAGAAGGGATTAGCAACACACACTTTCAACATTCTACTCTGGGAGAGCTGTGTAATGATATACTTTTTGGCCTTGATTTGGGTTTCGCAAATGAGCTATGTGCCACTCCAGCTCCTACGCGCACCACTTTCAATGGCAGAGGTTTGTGTACCACCATAGATTTTATACTACCGTCAAATAGTCATGCAGGTAGGCTTCACTCTTTTTGGTAGATGACAATCCAATGAGCGACCACTTTCCCTTGACCCTTTCTGTAGCATTGCCGATAAGTCATTCTGGTAACCAGGATAAATTTAACCAGGTGTTAGCAAACATAGCGATTGATAAGACAATTGGTTATACTTTTCGTTGGTCCATGGTGGATCCCCTAGTGATCACTAAGCATGTGCTAACGAAATGCAAATTAGCTATTGAGGTTTGCCTAACTGAAACAGCTGCCTCAGACAGCATTTTATCTTCCTTCCAAACAATATCAGGTGCTATAAGGAGGAATTATTTGTTCAGAATCGAAAAAGAGAGAAACGCCAGGGATGGTTCAACTCAAATTGTATACGAGCCCTCACTAATTTAAAACACGAATTACATAAGAACCCTAGAAATCTAAATGACATCAGGCAGGCAAGGGGGAGTACAGGCTCGCACTCAAGGAAAGAAAAACTGCTCTGACAAACGAAGCTTGGGAATCCTTGCACAAGGCCTCTTTACTGAAAGATAGTTCGGCCTTCTGGAAAGCAGTAAAAGCACCCTTTCTGAACTCCGGAGGTGGCCCGACTATTGAAATTGCTATAACAGAGGATCAATGGATTGAACATTTCTCTAGGCTATATAACGGTGAGGGAAACATCATCGCGCAAGTAAATAATAACCAAGGGGAAGCCACCCAGGACCCTATGATTCAATACATCGATCTCCAGTTTACACTAGAGGAAGTGAATCGGGCTATTTCCGCAAGTCTGGCCGGCAAGACTCCCGGACCGGATGGGGTTCCTGTAGACCTGTTTAAGACAAATAAGACTTTATGGGGTCCGATCATTACCCATGTAATTACTGCTAGCTGCCTCGCCCCCTATTTAAAAACATGGACGGAATCGATTATTGTGCCAATTTTTAAAAAGGGAGACCGCCAAGATCCAGGAT
The DNA here is from genome assembly GCA_963921515.1 of Calotriton arnoldi. Taxonomy (NCBI): domain Eukaryota; kingdom Metazoa; phylum Chordata; class Amphibia; order Caudata; family Salamandridae; genus Calotriton; species Calotriton arnoldi. The sequence goes on along the minus strand of CAWUFW010002275.1, from coordinate 1,832,013 downwards.
GTTATAGGCCCATCTCATTGCTAGACTCCCTGACTAAAGTGGTTGGTCGAATAATTTTAGAACGTTTACATGACTGGGCAGAGGACAATAATGTCCTATCCGATATCCAATATGGTTTTCGCGAGGGCCTAGGGACGATTGAACAGAGCTTAAACCTAGCTATTTTTGTTGGGAAGTATTCACGGGCGAAAAAGGGCAGGTTGTTCCTAGCTTTTGTGGATCTCACTGCAGCCTTCGATTCTGTGAGACACGATAAGCTATGGGAGATTATCGAGGCTATGGGGGTGGATATACAAATCATTCACTTTCTCAGGCGTCTATATGGTGACGCCAAGGCGCGAGTGCGTTTCGGCCAGAGCGGTGACCGCTAGGCCCCATTTCCAATAAGGAGGGGGGTCAGGCAAGGCTGCGTTTTGGCCCCCTTTCTTTTCAATCTTTATGTCAACAGCCTTGGAGAGGCGCTGCTCAAGGATAATCAAGATTTTCCCCAAATAGCTGAACGTCCAATACCCGCCCTCCTTTATGCGGATGACGCAGTCCTAATGTCACGCACGCAAGTAGGACTGCAGAGGGTTTTAGACAGTTTTTCTAACTTTATGAGTAACCTCGGTCTTAGGGTGAACATTTCGAAAACCTTTATAATGAGGTGTGGCGGTGGTAGTCAGAGGTGTAGGGACATGTTTTTGGATGGACAGAAGATAGGGCCTGTAAAGAGATTTCCATATCTCGGAATACTTTTCGACCAAAATGACTCATGGGTCCAGGCAGTATTAGCAAAAAAATTAGCGTTTATAAGGACAACAACCGCCCTTGTTAATTTTTCAAAAAAACTAGGCAGGAGACCGCCAGCTGAGCTCATTCATATCTACAAAGCAAAATGTGTCTCCACGGCCATGTATGGGGCTGGGGTGTGGGGCTTTGCCGATGTGCACCCGATACAAAAGGTGGAAAATACTTTTCTACAATACCTTTTGACTGTACCGTGTAGCACATCTTCATATGTTTCCCATGCTGAGTTGGGCCAACCATACATCTCTGATCTTATAAAAATGGAGCCTATTCTTTTATGGCATAGGATCTGGACAAAGACAGAGACAAAGTTAAACCGGAATATTTTAACTGACAGCCTTAAGTTGGAAGGGGCTCTAACGATTCCCTGGTTAAGGTATGTCCGAGATTTCATGTGTGATTTAGGCCATATAGAATATTTTATTGATCCAAGTACCATGCTGACGGTCACAAGAAAGGAGTTAAAAACGAGAGGGTCTCCTGCTACTAGACACAAACAGAATGTCAGTTGAGATTACAAAGCCTACTGTCCAGCATAATCAGTTGATTTTAACATCTTTTAAAATACAACCTTATTTAACAATGGTACCTAGTGGCTATGACAGGTTTTTATTAACTAGATTTAGGCTTTGGATCTTCCATAAACTTGTAAGTTTTCCAAAAATGAATGACTGGGCCCGAGATATGCAATTGTGTCCTTGTGACAATCGTTCAGAACAATCCACTATTCATGTCGTTTTTTTCTGTAGATTTTATAGTGAATTAAGAAAGGTATGGATTGTCACAATTTTAAAATTCTTGGGGATCAGACAATGCCGCCCGGCTTTTATTGTATTACAGTTGCTGGATAATGAACATAGAGTTTGGAGAGTATCGATGTTTCTAAAGAAAGTACTCAGCCACAGGAAATGCATTGTAATATAAATACAGAGTTTACGAAGAACCCAATGATTACTATTTCTAATTTTGAATTTTATAATTAATTGTATATAATTCATTTCTATTTTTACTCTGTGTAATGAACTGTATGTTTTTATGTGCTTTTATGATTGTCTGACATAGCAATCGGATAAAGTTGTTTTTGACTTTAACTTTATCATTCTGAGACTTCAAATATAAATTTTAAATATGGCTGAGAGATACAGCAAACATATTAAGAATGCACATGCTACAATTGGGCTGGGCTAGCCAAGAAGCCCGACATGCTGCCTCGTGGTTTAGGCCATCTGCATAGAGAACGGATCTCTTGCCTAAAGGTATATATGTATTGCATTCAAGATTGCGACACCAGTCATTCGTTACCACAAAAAATGCAAAAGGAAATATGTGTTTTGTTCGGCTCCCTCCCTTTAAAGGATAGGATGAGGGGATATGCCGTTGCTTTTGCACCGTGGCGAAGAATTAGGTGAAAACCTTACACTTTCCTCGTGTATAACTTCTCAGACTCTCAAGCGTCTTCCATTCCTACTGTTCTTTTCTCTTCGCTTTCACTCTTCACGCTTGTATTTACTTGTGTGTGAGATCTATTGAAATGATCTCTTATGTTTAGAAGTCATTTTCATACTCTGATCATTATAGTTGTTAACAATACTCTTAAGCACTACTTTGCTTTTATGTGTCCTCGTAATTTTATTACGTTTTATTCATTACGTACTACCGAGACACAATAAATATGTTTATATATATTCCAAACCCCACAAACCATACGACTGGTCTATTTCTTCAGTTTGTCCATTAGTGTATATCAAAATTGTTTATAGATGTTAACTGTAGCAAAAAAAATCAATTCACATTTTGAAAAGGAAATATTGATTACCTTTGCAGTCTTTCGCTTTAAAAAAGTGTTCTGAATGCATTTGATGTGCTTTATCGCCATCTGCAGGACTGCTGTGGGATTTCAACATTTAGGAGCGAAATAAAATAATCATTAAGCGCAGGCAGGCAAGTTCCTTTCTTGTCGTGTACGAGTGCTTCACTTAATGGATTTCCTCAGAGAAGGGGGGTTTCTTCTCAAAGGTCCACAACAGTGCTTGAAGTTGGAAGAAAAGGTTGTGGGTGGGGGTGAGGAGTGGCAGAAACGCGTAACTATGAGTTCTTTCCAAAAGGGGTGGCCTATGTGATAAAGATGCAGAGTGTGGCTTTAACATGCAAACTAAAATCCAGTGTTTCACGCATGATGGCAAGTGACCAGTATTTGGGTGTAGACTGTGTTATTGCATTCAGACAACAACGGAGGCACATGTAAAACAGGCCAGGCCTATCGACTTTGCCAATGCTTATTGGCATTAATAAAGTACCACATAAATGAGTGACAACAATAATTTTGCTGTGTATAATTAGAATTGAAAATGGTTTAATTCTGAAACTATGAGGCCGTGAATTAAACATTATTAAGGTCTGTCGAAGGGGTAGTGGTATTCACAGCGTCCATACCGTAACCCCCACCCCCACACCACTTACTTCTGCAGTCCCTCATACTGTTAGACATTCACCTCGTTTTTCTCCTCATGTTTTTCTGAATTTCTCCATCTGCAGATCCCACACGTCATCGTTTTCCTCTTCAGCACAGCCTTTTCCAAAAGCCTTTTCCACTCTCTCCCTCCGCACGTTCTTCCTTCTCCTCCACTTCATCGCCCCTCCCACACACACACATCCTATAAACTCACTTGTAAACCCTGCATTTTATTTTCTTCTGGAACTGTCCATATTTTAACTGCTATGTACCTCCTTTACACACTTCCCCACACCTACAATTAGCTCATATGTGACCGTCGCTCTGTGCACTCTTTAAGAGGCCAAGGAATGGATGTACATGTTAGTCAGAACACCTTCCGAACCGCTGAAAAGCACAGTGAAAACGAATTCCCTTAAGGTTCAGCTCCAGACTTCTCAGTCATGTCCCATCATACACACCTGCCCAACACCTGAACTCAGACAGACACCTGGAGGCGACTCAGTGCAAAGTATGCACCAAACAAGGGACTGCACATGAATGCTAGATTGAAAGAGACAGAAGTAAGGCAGCACACATCTCTCCAGGCATGAGAATCACAGCTCCCACACCAGCCTTCAAAGTTGAAACATGGTACCGAAGCAGGCCCAGTTCTAGAAAGCTACGTCTATGAGAGCTATGAAGATCCCTGGATGGGCCATGAAGACGCATGAGGAAAGGACTAAAAAACAACAAAGCGTTGTGGGAAGTCTGCTATTTAGACGCCACCAACATCTGCCCGATATAGACAGACTAAGAAGAGAAACCTGCATATGTTGAGATCATCTTTGACATACTCAGTGAACAATTTAATGTCTTTGACTGGTAACTATCTTGTAATGGGAGCTTGTATGTCTGTCCTTGTGCTGTAGTAGGAGCGTCAAAGGATACTGTAATGTTCAGTTGTGGGTGGGTGGTGGATAGGTTATAGACTGTTTGTGATGACATCAGCTTCCATCCTCACTGACCTCCCATCTAACCTCACCATAGACTTGTCGGAAGGCTTTGTGGGTCCTTGTGAAAAACTAGTTGTGGGACCCCATCCTTGTTCTCACCCAAAATGTTTTGAGCATCCATAGAGATTGTTTGGTTTTAAAGGACAGCCACTGGTCAAACGTACCTAGATACATTTTTCTCTAGGGTTAGGAGTATTCCTTTGGGTATTTTGGGAACATGAATGACAAATAGAGCTTTTAGCCCAAAAACCTTTTTTTAAACGACACAATGAAGTATAGAATAATAGAATCCACCCCCACCCTCAAGAACATTCATCAACATCCTCCTCAAAATATCATCCCAGGTTGACAATAAAGCATATAATGAGCCAGGACCACCATGCCTGTTAGGGCACTGGGCAACATCACTCCTTAATATATTATCAGGGTATAACTACTGTCTACAATTACCTAAAACTAAAATATATGTAATTACTCACCTCCAACCCCACATCAACCTAAAACTCTGGCAAATACTGAACCAGAGTGGCCCAACACTGGTAAAGGGGATCGGGAAAGGTGCAGTTGAACATCCCTCAACGTCCCCCACCAATAAGATAACTACTGAAAAAACCACCTTGTCCTATCATCCACCCAACATTCCAACACAGCCAGCACCTCGCCAAATGACGACACACATAACTTAACTCAAAGCCTCAAACAGTGCTCCCACCACCCCATCCTTCAGCATACCATCTCTTGGAGTTCTCCAGAAAGGCCAAGGCAGCCTCAGCTTTCACAAATATATTTACTCTTTGTGCAGCTGAACTTCGCTGGGTATAACAATTCCATGTCTATGGCTAGTTGAACAAATTCCTTCCTCTCAGACCTTTTAGGTTCTGCTGTTTCTCTAAGCTTTTTTTCTCTCTCTACTGAAACTCGTAATCTTCTGGCTAAGAAACATCGCGAGAGCCAGTGTCTCCATCTGTTATACCCTGCTTCAGCATGGACCTAGACCCCATTAAGGGAGACGCATCACCTTTCACACCATCAATTGAATTTGTTCTTCCTCAGTCATTACTGCAGAGTTCATAAAACCCCACATCAAATCCATCACCTTCTATGTGAGCAGAGAAGCCAAAAAATTCAGCTTTTTAAAATAGAATGGGCAAATGGCCTTTGATCAATACAAAATTTGATGTATATTTTAGGAAAGACTGTGTCAGGAGGCAGGGCCTCGGGTGCCACTCACTGTTCTGTGTGGTCCTTGCATGTGCATGAGGTGTGTCAGGCTCGCTTGTGCTGGGTGTCTACTTAAAACACAGACATGGTAGACTTACAGCACCCAGACTAGCAGCTGTCATCAGAACATGATAGGGTGTGAGGAAAAAAACACCAAAATCATTTTGGCTTTACAACGCAGTTCTAAATAAGGCAATTTGATTACAGTTTGGTGTTAATGTAAATGTCCAGTATTTGTAAAGCGCGAACAATTACCCGAGGGTGTGAAGGCGCTGGGGGCCGTCGGGAAGATTAAGCAAGCTATTGCCCAGAGTCACATGGTGCTGGGCTGATCTGCCACCGGCGCCGGGGATCGAACCGTGGGCCCCCGGGTTCCGGAGTCAGTTGCCCTGGCTGCTGCGCCAAACGTCTTCCCTTAATAAAAGGGGGAAGGACAGGGGCAGATTCAGTCACATGCCAAACACCAATATCAGGGAGGAATTCCCTGATTTACTCAGATCTGCCTTATCAGCCTATTAGAGACCACCTGTCTCATCAATACTTAGTAGTCAGTAGGCTTGGCACCCTGGCACAATTTTACCGACCTGGCCTCTATTTTCATGTCAAGACCAGCACACCAGTGAACCCTATGAACCCTGGGCATTTCTGCAACCTAGACACTCAGGCAAATCCAGGGTGGTGTGGCGTGTGTGGATTCTGCTACGTTTCTTGCCCTACAAACTGGCTAAAATCAAGCATTCTACCCTTATTTATGTGAGAAAGTTTTTGCATCTGCGGAGATCCACAAAATTCCTACCTTCCAGCATTCCCACAATTCTCCCGATAAAACTGTTGCCACATCTGTGTGGGTGGGCCTATCGCCTGTGACAGAAAAGACCAAAAAATGCATTATAGACATCAATCTTTCGCTTTGTAAATTGACCCTTTCTGGCACAGCAAGTAGCTAGCTGAAGTATTTGGTCCGAGGCTTGGACGCCACCCAGGAAAATCTACCAAACCCAAACATTTCTGAAAAGTGGTCAATCAGGGGAGTCCAGGTTAGTGTAATTTAGTTTATCCCATAAGTTTTTTTTTACCCCTAATGCCCTGCAAACCTCAAACTTTGACTAAAATCACACATTTTCCTCACATTTCTGTGAGAGAAAGTTCTGGAATTTGCATTTAGGCTGGGTTACCTCCAACAAAAATAGACCCTCAGATTGAGAGTTGTACAAATAAGAACTATTAATAAACTCTCTATATTGGGCAGATTTAAAAAATGCATAGGTTTCCTTCATACCCATTTTCCATCTCTTAGATTTTATCATGAGAATTGGTGCATGGTCGGTACTCAATGGCTATAGATATTTGCAATTTATAGAGTGTATATTTCCCAGTGTTTATCTTAGTATATTATGCGGAGTAAAAATAATTCACCATTGAAAAATTTGTTGAGTAAACATTTTCTTCGAAGTCAATAAAACTAAAGCCTTTATAGTACTTCATGCAGTTATCCAGGGTATCAATATGTTCTTAAATACACATGATTAAATTCCAATCGCCTCTCTTGAAATCTTGATTTAAGTAGGGCAAACCCTTTGTGGATGCTATTATTAGATAAAAACAAATGCTTTCTTACACAGCACTTTTTTCAATTTTTCCAAAGAAAAACTACATTTTGTGACATTTTGGCTATTTGCTCGGTTCCCTCCAGGGTAATCCAAAAAAAACTGAGCACCTTCAAAATCCCCAACAAGAGGGTGTAAAAAAGGGAGCAGATTTGGCTTAGATACCTTTTTTGGAAAAAATGTTATTAAGGCTTAAGTGTGAAGATCCCCAAACATCAACAAGTATTGGAAAAGCCAATAGGTCTCGCCTACGTAGGAGCTATGGGCTTTGTCAATTTTTTTAGCTATGTGGTATAGCAGGGCAGCTACTGTGCAGCACGTCTGAAAGTTAAAAAAAAAAGTGCTATGACATGGCCAGCTCTAGCCACGTCATAGCGCTTTTTTAAAAAAAAATGTTTACTTTTAGCCATGCTGCACACCAGCTGCACTGCTGTACAACATGGCTAAAAAACATTGGCAAAGCCAATATCTCACACTTAGGTGAGATATATTGGCTTTGCCAATGCTTTTTTTCTGGCAGGAGGGGTATTGCATGGGGCAGCAACAACATAAGAAGGTGGGTGGTGGCAAGCAACGACGTGGGAGGAGGCGGGGCAAGCAACAAACAATGAGCAAGCAACAACCGACAGGGCAAGCCACAAACGATGAGGCAAGCAACAAACTACGAGGTGAGCAACAAACTAAGAGGCGAGCAACAAACAACGGGACAAGCAACAAACAACGGGACAAGCAACAAACGGCGGGGCGAGGAACAACGCAGCGGGATGGGGGAGATGGCCTGCAAACACACCCACTGCTGCAACTGGAAGAAAAAAATACCTCAGAAGTCCAATGAACAGTGGAAGGACACACACTGGCAAGGAAGCAGTACTAGGGCCATGATCTAGGGGAGGGACAAAGACAGGAAGAAAAAGTGAAGCCAGCATGCGCTGACCAAAGAGAAGCCCGGAAATGAGAGTGACAATGAAGCCAACCAATGGTAAACAATGGACGGGCTCAAAGCCCCCAGTAAGTAAACAAAAGGTCTCCCAAGTGGCAGTGCAAATGCTGCCTCAGGTGAGACTTAAAATAAGCATTGGCAAAGCCAATAGGTCTCACCTATGGGACCTATTGGCTTTGCCAATGATTTTTAGTGATGATGTACACCATGGGTACTCGCAAACAAAAAGTACGGTCGGTGGTGTGGCAGAGAGTTGCATTGATGCCAGCAGGATGGGGGTCAGAAGAGAGGCGTATGTAAGGAGAGCATAGGTGAGTGAAGCATGTGCGTAGAGCGAAGCATGTACATGGTGTGGACTGTGAGTCATGGAGTTATTTTGAGGGATTTCATTCCTTAACTGCCTCCAAAATATGGTCTAGAAGAGACACAGATTTGACAATATTGCATTATGCTGTATCTTAGTCGCTATCTACCTACCGCATCCTGGGGTAAGCCTTCTCTGCTTGAAATCGCTACCTATAGCGAGTCAAGTGTGCAAAGGTAGAAACTTGATTTTTGAACTGGGGTGAAATAGTCTCACAGCCTCCTTTTTCCTTTAAACTCTTATCTTTAAACATTAGCAATACTTAGAAAAAGACTCAGTTAAGTTAGTAAGTGCTATAAAAACTCTTTAAACAAGACTCCCCACTTTGTTGAGACTTGCACTATAAATGTTACTGGTAAAAGGAGCATATTATGTGTTTTTTCTAATTGTGTTTTGTAATGTTCATGCACACACTTCCTTTATTGCTTTGCTTTTGATTATATAACTTTGCATTGTGAAAAGTTCTTTGAATGTGTCCCTGCACTGTTTTCAGCTGTCTTATTAGCATCCGTTATAATGTTTTGTTGAGAAGTGAATTACTGATGGTAATACAGTAATCTCTATATATGCTTCATTGATTAAGACTACTGTTTTTCAGCACTTGTTTGTTACACTAAATACTGAAGTAAAAGCTGGGAAATGCACTTGCCAGTGGTGCTGGAACAATTTTGAGTGGGGGTGCTGTCATTAGTGTTACATCAGTGAAGTCATAGGGACTGTAAAATATCCAATTGTCACACAAAGAACAAATGTAGCAAATGTATTCCGCAGGAGAATGGTAAGCATGTAGTATGAAGCTGGTAGTACATTTTGGTGCACACTTTTGCAGATACAGTAATAAAGCAAGGTGTGATAGGGCTCTTTCATTCCACTAAAATGACCACTATATTTACACAGCCATATAGTTTTACTAACAAAAACTATGCAGCGCATACCTGATAATCTGTAGAAATCTGGTTTCAGCTAATATTTCATTTGTGCATTACCAAATGTACTCATTTGTTTTGTTTCTATTAACATCTTTGTTTCCACTTTTGGGATTTTTGTGCTTTCATATTTTTGTGCATTATTAATAATGTGCAGAACACAGTTTTATGCTCAACTACACTTGAGCACACTGATATAGTACGAGTGTCTTTAAAAAGAACTTTCTATAATGTGTAGAAGTGTGTTTTTCTCACCCTTGTTAACTAGGGCTCAATTTGGGCCTAGCAGACATCTTTTTCAAAATGGATGTCTCATCTTCCCCCTGTGCATTTCACTGTTTGTTATTTCTGAAGCACACAGTCAAGCAGAATAATACTTGTTTATGTCCATTGTCATTGTTCATACTGTTCTTGATTAACTTTACGGTCTTTCCACTAGCGCACTATACCTTATTCATTCATAATAGCTAGCCGTTATTCACGTATATAGTTTGTTCTACTAACTCCAGGTGGCATTATCATAGAGTGGGCAGAATCAATATTCCTGTAAGTGGAATAGTGCTTAGATGTTATGGTAATGTGACTCTTAATGATACTGTGCTGTGATTTGCTAAGAATGTAACATATTTGATTATACCACGATGAAGCTAAAGAGTAAGTAACTTCACGTGCAAAAATAGTGTATAAAAGCCCTCAAATTTGGGGTGAGCCAGAGAACTTTGATGTGCTGCTAAGGATGCTGTCAGTTTCTCTCCTGAGTTTGCTGTCCACTTGCGACTTAAAATATGTTTAATTTTGCATTTCTATATTATGCTCTGTTTGCTGAGTGCCTTCATGACAATCTGTAATGCTTTTTTTAAACTTTTTGTAATAAATCCTTTAAACTGATCCACTGATCTAGAACTCACTTATTGAGTGGGCTCTTTTAATTAATTGTCTGTATTTGTGATATTTTTGATGTAATGGGAGGTGCCTTATCTCAGGGATATATTCCCTCATTAAATTAAGATTTAACACTGTCTCCCATTCATCGAATTGTGGGCCTTCTGTTAAGGTAAATTTTGGGGTGTCGAAATTGCGGGGTCCCCGTGCCCACACCACCACACGTCAGAATTTAAAGAAATTTGCTTCTACTGTGCTTTCCTAGCTGCTACCGTAATGTGAAATATTTGTACAGCTGATTTACAGGTATTTAAATTTTGGTATGTGCTAGAAAAAAATGACATCCTGAAGCCTTTCCTTTCATGCTCCCTGTACGCAGCAATTGTCGCCAGAGGCGCAACTAGAGTCAAATTTCGGGGGGGGCTAATTCTTCCAGCAATAGGCAGAGTGGAGATGCAGGGGCTATAAGATGGGGAGAAAAAACAACAAAGCCTCATTAACAAGCAAATGGTCTTTTAAAGACCTGTGAAGTACTCGGGTGCGGCTGTGTGTGTGCCCGGGAAGCTGTCTCAGTCCGGGCTGACACACACGACGGGGGGGAGGGGGGCTGAAGCCCTTTGAGCCCAATGGGCGTTGCGCGCCTGATTGTCGCATAGCTCACTTTACAAAATCCTCTCATTTTGCAGTCAGATAAAGAAAAGTAAATACCAATCTCCATGTTAAGAGAATAAACAGCAATTTTTCAGGAGATAGCATGACATTTGATCTCAATCTTTGAACGCACCGCAAATGTGTCAAGATAAAAACAAAATTTAAAGGATCTTAATTGCTCATTCGCCTTTTGAAGTCCAGCATGTTAACAGATATGTGTGATTGATGAACTTGTAGTGCCATGGATAAGTAGAATCATACATGTGTAGGAAACATATTTAAACAAGCATTGGCATAGCCAATAGGTCTCGCTTTTGGGACCTTATAAGTATTTAGTTATGCAGCACAATATCCTTGGTGCAACAACATCAACTGTTGCATGGGTAAACACTTATAAGGTCCCAAAAGCGAGACCTATTGGCTATGCCAATGCTTGTTTGTATGAGTGTTAGTGTGAATGAGATGGTTTGATGGTTGAGAGAGAAGTGTTGATGGTTGAGTGTGGAGTTATCTGTATAACTATCAATTGTATTTCGATTTTAGAGTTGTAATGTGGGTTACCTTGCTTCCAACATAGCTACAGATGAATACACTGGTAGAATCTGAAGCAATGTAAATGTAATCCACTGTTCAAGTATTAATTTACTGTTCAAGTGTTGATACCAAATGTTCAAAATACTGTAAGGCCATTTTATACTTAAATGTGAGAGGCCTTGTTGGTATCCTGGTAACTCTTTGTTTATTTGCCGAAGTGTCAGATGTATGTGTAGACAATGATGAATTTCTTTGACAAACAACGAATAGTAGTAAAATTATAAAATATATTAAAAAATGCATATAATATTTTTATACGAAAAAATAAAAAAAAATATTTTTGAATTGATTCTGTTGTATGACACTGATATTGGGGTGGTTGCTGCTAATGAGTCTCAGGAGGCCATATTAAAAAGCAATATAGGTCAGTTGAGAGGTCCTTCTTCTTATATTTTTTGCAGTTTCTCCCTCCTGTCGGACCTGTTAGTAATTAGGGGGTACCTTTTCCTTTTGTGATTTTTACCCATTTTCAGTGTCATTTTAATTTTCGTCTCAGAGGCTTTCTTTCTCATAGTCCCAGCCCATTGCTTATCTTCTCTCTTCACTCACCTCCTTCTTGCTCAGCTGCCTCTTATCCTCTCCACTGTTCTCTCTCTGGTCTATTATTTCCCTTTGCAGTCGCCCTGCCTCTCTCCTCTTTCAATGACCTACTTTAATTTTCTCCTTATCTCCTTTAATTCTCTTTCCTCTGTGTCTTACACGAGCTCTCTTCTTGTGCTGTCCCTTTTGACATCTTCTCTTATCGTCTCTCTTTTCCCTTATTCTATCTGCCATTTTCTATCGCCCTCTTTTCTGTTGCCTATGGTCCCAGGTCCCCTTCCCTCGCCCGTGTCCGTTAATCTGCGTCAACGCTCTTTGTTTAACCGCCCCCCACTCCCAGTTGTCTTCCCCTCTTTCCCCTTTGTCGATGACTTTCTCTCCTCTACATCCATCTCCCCCTCTTTCCGTTATTTCCTCTCTGTCAAAATGGTGAGCTGCTGGCCTTTCTCTCCACTCACAACCTCCTCTTGCCCTCTCCGTGCAGGCCTATCTCTCCCTTGGCCCTGTGTATGCACCTCCCTCATCACCCGTGCTCTCACACCTCTCTGGGCATATCTCCAATTCTTAGGTCTGTCGGCAGAGGCGAGCTGGGTGGGGGGGGCGGGATTTCCGCCGCCTCCACCCCCAGTAATTTGGTCCACTTGCCTCTCAGCCGCCCGCCTTGTAAGTATGTGCTTTAAGACCTCCTCCCCCCTCTTCAGAACGGCGAGGCTGGCTCCGCACCTCCCTCTCCACCGAGCCCCCGCTTTGCCTTCCTCGCGGCGTCCATTTTCCCGCAGCCCTCGTCCCTATTCCTGGCACATAAAACAAACACACATCCAGTTAATCATTTCGATAACAACCACTGCCCTGCTGTTTATTCCTGCGCCCCAAACTCCCAGCCGGGCCCGATTGATGTGTGACACAACTCCAGCCGTGGGGAGGCCGGATCCGAGCAGCGCCGCGCACGCACAGCATCCTTCACCGGCTCTGAAGCCAGGCCCGAGCACAGAGGAGGGGGCACCGGTGGCGAGCAACAGAATACAAGCGGAGGAGGAGGAGAGGAAAGGCTCTAGCAAAGCAAAACAAGCCGCTGCAGCGTCAAGGCAAAAAAAAAAGCACGCGAGTGGTGCGCGCGCTTGCAAGCAGCAGGCGTGACCACACGCTCGTGCACCATGGCCTTTTGCTTGCGGGTAACCGCAGGGAAAAGGCCATGACGCACGAGCGTGTGGTCAGCTTTCTGAAACCCCTAACATAAAGTCTTGCCAGCGCAACGCTTGCGCGCTACTCGAGGCTCGACCTAAAAACTACCGTATGTGCGCCAGCATACAAGGGAGACAGGTGAAAACACAAGAACTCTCAAGGAGTGGCTCGCGAATAAGAAAAAAGAGTTCCCGGAAAGCGTGCGCTTGTGTAAGAATACAAGGGGCTACTCAGAGAGGTGGTAAAGAGGATATGCTTTCCCGGAAAGACAAAGACATGCCGGAGGGCCTAAAACAAATAAAACCAGTAGAGAGAAAGCAAGCAAATGTGAGCTACAAAGCCAATGGTAAGCAATGGACGAATGGCTTCCTAGGTCAGCTTTCAGCATGCCTTCAATGTCTTTGCGACTAGACAGTGCAAAATAAAGCCAACAAATAGAATATAAGCAACGTACGACGTAATAAATTCTTAGGTAACCTTTCAGCATGTCCCAAATATATTTTTGCAACCAGACTGCTGTAACCTAAAATGGACCCGGCAGACGGAGAGGGGTTTCTCAACAGCTAAGGGGTTAATACGAGACCTATTGGCTTTGCCAAAGGTTCTACTTGCTTGCTTCTTCACAAGCCGCACGTGCGCTTGAGTGTGCACGTTATCTTTGTCAATGGTCAAACGCAGATTATTAGGCATATTTAAAAGATAAAAATAACAAGAAATTATTTTTCTCAATTGAAAAGAATGCGACACTTCGGGTGTATTAAAATGTTGATGAAACCATGCACACTTTAGAATCATTTTTGAATCCCACTCCAGACTATGTAGGCTCGGTAGCGCTATTTTGAGACCACGACTCTCAGTGAAATGATTATTAAAACTTATGAGCCATTGGAGCCAATTCCGTGTGGCACTGTCCCAGCACATTTTACTGATTACAAGTTTCACGAATACACGCTACGCCACAAGCAGAACATCCTTAACACGAGTGCTGCAGCACCTCCTCAGAGATTCCAGCTTGTTGCAGTACACATGTAGTATTGTGTCTTTGCCTTCTATGGTTTTACCTTACCTTCTGTTTATTTTTGTAATGTTTTAATCTGTATTATTTTCCTCATGTAACGCAACTGGTTCTATTGTACAGCGCTCTGACACCTTCGGGTAAATTTCGCGCTATATAAAAATGCATTAAATAAATAAATATACGCTGCATTCTATGTTGAACTCGCCGTGTTTTGGGATGCACTGGAATGGCTCAATGTAAGCACAGCGCCATGGGAGTTGTAGTCCCCAGTGCAGGCATCATGGGAATTGTAGTCACAGGACGTGATGTCTAGCTGAATGGCTGCCTCCTGTAAGGTAATGTGCTCAACTTCCGGGTTTACATTGTAAACGTTAGCCTGATTTTTCTGTTTAATTGCTTTTTATAACTGATCCTGTGATTATTGATTCTGTGATTTTTTGGGAAATACTGTGAGCAGTGAACGCGGACCAGGCTTAGTTTGGAAACAGCTTTTACACGAGCTGAATGAGGCTTGTTGTGGTTGTATTTAAATTTGCTCTTGTCACGCTTTCCCGTCACAGTTATTGATATAAGCTTGTTTACCATGGCACTTTTTGTCTACTAGCTGTCTGACACATAGCCACTCTCTCGTGGTGTTTTTGAAACACTTACATTTACTGAAAATATAGAATTACATTTTATTTGTACACGTTTAGTAATGGGACTTTTTAATTTACAGTGTCTTTGGAACGATCTTATCTCGTTAATATTTACATCACTGTAAAGCAGATGTGAAGCCTTTGGCTAGCTCTGCCGTTTTGGACACAACGCGTTGTGTTTTGGGGATTATATTTTAAAAATTCCCTCCAACATAGTAGTGCTGTGTTATCTTAAAACGCCAGGACTGGAAAATGTGTGTAATATGACTCGTACCACTTAGCTGCTACATACAGCAGGTGTCATTATCGAAAAATATGCAAAACTATCTTTTAGAATCTAACCTTACTGAAAAAATTGCATGTAAATTTAGTAGTAGTTTTTTTTAAGCATGGCGTTTTTGTTAAGATTTTCTACCATACATTCCAACATTTTAAACCAGTGAAGAGAAAGATCTTGAAAAAAATCAAGGGAATTTATTTCCCCTATAGACGCACAATAAAACAGATGAGACTTAAGGCGGGAGACAGCAAAAATATAGCTATTTTAAGGTCCTGCCAGAATTGGGTCTCTTGGATTGTGTGCACTACAAATAGAAAAAGAGGGGCTGGGAGGTGTAACCGGACCGAGGGGACCATGGCTATCGTACCTGAGAGGGACGTGGCGATCCAGGCAGCGGGGGGAGGAGGGAGGATCTGTTGGATGGGTGAGACCTTCAGGTTTTTACTTTGTAAGTATAGGCTCAAAAAATCCATACTTACAGTACTTTTCTTTTTAAAACTTTATTTATCATTTTCAGAAACATAACCAACACCACATTTTGTGACATAATGCATAGCATGAGTGTAGTAACATAAGAAAATAGCAAAGCGTTCGAGCATTCCGCAATTACGTTTGAGAAACTAAAGTACACCATAAGTCCAGAGTAGTAGCCATAATCAGTATTCAACTGACAGCCCTGATGGGTATTACTGTGTAAGGAAGCAATGTATCTCGTTTTCAGTGGGACTAGGGAGAAAAGAAAATCAGTGTGCTGCAGATAGAGGGCAATTCGTGGTAGTGTGAGCAATGCATATGTGGCATGGGGGCTGTAGTTCCAGGTGGATCAATCTTGTGAGGATATGTGTGGTATTTGTTGTGTGAGTGTCGCGTGTGGGTCGCGTGAGGTATGTGTGTGCGGAGAGTGGAGTGCGGTGTCGCGGGGATTCTAGGAGTGGACGTTGGAGCAGAAGGGGAGCGGAGTAAGCTGTCTCCGGTGTCGTTGTATCGTACAACTTGCATTAAAGGCTCAACCCACAACCTACCGTCTGGCCATTCTTCATTTCCACAATGGCGACGAGCGGGGAGCACAACGACACCGGGGACTTCTAGCTTCTTCCATCAATCGTTTCCTTGGTCCTTCGGACGATCGCTGGACACTGCCGGACGGTCATATCACTTCCAAACCTTACCCTGGGGAACTTCTGCCCGACTGGCGTCCTTCATTTCCGCTATTTGATCCTGGTGAGTTCGTGTGCAGAGCAGAGGAGGATCATGACGTAGCAGGGAGCAGGGACGGGACCATCGTTGAAGCGTCATTGTATCCTAGCAACGGAATAACGCCGAAGGTCGTTCGACGCTCGTGAGATGTCGTCATCACGCGCATGACGGCGGCAGCCATTATTATTATTCAGTTTCCGTGTCACATCGAGAGTTGTACGCTCTGAAGGATGCGCAGGGAAGTCGTCCTTCTCTTCTTGCCATTGAAGTACACATCTCTGAAATAGTGCGCAGGGAAGTTATTCTTGCCGACACATTTCTGAAGTGGTGCTCAGCGAAGTTCCACATTCATGAAAGGAATACCAGTTTCAACTTAGACTGGTCATCTTCAGCATACTGCTTTTCAGGTACTGTGTGGTGACTGAGACTGAGACTGTATTGGGACTGAGGACTGAGATTGAAACTGAGACTGAGACACTAATTTGGCTGTTCTTCTAGCACAACTTACGTGTTGCTGTATTCAGTGACAAGCATCTCCACCCATTTGTGAAATTTACTTTTAAAACTTTCTGTTTGACAACGTGTTGACTTGCGGATTCAACTAACCTTGGTGATATTTTTTTTTTGCCCTAATTGTCGCAAAATTGACTTTGGTGAACTTTTTGCGCAAGCATACATCTTTCTTATTACTCCTTCTAACCACCAGCTTTTCATTATGGCAACAATTCAACCACCGCCGTTTTTTTTAGCTGATTTAGGTGAACCTCCGATTGCTTGGGATCTGTGGATTGATTTGTTTGAGGCATATGTGGAGGTTATTGAGAAGGATGAGTGTTCAGAAGGAAGGAAATTGTCACTTCTTAAACACAGGTTAGGTGCTGTGGGGTTAAGAGAATTTAAGAATTTACCTTCGATAGAGAATGCCGGTGACATTGGGGTTTATCAATATGCAATTAAACAAATGCATGAAAGGTTTGGCAGGAAAATCAACGTAGTTATGGAAAGATTTAAGTTCTATTCGAGGGTGCAGAAAGAGGAGGAATCTATCGACCAATTCGTTTCTGCTTCAAGAGGTTTGGCAGTCACATGTGAGTTTGATCGCATGACTTATGATCAGGTTTTACGCGATCAAATCTTGATGAAGACTAAGTCTAAGAAAATTCAAGAAAAGTTATGGTCATGCGGCAGTATTTCATTGAAAGCTGCTGTTGATGTAGCCAGGGGTGTTGAGGTTTCTGACCAATGCATTCGTGAGGTGAGGAATGAAAAGAGTATGTCGGGGAGTGAAAAAAGTTATAACCAAGTGAGTGTTGTAAATAAAGATTGCAGAGCTAAAAGTAAAAGTGAAAGTAAAACTTTGGAGAGTATTCCCAACAGGAAATTTAATGAAACACGAGGGTTTGTGTGTTACAGGTGTGGTTCCAGTAATCATTTAGCTAATTCTAAATGGTGTCCCGCATTAACTAAAGTGTGTACTATGTGCAAAAAGAAGGGACATTTCAGTAGAGTATGCAACAATTTGGGGAGGAAGGTCAATTTCATTCAAGACGATGTGCATGACGATGATTTAAATGTAGTTGGAGAAGTATCTAGCGTTCATGAGAAATCTATTGTTGAAATGGATAAAGCTAAAAAATTGCCCACGTGCACTGTGCGCATTGATGGTGTGGACGTATGTGTTATGGTGGATTCGTGTGCATGGTATACAATAATGGGCAAGGAGTTATTTAGGAAATTGTGGCCTGGTAGACCGTTGCTGGAGCCTGATGTGAGTCCTGGAAGCTATTCAGGTCATAAAATCCCTTTGGAAGGTTTTATATGGGCGGATGTATCTTTTGAACGTAAGTCATGTCGGGGCAAAGTGTATGTTGCCAATAGGGGTGCAACTATTTTAGGTTGGCCACATATCACTGATTTGGGCCTTAAGATGGATGCGAGTTTGAAGTGTCCTGTATTCGCGGTACAATGTGAGGATGAAGGTCAGAATATACACACTTGTGCGGATTATTCTGAACTTAAGGAAATGTACCTTGATGTTTTTTCTGATAATATAGGCAGAATGGCGAATTTTAAACATAAAATTATATTACGAGAGAATGTGTGCCCAATAAGACAAAAACTTAGGAATGTTCCTATTAGCTATCGCGAAAAATTAGGGGACATTCTTAAAAAATTGTGTAAGGATGGAATTATTGAGCCAGTGGAGAGTTCTGATTGGGTTTCTCCAGTGGTGATTTCCTTAAGTCCAACTGGGATTTACGTTTATGTGTGGACTTGAGGTGTTTGAATGAGGCTATTTGGGTTGATACTTTCCCCTTACCTAACCTACAAGAACTTACATCTTCTGTTGGGGGCTCTTCCTGGTTTTCTAAAATAGATTTAGCTAGTGCATATCACCAAATTGAATTGGATGATAACTCTAAGCACTGCACAGCTTTTATCACTCCTGAAGGCATGTTCAGGTATCGACGTATGCCTTTCGGATTAGCAAGTGCTTCAGCTGTGTTCCAGAGGGAAATGTCAAGAATTTTGAGTGGGATTAATGGGGCAAAAGTGTTTCAAGATGACATTTTGATTTTTGGGAAGAATAAGGAGTCCCATGACAAGTATCTGCATGTGGTTTTGGAAGCCCTTAGGGAACATGGGTTAACTGTTAGGAATGAAAAGTGTGTTTTTGGGAAATGCGAGGTAGAATATCTTGGCCATGTTATATCCAAGGACGGTATTCGACCAAAAGTCAGTCATGTGGAAGCTATTCTGTCGGCTCCAGAACCTAAAAGCAAGGAACAATTAATGTCCTTTCTGGGCCTTACTGAATTTTATTCTCGGTTCATTGAAAACTATGCATCTAAAGTGGAACCGTTGAGAATGTTATTGAAGAAAAATGCATTATTTGTATGGGAGCAACGACAAGAACAATGTTTTAATAATGTCAAGAAGGAAATTTCTGTAACTCCATGTTTGAAACCTTTCATGCCTTCAGCTGATTGTGTGTTATCTGTTGATGCTTCGGGGTATGGAATTGGTGCTGTGTTTTCACAACATACCAAGAATGAGAGATGGGTAGTGGCATATGCGTCTCGTACGTTGACAACATCTGAACGGAATTACTCAGTAATTGAGAAGGAACTGCTTGCTGCTGTGTGGGCTGCAGAAAGATTTCGTATGTATGTGTGGGGAGGAAGTTCAAGATTTGTACGGATCATAAGCCGTTAGTGAACATTTTGAGACCTGAAGGGGGAGGAATTTGACTCCAAGGTTGGCCCGGTTGGCTTCTAAATTACAAATGTTTAGTTATGAAATTGAATATATTCCGGGCAAGGAAAATCTGGTTGCTGATGGACTTTCACGGTTGCCCAGTTTGTCTCCTATTGTTGGGGTGGAGGGGTGAGTGAGTCTGAAGTTGCTTTCACTTTCAAAGATATTTTGTCCATTGAAGATGAGGGAGTGGTAGTGAGTAAAACACTGTCTGAAGAATCGTGGGTGCGCGAAATGGATAAGGATGTAGTCCTGAAAGAGGTAGAGAAGTATATTATGGATGGTTGGCCGAGGGAATCTGTTCTACGAGGAGAGTGTTCTGCATTTTGGAAAGTTAAGGAAGAGTTGTGTTTGTCTAATGGAATTGTTTTGCGGGGGACAAGATTGTGCCTCCGTTGGGCATGCGCAATGGCATTATTGAGAGGAGTCACAAGGGTCATGGTGGTATGTCAAGTACCAAAAGAAGAATTAAAGAATGTTTTTGGTGGCCTGGTGTTGATTCTATGGTGGATCGTTGGGTTAGGGATTGCAAGATTTGTGGTGTTAGTGATAAGGTTGCTAAACCCTTGTGTATACCCTTGACTATGGTGGAGTTGCCAGAAGGACCATGGCAAAAAATCGCCATTGATTTTATGGGTCCATTTTCAGCCGTGTCAGCAAGGGATTGTTATGCTATCGTTATGATTGATTACTATTCCAAGTGGCCGGAGGTAAGGATGGTCAGTAATGTGACTACGGAGGTGGTCATTGAATTTTTGGAAGATGTGTTTTCAAGGGAAGGTGTACCTGAGATCTTGGTGTCGGACAATGGTTCCCAGTTGGTATCGGACAGAATGCAGGAATTTTTGATGGAAATGGGTATCAAACATATACGGTCATCATTATATCACCCCGAAGAGAATGGACAGGTGGAACGCTTCAACCGGGTGGTTAAAGAGGCAATTCAGTTGGCGCTAAGTGCAGGGTTACCTTGGAGGAAGGCTCTGCAAGAGAGACTGATGGCATATCGAGTTACTCCTCATTCGGTGACTGGTAAAACACCGTTTGAGGTGTTGAGGGGGAGGAAACCGTCGACTGTTTTGGTCCCTTGGTGGTTAAGGAAAAGGAATAATAGAATGAGGCCTAAGGGTAGTGGAATTGATAAAGAAATTAAAGCTAAAGTTACGGAATTCCAGGAACGCACAGTTCGTTCTCGTGGCGGGAATTGCCATTGGCCTGTCGTCCATGTTGGTCAGATGGTTCATGTGAAAAATCCTAGGGGGGTCTTGAAAGGCGAGGCGGTTTGGTCACGGCCCATGGAAGTACGGAGGGTGTTAGGTAGCGCAGTTGAATTGGAAGATGGTAGAAGATGGAATTTTCGTCAGCTGAGTTTTTGTAATGATCGGAATAGTGTTCCGTGTCGTAGTGTTCCAAGTGAGGAAGGGTGCAATGGTTACATGTTGGGGGAGGCTTGTGGTGTAGATTTACGTAGTAGTGGTGTGGAGTCAAGGGGTAGGAATGACGGGTTGGTAGAGGCTGCTAGTCATGAATCTAATCTTGACGATGAGGGTTTGCGTCGTGGTAGCAGGTTGAGGAGAGATCCTGCCCGTTTTGCTGATTACACATTGGGATAGTGTTGGTTAGTTTATTATTGGGTGAAGTTGACGTATGTGTTGTCTGTCTTTCATGTGGTTCTATGTTTGTGTCTATGTTGTGTTGTTGTCATTGGGTGTTGTTGTAAGGGGGAAGGTGTGTGGTATTTGTTGTGTGAGTGTCGCGTGTGGGTCGCGTGAGGTATGTGTGTGCGGAGAGTGGAATGCAGAGTGCGGTGTCGCGGGGATTCTAGGAGTGGACGTTGGAGCAGAAGGGGAGCGGAGTAAGCTGTCTCCGGTGTCGTTGTATCGTACAACTTGCATTAAAGGCTCAACCCACAACCTACCATCTGGACATTCTTCATTTCCACAATATGCCCATGCGTTGCAGGTAGGTATGGAGGGTTTGCCAGATATTCAGTGGGAGAGATGTGGGGTGCTGCATCAGAGCGTAACGGTTCACTAGTCGTGTCGCAAAATATAAGGCTTTTGAGTCATTGTGCTGCAGTGGGGGGTCGGCTGCTCCCCCAGTCCAATGCAATATCCTGCTTTGCCAGCAACAGTGCCAGCGCAGCAAAACACCGGGAACCCTTTGGGATGTCATGAGCATAACCTAGCAACGCTAGCAGTGACGCTCGGACCGATGTTACCCCCAGCATTTGGGAGAGTCGTGTAAAAATATCAGACCAATAACAGTGGACATGTGGGCATGGCCATGCTAGGTGAAAAAAGTCTGCGTAGTCGGTAGGCGCTGCACTTGGGACATGTAGAGGGCCGGCAGGGGTCTACCCTGGCCATGATTTTGGGGCCATGTAGGTGTGCCGGAGAAACTTAAAATGCAACAGTTTGTGGGAGACCAACTTGGTCTGGAGGCAGCAGTAATACCAAACATCATCTGGCAATGGATGTTGCAGATCCACTCTCTACGCCTCGCGCAGCTTGTCGTCTGTGGTGGGCACCATGTCTGAACATATGTGGTATAACCTAGAAACCAGATGCTCACCACTGTCATCGTCGATAAGAATGGAGAGGGGGGTGAAGTCATCTGGAGCGATAGGGTAGGAGGACACCTGGGCGCGGAGAGCGTTCTGCAAGGGCTGTTTCTCCATTAGAGCTCAGGGGCTGCGCCCCTCTGAAAATCCTACACATTCACATAAAAAAAACTTAAATAGATCGATTTATTTAGAGATACGATCGTATCTCTAAATAAATTGATGTATTTAAGTCTGGGCTGTCTATTTCAGGCTGCCTGCCCTGCCTCGCTCAGAAGCAGGAGACGGAAGCCGGGCAGTAAATAACTTTCTTAATGGTGATGCATGACGCTGGGCTTTCTGTTATAAAGCCCTTCATTGCGGTCTAGGGTTGTATGCACACTGTAGGCCAGTGACGCAATAAGCGTCACGGTTTCGGGCGTCAGAGACTTCATCCCTGCGTGATTTCAGACGTCCGTCATTCAAATGCATAGATCCCACCCTTTCGTCATAGCAAGAGTGGATGCAAGCACTTCTTATCCAGTGCCTTGTTCTCGGTAATGGTAAGTGTTTGCAAGCTAATGCTGTGTTATGTACATTGTGCAGAGACCCCTCATCACGCTAACCTCCCCCACTGTGACACCCCACGCCCTCGCTGCAGATTGCTGGCTCTGTTAGAAGTGGAGGTGCGGCATTTGCTCCCTTGTGAAAATGGATCCAAATAAGGAGCAGGGTTCGCTCTTGTTCCCTTGCGAAGTTGATCCAAATATCCGAGTCAACCCCAAAGCGAGAGATAAGTGCTTACTGTGAAACATGTGCTTACAGTGGCCAGTTCTCTGATGTATGACATTAAAACTGGCCCTGTCTTCATGCCCCTAAGTGAACCCTGATGCCAAAAACATGGATTGACTTGCAAACAATGAATGTTAAATGAGTCAAGGGAATGCATTTCAGCGATTTGGATGCTCTCTTATTTCACATACTTTACTTAATCTTGCATTCCCCAAGAGTTAGCTATTTTATAATGTTGTTGTTTATCTGCATTTTTTTCTGTGCATACTTTGAGGCTTGAGCCATGTCAGGTGTTTATGAGGGGCTTTGATTTATTACTAAGGCGCTAAGGCTAAAGGTCAAACAAAGTGCTTGTCAGTGGGTTGGCCTCTGCAGAGCACACAGAGCAATGTTTATGTATTCTATTTTCAACTGCAAATCTGTGGATATGTGTATGAATGGGGTACACAGATGTCAAAATATTTGCTAGGCAAAAGTAAGAGAAATTAAAGTGCTTAAATTTGAGGGAGTGCAGTGCATGTTTGGAGGTGGTGAAGTGACAGATGTGAGGAAGTGCATTCGGGGGAGAAGTGAAAAGAGGATGCTGAAGAGGAAAGAGAAGGGGTTGAAGATGTGCAGATGGACAACATATGCAGAAAAAAGAGGATACATATCTAACATAAAGCACACATAACTGAACGCCAAAACAGCTTCCACAGGCCTCAATGCTATTTAATTCACAGACTCACAGTTTCAGAATGAAACATTTCCATGTTAATTATTTATAACAAATTGTTGTCCCTCATTTATCTTAAACAGCTAACTCCCAGCGACAAAGCCAATCATACTGACAGGTTTTAGGTGTATGTCAGTTGTTGTGCCATTTATCTGGATAAAATTACATCGCAGAGAGAAACCAAAATACCGGTCAGGTGGCACACTATGGGAATCACAGAAATGTATTTGACATGTTCCTTTATAGAGAGCACCCACTTTTTTCATCTCACTTAAAGACCTGTCTGCACATATTTCTATTTGACTGGTTACAGCCAGCATCTATGGGTGATTCTCGAAGTCTGGTTAGAGCATATTTTTCCAAAGTTAATGCTGCATGCAGTGCAAGACACTGGGCAAGCATACATTTTAAAGAGCTAAAGTTGTCATGCTGCACAACTTACACATTACAGTAACTGTTGAACAAATTAATACAGGAAGATATGGGGCAGTTTTTAATGTGTTTAATATTTCAAGACTATACGTTCCCACTGCTTAATAAGCCTTGCTTTATCGCTACATTCATTTGCTTTAAAATGCAGCATTTGCCAATCTTTTTTTCATTTCTTTCTCAGAAGAGGGACTCACCCTGGACCCCAGGTTTGTCCATTGAACTTTTTCACATCGCTCGCTATATAAAAGTCATGCCCGACGTTTACACCTCACCACTTTCAAATGTCACCAGCCGCCACTGGCGTTCTGGATATGATGCAAAATGAACCTGTCTAATGGCTAAGCTGTGGCAAAACAAGTGTCCTCCACCCAAGTGATAGCATGCCCTCTCGGAAATAAATCTCCTGTAGTGTGCAGTGCATAGCGAGTGAGAGTACGCTTAACTGTGGCTTCATTCATTGGGAGGAGCCAGGCTGTCCGTAAAAGGCAAAGCAGGGGAGTATAGCCGCCCCTTTCCTAGCAGGCGCATTAAATGGTACCATGCCCAGCGGGTGGTAGCGAGCGACTGAATGTCCGTGGTGTCTAAAGGCTGCCCCATAGGGAGGATGGCATTCAGCAGCACTCCTCCTACCAAATCGCGGTCAACACAAACGTAAGGCAGTTGGGCTTCGGTGTGTTACCAGTGGTACGCGTATTGACACTGTGCTATCAGATAATATAGGTGAAAATATGGCACTCTGAAGCGGCCCCTCACATATGGGAGGATCAGCGATCTCCACCCAATCTGCGGTCTGCGGCCCGCCCAGATCAAGCGCAGCAGAAGACTCCATAACGTATCAAAAAAGTCTTTGGTTAGAGGGGTGCGAATGTTAAGAAATCAATAAAGAAACCGGGGGAGTACGTCTGGTTTAATGATGGCCATGCGTCCGGCAAAGTACAGCGGCAGTTTTATCCATGTCTCGATTAGCGTGGTTAGTTTGCTCACTGCTGGACCATAATTTAGTCGGAGGACCTGCTCCCAATCTCGATGTATGTGGATACCGAGATATTTAACAGTATCGTCACGCCACTGCAGTGGGAGGTCACTTTGAAACTGGTGTGTCGCTTCTGTCAATGGAACGAGCTCAGATTTGCTCCAGTTGATCATGAGGCCTGAAAAGTGGACAAATCTCTTAATCTCATGGACTACAGGATGCAGATTCTCCGAAGGGTGTCTGAGGAAGAGTAGTATGTCGTCCGCGTAAAGTGATAAAAGCAACAGGCCTGTGCTAAACTGAAACCCTCTCCAAAAGGTGTTTCTCCTGGAGATGCTGCACCAAGGGGTCCAAAGCAATGATAAAGAGGAGTGGGGAGAGAGGGCACTCCTCACAAGTGTAAGCGTAGGCGTCAAAGAATCTTTGACGCGGATACGAGCTGTGGGCTGGGCGTATAACAGTTTGATCAGGGATGTAAATCCGCGAGGGAGTCCAAGTTTCTGCAGTGTTGCAAATAAAAAGGGCCACTCGAGGGAGTCAAAAGCGTTTTCGGCATTCAGCATGGCTACTGCAGCTGGGACCTCCGGCGATATTCTGTGCAGGACAGAGAACAGCGTGTGCAAATTTATAGATGTAGAGCGGTGCGGGACGAAACCGGACTGTAGTGGGGAGATGATAGATTCGAGTAGGATGGCCAGTCTGGTGGCAAGTACTTTAGCAAGGATCTTATTATCAAAATTTTAGTAAGGACAGTGGCCTATAGGATTGGCATTGTAAAGAGACGTACAGTACTTTTAGCAAAAAAAACAAGTCTGGCTGGCTCAAAGTGTCACACGTGATATGGGCAACCTGGCAGCTATGCCTCCCAAACAAAGGTATGCACATTAGTTTTTAAGTTTGGCTTGAATGGCACATCAGTGCTATTTACAATTCTTCAACATATGTATAAAGTGGGCTTTGGTTCACCCCACATGATTTTTACCCTTTCACCTCATGCTGTTGGCTGTTTTATGTATCTTTCCGCCCCCAATGAGTGCAATGCAAGGTCTTTTTTCATCTCAAAGGTACATTAGATCATCACACACTAAGGGGCACATGCATCAACATAAGGAATTGTGATTCCTTAATAGCGATTTTTTTTTTAGAAATCGCTATTTAGGAATCGCTAAAAAAATTGCGATTCCTACATATTCCTTAATTGTGAATTGCAAATTGCGATTTGCAATTAAGGAATAGCTTCCCATTCATTCCTATGGGCCTGGAGGACCATAGGAATGAATGGGAATTGCATGCACAATTTGTGAGTACCCAATAGGTACTCGCAAATTACGCATGCAATTTCAAGGGTGCAAGGGTGCCAAAAGGACACCCTGATGCACCCCTGTAATTGCCATGTGACCACATGTTGTGCACACACATGCCCCAAGGGCATGTGTGTGTGTAACATGGAACTTTGAAAAATGCACTTTAGCGCATTTTTCAAACTTTTCGCAAATTACCATCAACTTGAAATTGATGGTAATTTGCGATCCCTAATTGTGAAATCGCAGTTTAAAATTGCATCATGCATTGCATTTAGGGAATCGCAATTTGCAATTCCCTAAATGCATTCGCAATTTAAGTAATCACAAATTTTGCGATTACTTAAATTGCGAATTTGCATTTGAGTTGATGCATCCCAAATGCAAAAATACCGGTCGCAAAGGGGCAGATTATGCTAATCTGCCCCTTTGCGACCGGTATTTAGAATGATGCATCTGCCCCTAAGTTCTTTACCTTATGGATGATTTGTATGTAGAAAGCAATCTTTTTTTGTTTTGTTCTGTTCTCTGCAGAAGGTTAGTTTAGTCAGAACTCACAACGCAAGCGAGGCCTATTGGCTTTGCCACTGCATGTCTACAGTGCTGATTGGTTGTTAGCTGGCTGTAGACCATTTTGCTGTGTTGTTTAAGTTGGAAAATGGAAGTGCGCATCTTTTAACTGACCACCTTTATGATGACAAGCGCAGAAGCTATGTAGTAGCTGAATTTGTGTGCCATCCTAGGCTTCCAATGTGAAAAATATGGGGGGCAATGCAGCAAGTGCCTAATTTAGCCATCACATTCTGTTCTGTTGTCTATATACTGTTCCAGCCCCCTCACTATGGCTTAGGCTCATAGCTCCGGATTAGCATCTATTTTTTATTTATTTATTTTATTTTAGGAGTTTTATATAGCGCTTACACGACCCAAGGGGTATCAGAGCGCTTTACAACAACGTACATGTATAGAAGCATAAACAGTCAAGTACAATGATACACCTAGATTCTGGAAGTTTCACAGTTCAATAATTATGAGGAAGAGGAAAAAAAAAGTTATTTCAAGGAGAGTAAGGGAGATCGGAAGACGTGTTGAGGATAGGTTCATCGAGGGATTTGCAGCAGAGCCGTCTATGCTTAGGGGATTAAGAGGGAAACTTTGGATGGTTATTGTCCAGAGGCATAGAGATGACGGTTGAGGAGAAATTCTTTTAGCTGTCTCTTGAAACTCGTGAAGGAGGGGTTGGTTCTGATATGAATTGGGAGAGAGTTCCAGATTTTGGGGGCGTTGCCTGAGAAAGAGCAGGAGAGGGCTTTTTGTTTATGAATTTTGGGTGGCATTAGAAGGAGAGTGTTGGAGCTTCTTAGGTTTCTCCATTGTCCTGTTGTAGTGAGTTTGGCTGCGAGGTAATCCGGTTTGCCAGTGTGTAGGGCTTTATGGGTGAGACAAGCCGTTTTAATACAGAAGCGTACTTCGATAGGTAGCCATTTTAGGTTTTGCAACACAGGGGTGATGTGGTCGTGTTTCTTAGATCCTGTGACCATTCTTGCTGCTGCGATTAGGGTGGCTCTCAGGGGGGCTATGTGTGTTTTAGTTACCCCAGTTAGTGTGGTGTTTCCATAGTCAAGTCTGGACAGAACTAAAGCTTGAGTTGCGATTTTTAGGTCTTTGGGGGGCATGAAAGGCTTGATTCTGTTGAGATGTTTAAGGCTGTAGAAGTCCCTTTGCAGTGGAGCTTATGTGGGAGCTCATGTTTAGTCTTGTGTCCAGAGAGATCCCTAGAGATTTAGCTGAGTTTGCTGGGGTAAGCTTGCAGTTTAGGGAGTCTAGGTTGTTTATCCATTCTTGGATGTGAGGTAGGGGTGGGCGGAATTCGCGTAGTCGCGCTACGCAAAGCTCCGCGAAACGGTAAAAAATCTCCGCGAGCACGCAAAAGTTCCGCGAACACGCGGAATTGCTTGTTCCGCCCGTTCGCGATGCTTTTTTCCTGTTCGCGAACGCTGTTTGCGTGCTCGGGGAGAAATATCTCGCGAACACGCATTTTGAAAGCGCAAACAAGCAAACAATTCCGCTAAGCCGCGGATCGCAGAATTTTTGGTAATTCCGCGTTCTCCACGGAACGCGAAATTACCCAAATTCCGCGAGCGGAACGGAATTTACCGCCCAGGCCTAATGTGAGGGGGTTGGTCGTGATTGGAGAAGACAAGAATTTTGTTTTTTTCTTGGTTGAGTTTGAGGTGGTTGATGGATAGCCAATTTTCTACTTTTGAAAGTGTGGAGTTGAGTCGGAGAATGTCTTTAAGGGATGATATTTCGAGGTAGAGCTGGGTGTTGTCGGCATAGAGATGATAGGAGATATTTGCTTGTTTTAGAATGGTAGTGAGGGATTCCATGTAGATGTTGAAGAGAGTGGGAGAGAGGACTGAGCCTTATGGGACACCTCGGGTTGTGGGTGAGATGTCAGACATCGAGTTTTTGATGTTTGAGTTTGGGATTGGTTATGCAGAAATAAGGAGAACCATTTCAAGACAGTGCCATCTGCTCTGATATGCTTTTGTAGGGCATCTAAAATTAGCTTGTTGGCCAGTCCCTTTGGAAGATTCCCTTCCTCCACAAAGCCTCGCGGCCCCCTGGGCTATATGGATCGCTGATCACACGGGCTACCCTAAAGGCTTGGGACGCAACAGCTACACGCAGCGGCCTTACTACTTTCCCATCGCCGCTCTCCCCCATAACCAATAACCCTGACTTCACCCCGGGCCTCGACCTGGTAGCTTTCAGACACTGGGATAGGGAGGGGCATAGTTCAATAGGTCACTTTTTTTATGCCGAGGGCCCCCTGTCTTTCGAAGACTTCCGTTCTGACTTTGCAATGCCCGAAAGCGAAGTTGGGTTGTTGTTCCTTGTTTCTTTTTATGATGCGCTATATAGCACTGCAAATGCCTCCGGCGCCCAAATGGGGCTATGTATTGCTTACTGCATCTTGTTATGTCTTTCAAATGAATAAAAAAGATTTAAACCTAAAATTAGCTTGTGATCCACCGTGTCAAAAGCCACCGATAGGTCGAAGAGGACAAGCAGGCAGCATCTGTTTGAGTAAAGGGATTCGTGAATGTCATCAGTTATACTCAGATTAGCAGTTTCAGTGCTGCATCCCTTCCTGAAACCAGATTGGTGTGAGTCAAGTAGGTTGTTCGATTACAGGTGTTGGTTGAGTTGGGAGAGAACACATTTCTCAAGGATTTTAGCTAGGAAATGAAGGATGGTGATGGTCTAAAGTTTTTGAGATAGTTGGGGTCAGCATCAGGTTGTTTTAGCAGGAGGGTGATTTGGCCTTGTTTAAGGCAGTCGGGCCTCAGCCCGTTGTTTAAGGAACTGTTGATGGTCTTCGTCCACAGCGGGGTTAAGGTGAGGTTGAGGTTTTTAGCCAGGGAAGCAGGTAGTGGGTCTGCGTAGTGGGCAAAGGGTTTGGAGTTGGCAATCACCCTGGAGATGTCCTCTTCTGAGAGAGGTTTGAAGTCCTTCAACTCTTGGGAGAAGAGGAGGGTCTTGGGTATAGGCTTATTTTGGTGGTTGATAGGAGAGGTATCTCGGCTTTGGGGATCATGGAGTGAACTGGGGTTGGGTTTAGCTTCGTTTTAGACGATGAGTTGCCGGGTTGGGATTGAGGGTGGTGGTCTAAGGAGAGCTCAATTTTGGTGATTTTGTCATTGAAGAATTTGGCCAGGTTGTCACACTGTAGTTTTGAGGCAGGGGGATTTTCCTTGGCGGGCTTGGAGGTCTGTTTGCTGATGATGTTGAATAGTTCTTTGGGGCGGTTTTTTGCTTTGTCCAGGGCACTCCGGAAGAAGATGGATTTCTCCTTGATGACGTGTTTTTTGTAATTCCTGCCTTCTCTTCTGAGCTGGAAGAGGTTGGTTGTGAATGGGTTTGTTCTCCGGAGTCTCTCAGCGGCTCTTACTTGGAGTTGAGTCTTTGTTGAACCAGGCTCTAGATGGGATATCTCTGATCCTTTGTGTTTCATGGGGGCTAGTTGGTCAAGTGCAGTTTTCATCGTCGTGTTGTAGAGTGTAGTGAGTTCATCCGTGTTAAGGTTGTCTCTGGAGTGCGGGAGAAGTGATGATATTGTTTCTTCGAGGTCAGAGAGGGGGATGAGATTGAGGTTTCTGCTCCATTGATGGGTAATCTGCGCTTTGACTGGTGGCGCTGCAGTTTAGTTGATGTTAAATAGAATGATGTGGTGGTCTGACCAGTCGATTGGGAGAATGTTATTGATGCTTATTATTTCGTATTTGGCTATGATCGCATCTAAGGAGAGCCTTTGTTGTGGGTTTGTCCCTTGCAGTGTTGGGTGAGCTCATTAGTGAAAGGAGTTCATTTAGTGACTTTATTAAAGTGTCCTTTTCATTATTCCAGTGGAGATTGAAGTCACCTAGGATATTGTTCACTGAGTTGGATAGGGAGCAGTGTATAAGTAGGTCAGATAGTTGTTCTCCGAAAGCGAGAGTGTTCCCTGGAGGGTGCTAGATGAGAGGGCATTTAGTTACTTTGTTGTTTTGTCGTGTTAGGTTGGTGTTGAGGTAGTCGAATGTAGAAAAGGAGTGGGTTTTAGTTTCAGCTATTTTGATGTTGTTCTTATGAATGATGGCAATGCCGCCACCCCGTTGGTCTATTCTGTCCTTTTTAATGATGGAGAAACCAGGGGGGACTAGAAGATCAAGGATCGGGTAGGATGATTCATTGAGCCAGGTTTCGGAGATGAACGCGATGTCAATGTCATGGTTCAGTATGACATCAGCCAACTCTGTTGCGTGCTTGATTGCAGATCTGCAGTTAACAAGCTTGCAGTTAACCTTGCAGCTGTTGGAGTGGTTTTTGGAGACCACACTGGGGCATGCTGCACGTGACTGTGTGAGCAAAGCTTTAAGAAAAAGCATGGCTGTAACGTGAGACCTAGCTCAGCCCAGGCCCAAGCCCCACAACCCTATTTCCTGGAACCTAGAATCAGTATATTTTGGTCAGTGGTGTTGAAGATGGATCAGTTCTAACAAGATTAGATCCCAGACATCGTTGCCATCCAGAACCACAAAAATGAACTACTTGAAA
The DNA here is from genome assembly GCA_963921515.1 of Calotriton arnoldi. Lineage (NCBI taxonomy): Eukaryota > Metazoa > Chordata > Amphibia > Caudata > Salamandridae > Calotriton > Calotriton arnoldi. Next base: position 1,800,621 of record CAWUFW010002275.1, on the reverse strand, counting down.
CCAAACTGGGCAGAGTATATTTGACAGATGGTCATATTGGTCCATAACCACTCGCTTTAACTATTCAAACGAGTATGGTAGATCTGAAGTTGGCCTATTTTTTGTTAAATCCTTTGGAACATGTGGTGATTTTGTCACTACTGCTCCCTTGAAAGAGGTCAAACTATTCCAGTGGAGAATGAAAGTCTTTTAGGGCGTTTGCACATGTCAGGAGCTGTGTGAAGTCTTGAAAGATATATGGACAAATATCATTTAGGAACCTTCGTGATTTGCTATTAATGACAACAGCAACCAATTGGAGGAGGTGATGTAAAAGCATTAATGTAGTACTTAATAGAGGCAGCTTTTATTTACAGAGCTTTGAAATGGCAGAAGTGTGGTATGAACTGCTAAATGAAAACAAATTAGTATTATTTGAGGCATGGATTTAAGAAAGATGTAGCAAAGTGCTAGAGAAGAAGAGGAGCCTTCCTCAGGTGCTTGTCGGCTAGTAAGTTGTGAAGAGTTGGGAGAGGTGTGAGGAGTTGGTTGCATTATCGTTAAGAGCTTTGCGGGTGAGGCAGAGTGCTTTGAAGTCTACTAATTTTTTACTCATGAGCCAATGTAGATATTTTCTTGCTT